>JAUPFR010000001.1:51452352-51627352 GCA_036925125.1 Oreortyx pictus
GAAGAAAAGGGAAGAAAAGGGAAGAAAAGGGAAGAAAAGGGAAGAAAAGGGAAGAAAAGGAAGAAAAAGGAGAAGAAAGAGAAGAGAAGAGAAGAGAAGAGAAGAGAAGAGAAGAGAAGAGAAGAGAAGAGAAGAAGAAAAGAAAGAAAAGAAAAGAAAAGAAAAGAAAAGAATAGAAAAGAAAAGAAAAGAAAAGAAAAGAAAAGAAAAGAAAAGAAAAGAAAAGAAAAGAAAGAAAAAAAGAGTGAACATATGCTCTCTTTCTTATTTTGGTGTAGAAGTTCAGACCTGAAGCTTTTTTTCTGGATCTGTTCCCATAACAAAACATAATAAATTAAGTTTTCATCTTGCTAGTGTAGGAAGTTTCGCCTGTGTTGTTTTCACGAATTTCACTCTGATCATTTTCTTATTTAAAAACAAAAATTTTTGACTTCTCATGCCACCTGCAGTGTTTTTAGTGTATATCTAAATGCCTCTGAGTGCCTCTCCCACATAGAGAACTAACCATATCAATTTACCTACAGGCTGGATATGTCTCAGTGAGAATTTTTTCCACCTTTTCTGCAGAAAAAGGAAATACCTAGGAAGGGGAGAATTTGATTAGCAAGTTCTGACCACTTCCCCCATCAAAATGAGCACTAGCTCAACTGAGATTTTCCAACACAGTACTAGAAGTATTTTCATCAGCATACAGAATCTGCTGGGTGAATATAGACTTTTTATACAATTTCTAATAGCTTCATTTTAGCATTCTTGCTGTAGCCTCTTTGTTCTTTATTGATTCTGTAAGAATTATGTATAACTATAATCCAAATGGCATCTGAATTTTTTTTGTACGTTCAAGATATTGGGAATTAATTTGTAAAATTTAGTTTTAAGTTAAGATCGATTATCAGTGTACTAATAAATTAACTTCAAAGAAATGGATTAATGGATTTCATGCTTTTTCTCTTTTATATGCCTCTCTAGCTATACAATACAGGTAATTACAGAGCTGAGATTTTGTAAGGTCAAAGAGTAATCAAAATTAATTGTGCATTATTATAAAGAAATGTTTCAATTTTTTTTTTTGACAGAAAGATGCTTATAAAAATTTGTCAAAGAAAAATAATACAGGAAAAAATGTTAGTACAGGAGAAATGAAGATTTAAGTGGAAATTCTGGTCAAAAAAAGAAGAGGATAAATGAAGTCAGAATTTTTATTTGCTCTCTGTTTCTCAGGTGACTGTAAAGATTAGACAAAAATCATGTTGAAGCCTTGAGAACATCAGTGAGACGTTTCCTGTTCTGGTTTAGTCAGTGATACACTATCAGATCAATAAATTTGTAAGACTATTTATTTGAGATCTTTCAGATAATATTCTTATTCTGTTCATGTCTAATAATAATGATATTTGATAATGGCTTTTCCCGCTCTAAGCTGTGCATTGGAAATAATTCTTCTACCATAAAATTGAATTTACCAAATGTGGAGCTATATCTTCTTATCCAAATCACACACACTATCATATGCAGTTTGTGTCATGAAACTAATAAGCAAGAATGATGTAGAGCTGTGGTTTGCTTATTTTCTTAGGGAGGATTAACAAGAAAGCAAGCCCAGTTTCATGCAGTTCTCAGTAAGACAGGAATCCGATTTTACATCAATTGGAGAGTTGCCAGCATAAGACTTGTAGGATGTGATCCAAAGAGTTTTTTCCAGAGCAGTATGCAATCCGTTAGATTAATCTGGCTTCAGTCTTGCCAACAGTTACTCCTGTGACTATTTTCATGGACTTGATTTCAGTAGGAGTCTCCACAGGTGTCAAGTTAAACACGCGTAACACAGTTTTCAGGGTCACTGACCATATAGTTCAGGAAAATCCATTGTTATGCTGACATATACAGCTTGAAATCTGACAGTATATTTAAAAGTAAGGTTATACTGAAAAATGTACTGAAATGTGTCCTGTGTATTGTTTATTTCTTTTTTTCTTAATTGAAAAGCAGTAATATTTATTTCTCTTGATTATTTAAGATTTGATATTATTTAAGACACAAATGCAGATTAAATATATATAAATACAATTACAGCATCTATATTTTCCTTAACATGACCAATAAAAAAAAAAAAAAAGATTTTTACATTTGTGATATAGCCTATGGCTTTCTCACTGACATCCAAATTGACAAAGAGAGCAAGGGTTGCATCTTAAGAAGAAACACAGATATATTTTTCAATCACTTAACAATATTCATACTTATGAAAAATAAGTAGCTTATGAAATAAATGCAGATGACATTTTTCTTTCCTCCATATTTATCATTCTTCTGCCAGTTTCAAAGCAGAAATTGCAGGCACTTTAGTAAGTGTAGTAAAAACAAATGTCTGAACTCACTCTGTTTTCTAAATGTTTCATTTTCCTTTCTTGAACTGTTGGGTTGTAACTGCTCACTGTATGCTTTAAAAATCAATAGCAGCCCAGCAACTAAGTTCTCCATCCCCTTACTTTTCAAGCAGAAACATCCTCCAGTTATCAGAACAGCATTCACTGAAGGCAGTAGGCTTTTTCTATAAAAATGTATATAACATACGGGAAAATATCAAATGTAATAAATGTTTTCCCAGAACATCATGTGAGTGAAGATGTATCTTCACTCCTGCTCTAAATACCTACATAGTCTGCCCTAAATTCCTTTTCCCTTGATTGCACAGATCAGGGACTTATTTGGATGATGTAGCCGCTCCTTCCCTGACCCTTATATCTAGATTTCCTTACCATGAAATTCACAAAGCCCTTGTAATCACCCAGTATGAAACTGGGATGCAGCCAGAAGGTGCATCTGGACCCAGCCCTCCTGTGTTCTGTCATCAAGACGTGACTAAGTCATTTAGTGTGGTTTGTGCCGGATAGACTACCATATGTTTCAGTTCTCCTGAACTTATCTTTTTTTTTTTTTTTTTTTTTTTTTTTTCTGCCTGGAACATAGATCCAAAGGGAAATCAAAGATTTCTGACATTTGTTCAGGATTTCTGGATGTCTGGCGTCCTAATCAGAGCAGTAGTGGAGAAAATCTGGACATAACCACTCCACATGCGCGTATCAACTTTGCAGTGCATTTGCAATGAGGCCAACGGATGCACTATGCATGTGTTGCACAGATGGCCTGTGTGTGCACTGTAAATATGATGTAAAAATTACTGAGAAACACATGCACAGTTAGTCTGCAGCTTCCTGGAAGCCTCAGGCTCATTGCATTTACACATAATATTTAAATGCATTGCAAACCTGTCTGGGAAATCCTCCTCAGCATTACAAGCAGACATCCAGGATCGGATGAGTTACAGAAGTGAACAGCAGGGTCATATTTTTACACTGGATCCTGGAAATAGTGTAGGACTTTGTGCAGGTAAGTGACCTCAAGCACCCTCACATACCTACACTCCTCTGATCACGAGTTTTCATACATTTTGTAGGAGTTTAACAGAAGTCTATGTGACATGTGTCTCATCATGCTAAAATAGGTGATGGAAGCAATGAAGAAGCATGACAATGCTTCTGCTATCCCATCGGCAATTTCACCCAGCAGGTTTTGCAAGACACATGCAGAGTAACTCCCTCATCAGTGAGTTGCACTCTTCTTCATGAGACAGAAAACAAATGCCAACAAATGTTAAAAATACTTCAAAACCAAGGAGAAAACCACCATCTGGAAGAGATCAGAAGCAAAATTGTCACTATCTTTTCATGTGCTACAGACAAACAATGACTCTCAGGAAAGATTTCTGGGAAAACAGGTAGTGTCAAAAAGAGGCACCATTAAGGCACGGCCTTGCGTCTCGAGGCTGAGAGAGTCAGAAATTAGTATAAAGTGAAACGGGGAAGAAGGAAAACTGAACTAAGCTGAAAACATGAGAGATCCCTGTTCAGTAAATAAGTTGAAAACTGTTTCAAATATATCAGAAGTATTCTATGATACAGTAGTACTATTCAGTTGTGTAATGGCCAATGGGGTATAACGTCATAGCACTGAAGGAAAAGAAGATGTGTTAATTACAGGCTATGAGCTAGACTGTAATATGGTTTAAAATAAGCCTGAAAGTCAGGAAAGCCCAAGTTACTAAATATTATTTAGCACTTCAGTCATGTAAGGAAAAAACTTACACCTTTCCCAAAACCAGACTCAGGCTAATTAATGTTCAAGACTTACCTGCAAATTCTGAAATATCAGATTTGTTTGCTTTCTCTGTGAAGTCAACAAATCTCTTGAAAATAAGAAAGTAAAAAATAAAGATTTTGTTGAAGACATTTTAGTTACGTTTTGTAGTTGTTTAAAGACACTGAAATTATTAGGATTGGCAAGACCACAAACAATGGGGAATACAAAAAAAAGGATTATGTTCAATGAAGAAACACAAGGACAAAATGCTTCCCAAAGACCAAAATGAAATGTAAGATTAGATCAAGAAAAGGCTACATTTTCTCAGACTTGAGTGTTTTCACCTGTAGTATTTATGGAGGTTAAAACATGTTGCTAAATTAATATAAAAATCTCAATTTTAACCGGGAGTAATCAGATTGTATATGAGTTTTCTTTTTTAAATTTGGGACAAATTAAAAAACATAGGGAACAAAACAATGTACACAAATATAACTTCAAAAGGGGGGATGAAAAGCTTTTATTATTTTTTATTTTTGTAATCAGAACTAAAATACAATTAGCAAAGGATTTAAAAAGAAAAGATGTCATAGCTCACTACAGAAATCAGGTACACTGGGCTACAAATACATTCCACATTAATTCATGTATGTATGTATATACAGAAGCCACTGTGCCCTAAATAATTTGTTGTTTATATACACTACCTGAAACATAAATTGAATAGGATGGGATAATCTTGTTAGTACTCACGGTTAATGTTTTCTTTGTTATTTACTTTCTGTCTAAAACCTAGTGCACAGATTATGATAAATGGATGAATTTGGGGTTTGATTTTTTTAATTATTATTATTTTTTTACTTTAATTTTTCACAGCTTTAAATAGTGTTTTATAATTGTTTCTGTAACTGTATCTGGAGAGGAGAGACATGACAGGATTTTAATCTTATGTTGACAAAATAACACAGGAGCTCAAGGAGCAGGTAACTGCAAAGCAAACTATTAATTATCAGTTTAATTAATCTCTTCCTATTTTCTCAGATATATCACAATGAAGCAGCATTTCATTATTTTTAGGAACTGCAGATTATTTTAAAGAATCTCTAGGGTTTAGAGCCACATGAGTTAAAACTTCTCTGATATCTCCCAAGTTCTAGTCTTTCTACTTTCCTTGTCCAACCCTGCTGTAAGCCAAAATACCCTTGGATATACAATGGTATTCCAAAACATAGTGTGATATGGCTAAACATCAAAGGTTCACCAACTGTATTTAATCATAATTCTTGTATTTCTGTTGCTTTTCCAAACACGATGAGAATGTAGTCAATGATCTTTCCTACTAGCACAGCTATAGTAACAGGCCTTTTGCAAGATTTCTAGTGCTTTTA
Organism: Oreortyx pictus; assembly: GCA_036925125.1. Taxonomy (NCBI): domain Eukaryota; kingdom Metazoa; phylum Chordata; class Aves; order Galliformes; family Odontophoridae; genus Oreortyx; species Oreortyx pictus. Next base: position 51,457,881 of record JAUPFR010000001.1, read on the forward strand.
GAAATGAGTCCCAATATAAATCACTGCAACCTAATGTCTGTGTTTCACACATTCAATTAAATCCTTACACTCTTATTCTGTCCAAGATAAAAAAATATTTTATATATAATTTTAAAAATTAAGTTTATACTTGTGATCTTAAATTTTTATTCTTCTTCTTGAGGTACTTGTAAGCAAAACTATAAGCTTGGAGCATTTATTTTTAATTAATTATTAAATTTTCAGAATAACTTTCAGATTAAATACTGGAAGCTAAAGAAAATGTTTTTTTATTTCCTGATCTGTCAAGAATTTCCTTGCAATTTTGCAAAAATTAATTAAACTCCCTGTATCTTGTGAAATAAGTACTCTTTTCTTCCTTGGAAAAAAAAGACGTTATATTGCAAAACGATCCTATGATGCAAGATGATACAGTTATTTAAATTAATATTAAGAAATAGGTACTGTTAAAAATAAACCTACTTATGTTTCTTTTGAAGAGGGAGGGAATAAAATTTTACTTTTAAAGTTTCATCAAAAAGAAAGCAAAAAAATACCATAAAAATGTTCAATTAATAGTGCAATTTCAGCCTGAGCTAATACAAACAAGGAAATTTACAATTGAAGACAATTTCCAATATCTGGGCCCAACAGGATGCTTCCTGAACCACTTCCTTAGTGTGCCCCTGTTGTGACTTGGAGGGAAGCTGGCCTGTGAATTTCCTCTGCATTAGTTTATGTCCCACTATTAATTCTCTTATTCTATTGTTATGATTTTAGCTATTACATTTAATTTCCTCTTCTCATGTGACAGATGTGACCCCAGAAGGATCTACTGCCCCCCACCATGGAGACTCGATGAGACTCAGTAATCTGACAAGCAGATGTGTCATTGGCCTATTGACAGTTAACATGGAAAGGATAGATTCATTACAACTCACCTTTTATTTACTGACCATTTTAGACCCATTGAAGAAAAAGATCTAAAAGATCTAAAATTTCTCTCCCTTGGCAAGGCAATTGTAGAAAAAAAAAATCATTTGATCTTAGTTTTTCAAGAGATATCTCAGAGAGGTATTCATTGTTAGCAACAAAAATGTTTAGTAAAGTACTTATAAATGTATATATACTACATTCAAATCCTAGTCCCAGTACATTTACTTTAAAAATATCAAGTATTTAATTTATAATCACCAAATAAATTAATGATCAAACATGCCTTAGTTGAATTTGGGTAGCCCACTGAGAATCAGAGACTTGTTGGTGTACTTGAGTCAACATCTGTGCTAAAGTATGACTGACTTGGTCTAGGTGGTGACATAAGAACATATGAAGTATTTGAAATCTCTAGAAACTGAAATTAAAATGGCTATTGATTATGTTATACAATTAGATTGGATTCATATTACTAATGACCTGGATGCTAGTTTTGCTTCCAGTTTAAGGCAGCTTGCCCAACTTGTTCTTCTACAACATGAAATACCATAAGGATGTGAGTCTAGGAAGCCTTCGTCACAGAGTGGATTGTTTCTGGAATGCTTTGTTGCTCTATTTCAATAAGTTATTTAAACATACTGTGCAAAGAGACAATGCCAGAGAATGAATTTATAGCCTTGTAGTAGGTTTTTCAGACCGGATATAGGCAATTTTCCAAATAATTGATTTATTTTCTACAAAGCAGAAGTGTTTAGTAGAAAAGTATGAAAAAGACCTTCTCTATAGATCCATTATCTTAAGGAGGATTCAAGCTTTTAACTGTCAAGTGAAATGCCTAGATAGAAATTCTAACTCAAGTAAAGGAATAGAAATTTCAGCATGAATATCTCATCTTGGATATCGTGACTTCTGAAAAACTATCAGTGTGAGAGGTTTTCTATCCATGTCTCCATTATTCTTCCATAAAAGAAAAAAGGTAAATAAGTAAAGGAAGGCCACACTGAATTATGCACCAATTCTGGGTAAAAACACATATGAATATTGAAAATAGCATATAGTTTTAGCCCAAGTCTTCTGTATGTCCAGTTGTCTAGGTTGTTTTGTACTTCATTATGTAATTTGTGGTTCTGGTTCTCAGAGGTTTGCTTTGTAACATGCTCTGTGTTTCAAACAAAGTAGAATTCCAACAGGTAACAAGACATTTTAGGAAAGAGTCTCTTTAATATCTGAATCCTTTTATGAGTTTATCCCAAAGGATTATTCTTATATTTAAGAGCTATAGTTATCAAAGACAGATCCAGCTGAGTATCTTAAAGAAGTTATGTCCATAACAGTGGAGAAAATTAATCCAAATTGTATGAATTTTGCAAACATATAAATGTGCCAAGGAAGTATATTTTTGTGATATGCAAATGTTAAAGCCAAGATCTTTTTCTGGAATCTGTGTTTGCTTACAGCATTATACAGCATACATAATAAGTAATGCTGTGATCAAGCACTTTATGGCAGGGATAGGGGAAGACACACATTTTGGGTAGAATGCTTAGAGATAGCATAATATTTCATGTGAAGGAATATTTCATACAAAAATGCAATGCTGTAATGAATTTAAATCTCAGTGAACTAAATTTAGTTTTTTTTCTCCAATATTTGTTATCATATTGGTCACCTTAAACCTACAAGTAGCCTAGACTCTTTTTTTACCCCAATTTGAGTATACAATTTGTTAGTCAACATTCTCTTTTAGTCTTTTTCTAGCTACATTACAACATCTTGGAAGTATTCCTACATCCTGGCTTCCTTCCAGATGGCAAGCTGTCATTTCTCCTTTATAAGCTGTTTAATATGCACTGTATCATTAACCTAGTGATATCAGTAATATCTCTGGAAGGGAACATAACGCTTCTCTATAACTATAGTTTAACATTACACTCAGGTATTTTCTAGACCTATAGAAAATGAATCTTCTCTGTGTTTGCAAGTTTATAATCTTCAGCCTAATCACTATTCAAGAAAACAGAGCTATGTAGGCTGGAATTAGGTGATATAAATATGCATGTGCATGTGAGTATGAAAAATGTCTATACATGTATATAATATTCGCATTATCTTTTCCTCAAATCCTTTGGTTCTTTGCTGACCTCACAGTTAAATAATTTATTATAGGAAGAACAGGAGTTCCATTTATCTGACATTAAACAGTAGCTTCAAGACTAAGTACACAACTGTCTAAAAGAAGATTAGTGAACAGAGTACAAGACTTAGAACTTTTATTGTCTTTCCAGTAAATAAATAGTAATGGGGAAAGAAGAGAGAATGGACAAATCAACCATTACATAATTTACCCAAAATGCTATAACATGCATTGAGCAATTAGATATATGTCTCTCTGTATATGTATATATATATATACTATACACATAATAAAAACTAATTACTAATAATTGAAATAGAAAAGGAAGTGCCAGATACTGTATGATTAATTCTCATTAGCTTTTCTTTTTGTCTTGCAAGTAAGAAAGCCAAATTATAAGTATGAAGTGCTTATTACCTCCATGTAAAATAAATGTGGCTGACAATAAATGAATGTATAGCTCAAATTCATCATTTAACAGTGATTCATCTCATCTTGATAATTAATTTGTCATAAAAATTCTCAGCACCAGCATTCTAATATGGCATGAAGAGAAAATCTTTCACTAACAATAGCTACAAATAGAGTGATGCATATGTAACAAACTAAATTAATTTTAAAATATTATGTATTTTTTGGACAAATGAAGTCATACAAAGCGAAATATAATATTTTATTAATTATTACAAGGACAGGGCTCACTTGGTATGCTTGTAGATTCATCTGGATGGCTTTTAAATCACCAAGGAAAGTCCACGCACTTCTGCCTTGACAACTTTATCTGTCAATGTACAATTGCTTTACTGTACCTTAAAGTGCAACTTGAAACCCAGAGACAGGTTTCACTGCAGGTACAGGAGCACCAACAGAGAATTAATCTTTACTCTCTGCCTGCACATAGTATCAGAATTCACTCAACTAAATGAAAACGTAGTACCTGGTCCTTGATCTTCCCATTTCCTTATATTTTTTTATTTTATGTGTCTGATGTTTCAGAGCTGATTATGAATAAATTTTTTTGCACATCTATTTTCTTTATTCTAGTTTGTGCTGTGTAACACTCTTCCATGTTATGAAAATGAAAAGCTTACAAAGTAACAACTCTTTAATACTTCAAAGTCCTAGAACTTAAGTGTCTCATTTCTACATTTCCTCACACCAGTGGCTTTGAAAGTGAGTACTATCAACAAGAATTTGATCGCAGATCTTTAGAGCAGATCTTTATCTCAAATCCTTAACACTGCTTTAGTACTTAATTTGTATAGTGTCAATGGGTCTGTAAGTGTTAATGTGCCAGCCATAGGGAAGAATATTTCAAGGTCTTCAGGAGAGCTTACTCAGAGATTCACGCTTCTGTTGATTTGAGGGAGATCAAATGTATTTACAAAATGAAAAGAAAAAAAAAAGGTAATAAAAATTTCCCCCCAACTTCTCTTCATCTGCATGAGGCAGGAAGCAAGGCATGAAGGAAATGTTGAACTGGAGTATTATTATGAAATTTTATATTTACACAGCAAGTCCAAAATTTTACTTGTTAATTCAGATAAATCCTTACAGCTCTGGGAAAACCTGAAAATGAATAAATACTCCAAGATCAATACCTAAATCCATTCCAGAGAGTTCACATAGCTGCAGTTCAGCAGAAAACTTTCTGTGTTCCCACTCTTGAGCAGCTTATTATCTCATGGACCATGCCAGCTTCACAATTGACTGTCTGTTCCTTCTGTACCTCTTCAGGAAACACTCTTTCACAAAAATAAATAAATAAATAAATAAATAAATAAAAGTAGGAATACTGCAATATCTAGTCTCCAGCTGCTGCAAAAATGTGATGTCTATCTTCTTAAAATGCCTGCTCCCATCACCACAAATCATGATGTTCTTCAGATGATACTTTGGGTAGTACAAAAAGGATTTTATTCATGTGCAAGTAATAGCACATTTTCAAATCAAAGCAAACTTAATAAACTGAGAATGTTATACAAGGAAGGCCCTGATGAAAGAAGGTCCTGGGGAAATATCTGTAGGGCACTGGAGGAAGATGTATGTGCTCTTTTTGTACTTGCAGCTTGTCACACACACAGCTATGCTATGAGGCACTGAAACAAGTGAATCATAGAATGAATCATAGAATGGCTTGGATTGGAAGGGTAGTTCCAACCCCTGTGCCACAGGAAAGGACACCAATCTCCAGATCTAATACTAGACCAGGTTACCCTGGGGCCCATCCAACCCGGTCCTGAACACATCCAGGAATGGAGCATCCACAGCCTCTCTGGACAACCTGTTCCATTACCTCACCAGTCCCTCTGCAAAGAACTTCTCCATGATACCCAATCTAAACTTACCCTCCTTTAGCCTAAAACCATTCCCCCTTGTCCTATCACTGTCTACTCTTGCAAATCATGGATTCCCTCCTTTTCCTAATCCCCTTTTACATAGTGGAAGGCTGCAATGAGGTCTCCTCACAGCTTTCTCTTCTCAAAGCTGAACAAGCCCAGCTCCCTCAGCCTGTCTTCATAGAGGAGGTGCTGATCCTAATTTGAAGTAATGGAAGGAAAAAAACATATGAAAATCCCCATAGACTCCTTAGTACATTTGCCTGGTACATGAGGTACCCTGACTCTTGTAAGGCTGATCAGGTCATGCTCAGTGTCACTCTCATGCTCTTAGAAGAATCTTTGTGCATCACAGAGAGCATTGGACCTTCAGGTATGTGACAGACATGTCCATGAAATTTCCTGTCTATGGGGAAACTTCTTGAATTTCTGTCCTAGCTGTTTCATTCAGTTCTTTTACTCAGAGGTAACAATGAATCTGGAAAAAAAAAATTCCAATTATTTGGGAAAGTATTTATTTGGATCCAGAACTTACGCTCTGAAGCAGATCATTTGTACCAGTTTTCAACAGCCTCAGGTAATCATATCATCATTTCTTCCAATCCAGAGATGTATGTAGCAATAGGAAGGGAAATGGCTTTAAACTGGAGAAGGGTAGATTTAGACTAGATGTTAGGAGAAAATTCTTTACTGTGACAGAGGTGAGAAACTGGAGTAAGCTGCCCAGCGAGGTTGAAGGTGTTCTCACCCTGGAAGCATTTAAAGCCAGGCTGGATGGGACTTTGGGCAACCTGATCTAGCGTGAGGTGCTCCTGCCTATAGCAGGGGAGTTGGAACAAGATGATCTCTAAGGTCTCTTTCAACCCAAACCATTCTATGATTTTTTTGATTTTATGATTCTATGATACAGAGCATAATGAAAGGGGGAAAACAGGCTAGTTATTTAATCCTTCACTACCCTAAAAAAATAGTTTAGAAATACAGATATCAGGCTTAAGTTGCACATTCAGCACAACAGAAAAAAATGAATGTAAAGTTGGCCCACAGTGCAAAAAGAAAATATCATACCCTCACTAAGAAATCCAAAAGAAAATCAACCTGTAAGTAACTTGATGATAATGATAGTGATGAGGAAGTGGTAATGCACTTTTCATGCAATTCTCAAAACTGCAAAAAAATCAAAAACTAGCAAAAAAATATTCCATATATATGTTCTGAAGTGCTAAATGACAATTTTTTATGATGCTTTTAGATTTTTGTTTTCAGTCCCTCAGCCACACTCATAATCACAGAAAATGAAACTCTGTGTAATACAGGTTTGTGGTTTGTCTTTCAGTACCTGTATTTTAAGGTTTGCTGGGATTTTTTTTTTTCCAAAATAGGAAATGGACTCAGTTTTTTACATGCATTACATTCTAGTGACCAGATGTGGTGTGCTAGAAATACATAAACTCAGTATCACTACAGACTTTGTTCTTAGGGATGTGCAGTGGATGTTTCTATAATGTTTCTCTTCACCTCCCATAGCGTCTAAACAGACCTCAGACATATAAACAAATGAAAAGGAGAATGGGAAAACACTGTATGACTTGATATTTGTGTGCATATTTCGAAGAACTCTTAGTCATCAAATTAATACTCAAACAAAAAGGTAAAGATTAACATAAGGATTTAGCAATGTGTTCAGTGTCTGAAGTAGTGGAAGGCAAAACCCTAAATCCCAACTTTTGCTGTTTAGAGTCTGGTCATTTTGCCTGGAGCACAAGAACTTTTGAGACTTTTCCACTTTGTGAACAATCAGTAAATCCTGTGACATTACCAGAAATAGCCTATGAAACTTAGCATGGATATACAAATCCCACATGTACAGAAAGTTCATAAAAGGTCCAGTAGTATGTAGCATATATGGGCCTGGAATCACAGCTGTAGCCTTGTCATACTACACTGTGTTAACATTGCCATCTGGCTGGTTTCCAACTGGTCTGTCTGCTCTTGCAATGAGTATTCCAGTTGGCAAAACATGCAAACAAGATAATCAAAGCTCATTTAGCAACCGCCTGTCTTAAAGTGGTTGGTTCTTTGGGATATCAAAGGTAGTAGTGTTAACTGGGGCTGGAAGTATAACATGCATGAATGAGTTTTATAATGTCCTTTGTACATGTTCATAGAGAGATTTGCTATTATACCTCTACATTCTGAATTCCATCTCCAGGAGAAGGGCAAGAAAGTTAAAACTTTAGGTCTGCCTAAATCAGTAGTTACATTATTTTTTGAATACTTTGAACAGAAAAACACAGTTTCAATCTTTTTTTACTGACCTCAAAAAGAATAGAAAAAAAGGCCTAGGGTCATGGCTTCCTTGTTGACTTTTTCCTCGTTTTTTAAATTTGAACTCATTTGAGATAAACTTTGCCTTCTGGAGGATTTATTACAGATAATGCTAAAATCAGCATATATTAAAACATGATTATATTTACAGTATCACTCATTTGTGAATTATGCTACCCGTGTGAAAAGCTTTTTCTGCTTAGTTCTCAAAGGGTTTTGAGATTGAGATTGAGATCGCTTTGTATTTGTTTATATGCATAAATAGAAATACTAATACATCAAACATAATCATTCGTCTTTACAGAGAGTGGTTTTGTTTTTTTTATCTACACAATATTTGTAATGTATAACCTCAGTCAGGAAATAAGTTTTCTTAGCAGTCAATTTCCTGTAGATTTAGGATCCATTAGCGAAAAGTTATTATATTTATCTTGGATTTGTTATTTTTAAAAGAAAGTACAAAATCATTTTTATACCAATAATTATGTTTATGCTTTAGAATAAATCTGTACCACATGAAAAAAAGAAAAAAAAACATATTTCGGAATTATATTTTCATTATCTGAAGACATTAGCACTTGAGGCAAATAACAGATCTTCTTTGCATGGATGAATTACTTTTACTAAAATGAACAAAAGATTAAAAAGGCAGAAGTACTTAACTTAAAAAAAAGTTTGTATGTACTTGACAAACTAAACTGGGATAGTGAACATGGGAAATCAATGAAGAGTAGAAAGCAGATGTAGAAAAGATCTGGAGGTAATTTTTAGCTATTCAAAAGGCTAGATAATTCCCTGCGCTATGTTCCTGAAAGTTTGGTCCAGTTTGATTTTTAATGAGTCATCTGATACCATTTTTACCCACTCTCTAAGGGCACCATTTCATGGTCAAGTAAGTACTCTTGTGAGTTTCAGGCACAGAAATGATTCAGACACTAGTATTAAAATTGGATTTAAAGGAAAAACAAACTGAATAAAAATTAAATCTAGTTTTGGTTTGCTTCCCAGTTTTGATGAGAGTTAACCAAACCTAACAAATGTACACGTAAGCTCTCAGCAGAAGTTCTGGAAATTCAGAAAAAGGGGAAAAGTTTTCAGACACGTCCAACCCGTGGCCCACATGCTGCAATGTGGCCGCCCCCTACCCCATGCCATTAAGGCAGAAGCTCTGACCTAGAGCAGCCTGGCCCCACCTAGGGGACACATCCATTGCCCAACACCAACCAAATTTCTGTGCACTATTAACCCTATCTGGGCAGAGACCACAGCACAGGGAGCGAATAGTGCAGTGCTGGCTCAAGACAAATAATTGCATATATTTTGTTACATTGGCTGTTCTGTAAACATCAAAAATTATGCCAATATGCAGCCTTCCTTTCTACTGTGATAAAGGAATTTGAAAGCTTCGAGACTGCTAAAAAATTTTTTTTTTGTATATTTTCAACTTCATTTTCAATCAACATAAATACATGACCTGCACATTTTTAAATAGAGTGTATAGAGTGTCAATCAGATATTCAAATCAAAAATCTCGTCATGTCTCTTTAGCACACTTCTATAAGCCCTCTTTTACCAGAGAGAAGTGTCTCTCGCTTCCCAGTCACGCCTTATTCATGTCAGCACTTTTTGGCAGCATACTTTTGTGAGCAACTGTTTTCAAGGATGAAGCACAGAAAAAATAAAATTTTATAAAAATGTCTTACAAATACTTTGAGAGCTCATTATGAATTGAAAACACTGCCATTGTATCAGATATTGATGCATTAGTTTCACAAAAGCAAAATCAAATAACCCATTAATTTTGTGGGGTTTTTTTGCTCTTCCTCTTTATGTTTTAATTTAAAAATACATATATTACAAAATTATATGTTTTGTTACCGACATACACTTACTATATTCTATATATTGTGATGGCTGGTCCAAAAGTAATGTCTTCTGTTTTGTTGGCCCATGACATCAGTGGTAAATGTTGGTGGTATGGAAGTAGAGATTGAACCTTCCTGCTGATATTCCATTACATTTTATTGCTGTGTGACAGATGGCAGTAGGGGAGCAGTCTGAAAAAAGGGTATTTGACATGGATGGAAGTGCATATGAAGCAAAGGTCTGTCAGTGAATTCCACCATGTGGAAAAATGGCACCCACTGACATTCATCGACACTTGCTGAATGCTGGTGGAGACCAGACGAAGGATGTGAGCACAGTGAAGGGGTGAGCAGTGCATTTCAGCAATAGAAACAGCAACAGTGGTCATCTCCACTTGTACAGGTTTTTATTAGCACAGCAAGAAGGCTCCTGTTCAAAACTGATAAAAATACAGAACTAATGGTGGTGACTATACTGAAAAATAGTGAATTATAAATGAGAATTTGTGCTACCAAATAGTGTTATTATGCTCTTTATATCTGTTGCAGTTTCCATTGAGACAAACAGGAGGCACTGCTTTCAGAGAATGTGTATGTGTATATGTGGCTCAAGAAAGTTCTCTTTACTCAATGTATCCTAGGCAACCAAAATGTTGGACAACCATGGTCTAGATGAAAATAATCCGTCAAAGAGTGTAGGTTCTGAAAAGGTGTGGATTTATGCACACACACATACACACACAAGAACAAGAACAACAACAAAAACCTGAAAATCATCAGAGAATAAAGTAAGTTCATATCTCCTACAGGATTTCAGAGAAATAGAAAAATAAAGGTGTGCCTTTCCCTTTGGTTAAGTAACGCATAATCATTAAGATGAGAAATCAAATACTTATTAAATTTAATTGGTTGGTAACTTCAACTTAAATTTATTGATACAGTAAGTTCAGGCTTCCATACTAGTTCTCAGACATACCTTGCACGAAATCTACAAACTGCTTTTCTCAATAATTTCTGCAAGTTTCCCACAAGAATCCACCTTTTATTTTAGTGAATTAAATGTTAAAGTTGATTACAAATTTAGGGAATTTAGGATCATTTCCTTCAGAATGGGTAGGGGTGGAGCCTCAGAGTATTCTCAGTTGTTTAGTTCTTTGACTGTGGAAGCAAATATCATACTTGAGTAACTGGAGATGGGGAAGGGATGACACAAGCAAGAAGCTACAGGCAGGACAGTGGGTAAACATCCACATGACACACCTGACTCCAAGAGGGCAAGAGTCTGGGAAGATTGTTCATGGAGGATGGACTCATTAAGTTGTGCATATTGACTACCTGTGAAAGGAGGCTTTAATCTCACCCTAATCGCTCTAGGTCCCCCCACCCCCACCTCAGAACAGCCTCCTCTCAGACTGGTAATTAATAAGGAGGCTATGAAGAAAAAATACGACATCTCAGCATTGTTTTCTATCATTCTGGAGGAATCTTCTATCAGCTGCTTAGGAAAATGTAATAACTGTCTGCAAGTGCTGTTGTAAGGCTGACAATCTGGCCCAAAATATCAGTTTATTTTGTCTTAAGCACGTTTCTAATTTGTCAGTGCAGACTGGTCTTACTCACATGGGGGGAAAGCTATTTTTGTGCTGTTGCCAAGATACTACTGGCACTAGCAGACTGATCAGATAGCAGCTGTCAATAGCTGTGACAAACGAACATGATGATTCAAAGAATGGAATTTAAATGAAGTCCAAGTCTGGTAGAGAGCCTGCCTGACATATCTCCCACATGCAAATCTTTTGCTCCTACCTAGAAAGTTGTGAAGTCAGTCTCATTCCTTTACAAAGATTTCCATGGCTCTGAACATCAGGAGAGGTGACTGGTGCAAGAAGCAGCTTAGGCTTATGGTTCACAAACCCCACTGCAGCACCTGTACTTCATAGGTAGCAGAGTTTCAGTTTGAAGTGAACAATATAACTTAAAGTCTCCTGTATAGATGGATTTGAGGAGTCGTATTACCAGAAAGAATGATAGCACTGAAACTGGAACTGAAGGGCTTTGAGAGTATAAACGAATGCAGAAACACAGAAAGAACAGACATAGCTAATGCAGATGAAATGCTTGTAGGAAGAACTTAAAACCAACCAGAAGTGCTTCAAAAAAGTAAGATTCTTTAATTTTGCTCCTATCTCTTCAATAGTAAAAACAAATAATCCCTTATGCTTTCTTCAGAATTTATTCCAGAATAGCACTGTTTGGTATAAAATACTGCATTTCAAATATATCAAATTTGTAAGATGAACACTGGGAAAAGGAGCCTGGGTTTGCTTGGTCTTTGTACAAAAGTGAAGAATAAGCATTGAATAAAATAATGCAAGTAACATTCAATAACCAAAATTTTAACAGAATTTATTTGGTACATACAGCATTATAAAAAAATAATCTACCCATGATACTAGCTGTTACATTAGGGATTCTGTTCCCACATAAAACTGCAAAATGTGTCTCCTGATTATGAGCTGCATGTACTTAAAATGTAAAATCTCAGTTAAATAAAACTGCTTCAAAGTCACCTTGCAAAATAGAATATATGAAATAACATTAAATGCTACATTAATATATTTTAAAATGTAAAAATTTTTAATTTAGATATTAAATACATAACTGTGTCAGACCTGAGACTTGGTAGACACCATGTTGAATGTGAGTTAACAATGTGCTCGTGTCACTAAGGTAGCTAAAAATATTCTTGGCTGCATTAGGCAAAATGTCAACAGCAGGACAGTAGAAGTGATACTTCCCATCTATTCAACACTGGTCTGCACCTGGAATACTGTTTTCAGTTCTGGACTCCACAGTGAAAGAAAGATGTGGATGTACTAGAAAAAGTTCAATGGATCATCAAGATGATCAAGGGTCGGAGGACCTTTCCTATTTGAAGAGGCACAAGGGAAACTTACCAATATATAAATAAGCTCACAGGGAGGATACAAAGAGATCCAGGCTCTTTTCAGTGGTGCTCAATGTCAGGACTAGAAGCAAGGGGCACAAACTGAAATACAAGAGTTTCCATCTGAACATCAGGAAACACTTATGTGCTGTGCAGATGATGGAGCACTGGTATAGGCTGCCCAGTAGGGTTTGAGTCTCCCCCCTCTGAAATCTTCAAAGCCTGCATGACATGATCCTGAGCAATCTCTTCTGAGTGATCCTGCTAGGGCAGGGCTTGGAGCAGGTGCACGCAGATGTTCCTTCCAATTTCCATCATACTGTGTATTGGTGATTCTCTACGCACACACTCACAGGCTCATAAATGTACAGAGTCATTATAGACTACTCCAGGATCAGTGTGACATTATTTCTGAAATATGTGTATCTTCTTGTATGGCTATAATACAACAATAAACAAAGTATAATCCCTGTACTGATACATTTTCAACATCAAAGGAAACTAATATTAAAGTATAAATAAATACATATAAATGCATAGCAAAATATCAAATGTAAAGACATGTCACCTGAGTTGGATGAAGTAGTTGAAAACTTCTTTCTACTATGCATAGATCCCATTAATCTATGTTTGGAAGTGTCATGGTTTTATGATTTTTGTTGTATTGTTGATATTCCACATCATAACATCACGTGGTGTATTGGGAGTTAGAGAGTTAATGCTACAGCTCTGTGGATCATCAATAGTTATGGATATGCCTGTTTCAGAAGAGGGAGAACTACATTCCCCAGAGGACTTTGCGATGCTTTGTATTTTTACGTGTTTTTTTCGCTCTAAGGGAATAAAGATAAAAACTGTCTGCGGTCACAGGACACTCTCTTTTTCCTTTGGGATCAACTCAGCAGTGGGTACTTGCTGCCGTATCGCCTTCAACGTTAGCGTAAGGCCTTCAGTTTATCGGACACTCTCTCTCTCTTGCCCATTTTGTTTGATTCATTGGGCTCAGTTCCAATTGTATTGTATTATATTGTGTTATTTTACTTCCTAATATCTTATTTAGTAAATTAGCTTTTCCCACTCAGATCGTTGCCGCTGTTTTGTTTTTCGGGGCTCATCTCCCTTTTCCCTTTCCCCCTTCCCCTTGTCCGGGGTGTGGGCCTGTAGGTCTCCTTCCTCAGTTGTCGCGGAACCAGGCCGAACCAGCCCACAAACCCTTGACAGGAAGATTATAAAATTCCTAAGGAGTTTAAAACTCCTGAACTAACACTTCATTTCTGGCTAAACTAAATTTCTGTTTGTTTGTTTGTTTGTTTTTTCCCATCTGTCCTAAAGACAGGCTGAAATTCTTGGGCACTAATAATAAATATTTGAATAGTGCAGAATTTTTCCAAGTACAGATTTTCAACTATATCATCCTTTCTCTATTATAAAACAAGGACAAATATTAGTAAATTTCACAAAATTTCAAAATATTTTCAAAATATAAGGACAACATTTATATGTATTTTAGACAGGAAGTTGAACAAAAAAAAAAGTAGAACTACTGATATGCATGATTACTGAATAATTTTGTTGTGTTTAAATTTATTGTCTTACTGCTCTATGCTAATGCCTAGATTAGAAAAGCAAAATGCAAAGAAATCACTGTTGAAATCAACACCTAATATGGTGAAAACTTTTTTTTTTTTTCATTCCTAAGCAAATAGGAAACTTTTAATGATGACTCCTCTTAGAGCTTATCAAAGAAAAAGGAAGGGAAAAAAATGATTATTTTGGTAACCTTTGGATTAGAAGTGACAGATTTGCTCTTCAAACATTTGTATTTACCAGTTGATTTTGCATTCATTTTCAAACATGATAAATGCCTTGTGTGATCACTTACCATCTTAAGTCAACAATACAAATGAATATATTTAAGCACCAGTCAAGAGTGAACACTTGCAATTGATATCTCACTGTTGACAGGCATTAAAAATAAGAAGGATTAGCAAAAATAATATAGAGAAAAGCACTTTAAAATAAAGTCATAAAAACTGAACAGAGAAAAAGATCTTATCTTCATTTAAAATTTTGGAACATTACATTCAAAAAGTCGAATTCAGGTTTCCCTGTTTCAAGTGTAGCAGAAATCACCCATGCCTTCAGGTTCCCAGTGGGAAAAGCAGACTGTTTCCTTGTTTCACATGGTTGGTACAAGGAAATCTCGCATATTAAGTGTGAGAAACTGAGACAAATGTCATATTTTTCAATGTCTGATATTGACCCAGAGATAGACACACACAGCACAGATAGACTGAGGATTTTGTAAGCCCCAACATTTCTTCCAACACTGGAAGAAATTAGACTTTGAGTCTTAAACAACTCTACGTGAAGAATAGAAAACAAAAGTAATATCACAACCAAATGTATAAAGAAATTCTCTCTGGATCAACTGTACTTGAATATTAAGCCTGAACTCTGCAGAATTTTATTGCTACAAGGAACAATTTCATTTAGGAGCCATTGTAGATTCTTTAGCTGCTGCTAGAATAAATTCAGGAATAGAAATTAAGAAAGAAAGTAAGGGAGAAAACGAGCTCTACTCTCCAGAATGATCAAAACCAATGGCTAGATCATGAACCTGTGATGTACGCAACTCAAGCAAAGTAGTTGCTCTGCCTTGTCTGATAACAGAACCTGCAGTTTGACCCCATGTATCTGAAAGTTCCCAGTAGTTCACTGTTCTCCTTTCCCACTGCATTGTATAATATTGAGTAAATAATATACCCTGAACAATACCAAGACACATCAGCTTTGATCATGATAAACTAAAATTTTTATGGTAGTAAAAAAAACTTGTAAATTCTATATATATATATTAGGTAACAAGTTTTCTGCACAGTGTTATATAATTCCCTGACCTCTCCTTTTTGATTATGTTCTTTCTATCCTGCTGTTTCCTCTACCTGTTGTTCTAACTCTCTACTACTGTGCCATATCTGTATCTGGAATTAAAACCCTCTGAGTACGAAATATACCTCCCTACATGCCCAGCATAGTTTGGGTGATACGCAGTATGTAAATAGTGATAATAACTTCATCATATCTGTATTGTAAACCTTTGCAAACTGGGTGTTTGCGTAGTGGTATTTGGTTGAATCACAATAGCTGAAGTCATTGTTTTCAGAAGCACATGCTCTTGCCAAAATTTCTTACCCTTTGATGATGCCATAAAATTCTCTAACCTTGTTCTTGAATCACACCCTATAATGACTACTTGTTTTGAAGGGCAACGGTTTATTTCCACTGAAAAAAAGTTATCCTCTCTCTGATGTCAACAGAGATAATGGATAACAATCCATTGCCTTATGGTGGCAGGAGAACAAAAAAAAAAAAAAAAGAAAAGAAAAACAAAGAGAGAGAGAGACTTATGTGTGATATCTTCCCACAGAAGAGGAAAACATTGATACCTGAAATAATAATAACCAGATGACTACCCATTAACTGTCCTGTCAGCAGTTCAAGACTTTCCAAATCACTCTGTCAACAGTTGAACAATTACATTGGTTGTTTTGCGCCATGCATACTTTGAAGTTCTGTTTAACTCTTTGTGTATACTTGAATGTGTAAGTTTCTTTTATTAGTTAGGTAATTCCTATAAGAATTCTTTTAACAAATTATACCATAAAAACACATCTGACCTGTGCTATTTTACCTTCAAGACAGTTTTTTGCCTTGACAGAGAACATACATGAGAATATGGACTAGATGATCTTTCAGATCCCTTCTAACACAAGCCATTCTATGAATTACTTACAACATGATAGTAGCTCAGAAGATGTTTGGGAGAGTATTAGAGAAAATATAAAGTTTCGCACTATATTATGAGGTAAACACATCTTTGCCATTTCCATCACCACATGCACCATTGTATATAGAACCTCATACAGCTTAACACCTTCCTCTTCTCTCTCTTCTTTCCATAAGGTTAGTATGCTTCACATTGCTGAAAGCTGGATTCTTGAATTGGTATATGTATATATGCTCTGTATATGCTCTATGCAGAACCATGAACAGTTAGATTCTTCAGGATGTTTAGTAACAAAACATTTGAGTTAATTAGAATTAAGTACGCCATTAAAAATGGCCCACAATTCCACAACCTCTCTGGGCATCTTGTACCAGTGCTGTCACTCACACTGTAGAAGTACTTCTTGATGTCCAGATGGAGTCTCCAGTGTCCCAGCGTGTGCACACTGCCTCGTGTCCTGGCACTGCACACCACAGAATTGAGTTTGGTTCCATACCATTTTCACCCTCCCTTCAGGAACTTACACATAATGATAAGATGACTCTCTAAGCCTCTTCTTCTCCAGGCAGAGCAGTTTCTATTCTATCAGGCTTTCAATCAAACATGAGATGCTTCAAACACTCCATCTCTGTGGACCATTGCTGGAGTCTTTCCAGTCTATCTGGTCTTAGATACTGAGGAGCCCAGAACTGTACAGAGTGTCCTAGGCGCAGTCTTACCAGTGTTGAGTAGATTCGAAGGATCACTTCTCCTGACCCAATGGCAAAACTCTTCACACATCCTAGGAGGCTGTTGGCTTTCTTCATGGCAAGGGCGAATTGTTGGGTCTTGTTCTATTTGGTATCCAGCAGGATTTCCACATCCTTTTCTGAAGAGCTTCTTTCCAGTTGAGCACTTCCCAACATGCATTTATACATGAAAATGTTCTACCCCACGTGCAGGATTCTGCACTTCCCATTGATGAACTTTACAAGGTTCTTCATAGCCTGTTTATCCAGACTGTAGAGGTCACTTTGGATAACTGCAGAGCTGCTTACAGCAATTGCACACAATTATTGTGATACAAATATAAGGTATTCCATCATATGTTACTAAATCACTATTTGTCAAAAATCTTCAGGAAAAGCCATTACCAAAATTTCTAGTCAATAAATTGGACAGGAAAATAAGAAGGAAATAGTTGTTTTTCATTTTGTTGAGTGACATTTTCTTAGAATTCCTATTATCAATCACCAGTGTTTAAAATCAAAGTATTTTAGTAGGAATTTATGAATTTTGGGATGTGGCACATTAGAGCACGCACTAGAGTAGATGCTGTTGTGTTCAGCCTGACTGGTTATATTTCCAGTTGAGTATGCCTATATTAATTGCAGATATTTTTTTTTTAAACATACTTTTTCACCCTTTAAATAACATAAACTGTAGCAATGGATTAAATAAAGCCGAAAACCACAACTGCAAGGGTTCTTATCTTGCCTTTTAAAGAAGAAAGATCCTATCAGTTCAATGAAAAGAACACAGTGAATAGGCTACTCTTCATGTGGAAGGTTAATTTGGAATTTGTTATTGATTTCTTGTGTAGTTGCCTGTAATCACCATCCTTAAGTGCATAATTTGGAATAAAGATCCTTATATTAGAGTTTGAGGATGTGGTTCATCCCATTTAGCTTCAGCTTAGATGTTTATAATCAAACAAGTCCTCTTTAAAGTCAAATAGAAAAATAAATGTACAGAGTGATTTATATGCCCTGTTTAAGATTTTCACTTTTAGAATGAGTCATACTAGAAATGAAATTGATTATTAAATGAAGCCTAAATAAGTGATAAAGGTCTGAATAGCTAAAGTTTAGTGGGATCAACTTGCCGAGGATATGAAAAACAGTTAATTTGTGATGACTTTTTTACATCCTATCATATTCTGAACTCTCTCTGTAGATCAGACTTAAATGAATCTGTGCCATCTGCTATGTCAGTGCTTCCACTCTCTTTAACACTGGTTTCTCCAAAAATTTCCTACATGAGTGCTGACAAATCCTAATTCTACAAAACATCCAATGAGATATTATCTTCAATTATACGGTTGCAAAATCATCACAGAACATATATAGACTTCTGCTTGTGTATCTTTTAATATTCTGCTGATTTCTTACATAGATCATAATGTTGCAGCCCTTGATGACCAGGTTTATCTGAGTAGAGTTCATACCATATTTCAGCTAACCTAGATGAATACTGATCATTTTCAAAAAAGCTTCTAGAAAACATTTATTTTCAGAAATCATATCCTTCTGCAAAATGTTATACTCTCATTTTTGATTATTGTTTATTTTGTAGATTGTCCCACTTACAGTTATATTGAACCCTAAAGTAGATAATACCTAACTATATCTCACACTTGATTTCCTTAGTAACACACAGTTTGCAATAATGTATTTTACTGAGTAGTAAAAAGGAAGCTTAACATGAAGCTTCTTGCACACAGATATTGTTTTGTGTACTAAAACTGGTAATGGAAAGGAGGATACAAAATCAAGACTCCTGTGAAACAGAAAAACTTATTTTGGGTAATTTAGCAAGCTCTGCACTCATCAGGAATACAGCTTTTCAGGCACCAACCCGCTATAGTCACAGTTTTGAAGGTTGAGAGGGATTGAGCTGAATAGTGTGAATATCCAGCATGATTTGCCTGGGGCTCTTGGGGGAGCTCCTCCAGAATGTGTCAGGGCAGGATCGCATTCCTGAATGGGAGATTTTTAGATTGGATGGTAGTTTCAGGAGAGATCACTATTCAAAATAATTCCCTAACAAATCTGTATCTTTGCTTGGTTTCATGTGAAACAGGGAGAGGATGTGCACATAGCTGTAAGCTATTGTTGTAAGGATGGAGTTTGATCCATAAATCTGGGGGCTAATAGATCACTCATGGATTTTCCTGATTTCTGAAGAAAGCCTGTTATAAAAAAGCATTGCAGATGACTTACCTCCCAAATTGCCATCAGCCTATTAGGTCTCATTGGTGAAGTGTAATATTACAGTTAAATTGGACAAGCCTTAATGATGTTGCATTCTGAGCCCCATTAGTTAGCAAATTTGCAATTTAAAGGAGAAAGAACTGAGAATATTTTTACACTATTTCTCCAACTTGATTACACAAAACTGGCAGCTTTTAACTCATTATATACCTGTGTTCTCACTACTGGAAAAACACATAGTTATAATACATCTAATTTACAAAAAAAAAAAAAAAAAAGAAAAGAAAAGAAAAGAAAAGAATCATATATAACTCTTAGCCCTGGCTTTACTTTTTACTGAAATCTAAATAACATTTTCAAGACTGTCTTTCATTCAGGCTTTTGAAAATTTTATGTTAAGCCATTCATCGACTATTGTAGGCTGTCTTCTGCAAAAGCAAAGAAACAGTCATATAAAACGACCTGTAATGTAACCACAGGCACATGCATAAAGGAGCTAACAATTTTACAGAGATTTTATAAGAGGGTAACCATATGAAGTAATGAGCTACTTTGGAAACCTAATTATTCTTTATTTGCGGAATTTTAGAGAATACAGCCAAAACATCTCCAGAATTTCTACTTAGATTGAATTCTTGTGACTTTTCTCATTGTTGGATTCATATGAAAATTTGTTCATACCTTGTCTTCTGTTGTACAGGACTGGTAATGAGCCTTCATATGTAGACTGGCAAAACACATGCCTAAACATAGATCTACCTGACACAGATACAGTAAATCTGCCACCTGCATGTTACTATATATGTGAATTCTGTTGAATAGAAACTAAGTCCAATGTATTTTGTATTTTAATTAACAAAGATCAGACATAGTTATAATGTGCTTAATTACTGAAAAGTCATTTTTTCATAGCTACAACCCAAATTTAATCTACAAATTTTGAACAAGGTATAATTAATGACTATGGTGGAATTCTCATCCAAAACAAATTTAATAAATTTAAAAATATATTTGCCGTATTTAATGATAAATATATATAAAAATTCAGAGCCAATAAAAAGCAATTATTTGCATTATTGTGCTATAAATTTTAATTTTATAGAGGCCTTTGGTTTTACACAGTGGACAGAATGATCCAAAAATAGAAGTTAATGCAAACTTTTTGAAAGTTTAGCATCATATTAATTTTTTAGAATTTAAAAATATATTTTCATGTAACTAGATTATAATTCGTATGTCTAGTTTATGCCTCTGTGCATTTAAATGTCTGCACATCTCCTCATATTCCCATGCATTCATGTACTGCTTTTGATTCTCAGTGAAAGATAGGTCTGAGTAAGCACGGTAATTCCCATCACAAAGCCTAATCTTTTACTGTACTTCTTAACAAACAGTTTTGGTTATGGTTTAAGTTAGTTAAGCTTATGGTTTAAGTACAAATCACATGTCATACTGTGTTGTTTTTCTTAAAACTCAGCTTTTGAAGCTTAGAATTTTCCTGAAAATCTGAGACAGCCAGCTAAGAGGTCTATAATTTTATAGTTAGAAGGTTTTTAAACTTGCAAGTTTTCCATCTCTGCAGTACACAAAGTAGTTTATTAAAATCAATGGCTCTGGGACTTTACAAGTAATATGCAACTCAATTTTCTGTTTTTCTTCTTCTTCTTTTTTTTCTTTTTTTTTTTTTTTTTAACTCCCTGTTAATTCTGAAGGCTCTCTGGCTCCCCATTCAACAGCTAATCAGGTCCTTTGCCAGAGAGGGAATCTCCCTGGCTGACTGCTTCTGGATTATTTGCTGCCTGAGCATGTCAGCCTACCTTGATGGCAAGCCTTCAAGCTGGAGGGTCTGATACTAGGAAATTCTGGGGAGCAGGCACATACACAGGACTAGATCTAATATTCTATGATAGAGAATGATGTCATACAGTGATAGAGGTGATCAGGAAAGTTGGCCAAAAGCTAAGGTACTTTCCCTCATCAGAAATCTGGCAAGTTTTGTCAAATGTTTTCTCCATATCAACATGTTTCAGTTCATTGAAATGAAGCCTTCTGATTTACAGTGTCAAACCATTTCAGTGTGGAAGGTAATTATTAAACTGGTAAACAAAATGTAGCCTTATGGATTTAAATTTAAAAAATCTATAAAAAACTATTTCTGACCCATAACATTCGTACTCAATTTCAGTTTTCAAGGAGAGGTAACTGAACTCAGTAACACTCTTTTAATTCACTGCCTCGCAGTACTGTGAATTTCCTTCAGCAAAATATATGCCCCTTTAAAATGTATTCACGTGTGAGATCTTTTTTATGATCTGTTGGAGAAGCATGCAAAAGTTTCAATTATATAACAAATCTTGCATTACTTTAAAAGGTAATGACATCTCTTCCTCATTGAGCAAGATTTCCATTTTTCCAAGTTCTAGGTTTGCGGGTTTCTTGTTTGTTGGTTCTTTTGTTTGTTAGTTAGTTAGGTTTAATTTTATTTTATATTGTTGGAAAGGAGAAATAGAGAGAGATTTGGTTTGATTTGGTCAGGTTTGTTTTGCTCTTGTACTGTTTTTTGTTATTTGTTTGTGGAATTAATGCCTGTAGCAGTTTCTTTAAATTTGTAAAAGAGGGGTTTTAAAGGCAGAACTCTCTTGTAGGAAGTAAGATGCTGGAGAGTTGTGTACATATTTCAGTTATTTATCAATAAAGGAGAACACAAAAAGAATCTTCTGGAGGTGTTTGCCATCGGCTTCCATACTGTTGCCACGTACTTTTCCACATCAGAACCTTAACTTAGTCGTATCGCTTCAGGCTGTGATTGTATTAGATCACAAAAACTCAGAATGATCAGAATAACCCACTCTTTAGCCTAAAGACAACCAAGGAATACCCCAGATAACAGAAAGTGGGATGGAGAAGGTCGCTTTCCCTGTGAATCGGCATGGTATTGTTGTGTCAGAGGAAGCACATAATGTCAACACTAATCCAAATCCATTCATGTGTTTAAGCCGCAATTAGTGTGGAAGCAGAATATTTAAGACTGAAACATTCCTAGATGAATATGTACAAAGTGTCTGCTCTCCTAATTGGTTTTGTTAGTTTGTCTGTTTTTCTAGCTTCTGTAAAGCTAGTCTCTTATGACTTACACAAAGCTTCTGAGATCTATTCGTATCCTCTGTTTTCTACTGTGATATTTTTATAATTACATTTGCTAGCCACTAAAGTGAGTAAATTCTTTTTAATTCCTTGCAAGACTGTTTCACTGTTCTGCATGGATTTCAGTTTCTTTCACTGCTACTCAATGCAAAGAAAACTAATCTAATCCCTCAGGTTTTAGTACTATCCATATTAATCTTGATCATATCTCACAAGCACTTCATTATTCTTGAAGAAATCTCTCACATATCAGTTGAGCATCTCTTTAATATTGTTCTAATGTCTTCTATGGATGTTTTTGTAAAACATCTCCCCAGTATTTTCTACTGATTATACTTCCACACAGCTGTTAACCTCTGTGCATATTAGTGATTTAAAATATGAGTTATATTGGATGTTAGCATCACTTTTTACTAGTTTTAATCTATTTATCAATCAAAACAATTTCTCTTATCAATAACTTTTTTGTTTTTGATACTGTCCAGTATGAAGTGAAATTCTTTGAAATGACAGTTCTTGAAACTACAAATTATTCTGAGGATGTTACTGAAAGTTAACATTTTTTTACCACAGCTTTGTTTTGAACCACGTTGAAAAGCGATTCTGATATCATATTGTGATTACAAAGAAGGTAACTCAGCAGTCTAGGAAGTATATTTCTTTCTGCTATTTCTTTTTTCTTACTGTCACGTGGGGGATAGCAAGACTTTCAAAGAGCAAATAGGTTCGTTTGATAACTCAGGAATACTTGAGATAAACTGGAATTAAATTTGCTTCAACTTTGACAAAAAAGTTTTTTCTCACTGTACAAAAAGTCAAATTAATAAGAAGAAGCCAAGTTGCAGAGATGCTGTAACCTTCATCTTGTCTTTATAGGCTGATGACAAAGTCACTAATGTAATTCCTGCAATATGTATTTTCTTCCCTTTTGTACTGAGAATTATCCACAGACTAGATTTATTTTAAAACCTGACTCCAACAAAGGAGTTCCTTCATAATATATGATAAGACATACCTAGACAACATCTCATAACTGCTTTTAAGAGCTACTAATGGTCAAACAGCACTCTATATCCAGTGTTGTGTCCCACTCCACAATCAAATACATCACTAGCTGCCCTTACCTCTAGGCTGAAAATATTATCTGGTCTAAGATATAATCAAGAGCTAATGTCACTCATTTGACAAAGTTATCAGCAAATAACTTAAAGCACATTTTCCAATCTTTGACATTTTTAAAAGTAGGTGGTATTGTTATAAAATAAAATAAAAAAATCATTAAAGCCTTTGAGAAGCCTGATCTAAACTGTACTAGCTGGATTTGACTCAGATTACGCCAGAAGTCCTTTTTAGGCTATATTAGTCCATGCTTGTATGAATGTTTGGATTTAGTCTGTATTAACAAGACCTCTTATATTTCTCCTCTCTGAAAAATAGATAATGGTAATTTAAAAAGTAATTTAATATACTAATAAGTTAGGCTAGCATGAGCTTGTTTTTTGCCAAATAAGCTGCTATTTTGTACAATTTTGGTTCATCTCCTCTTCTTATCTAAAAACTCTTTAAGTATCCTGGTCTATATAGGGACTTGTGGTTATATACCACACTTGTGATTATTTTGTCTGTTTTAACTTACATTGCATCCTTGGGACTAAGCTTCAGTTAAACATACTTGTTTTTTTCTGAAATTGAATTGACAACAAAAGAAGCTGACTAAATAATTAAATAAGACACATTATTTTCCATCATACTTGGACCTAATAGTCATTCACACTTCTTAGTTATTTCTTTATCAACTATATTAATTTTTATTGACTTTTTTTTTTAATAAAATTTTTAGATATTTTAGTTTAGTTCATATCTTTGAGATTTAGGGTTTTTTTTACCCTTTTCAGTCTGCTTAAAATCTCTTTCACATCTAGCATTTTATTGATGGGAATATAGAAGTAGACAGTACACATAAATTGTGTTAAAATTCATTATATTCACTTGAATTTGAATATTTTTTCACTATTTTCAGGGATTATTTTCTTACATTTTATCTATATTCTCTGCATGTTTTCAAAATCATTTTCAATGGAGACATAAGAGTTAAAAGCAGTATCTGGTTCATCAGTTATGTACACAGAGGTCTACAGAAGTTTCATTATTTAGCCAAATTGCCACAAGGCTTATGTTTGAAGGGTATTGTCAGTGACATTCTGTTTCTCAGCTTTAATTTTACAGCAGTACCACTTGCCCTTCAACAGATTTACAAATTCCTGTATGTTTCTATTTTTCATCATATAAATGAGGGATAAGTCAAGTGAGATTCAAACAGGTCTCTCATGAAAGGATAACTACTTAATAAGACAAGGTAAAATTAATTTTAAAAGTACATTCCTCACATATTGTAGGTTGACTGGACTATTGAACAATTATCTTTTCAGTGGTTTCTCTCAGGATAGTAATTTCAATTCTAAGTACTGAAAAGGATGGGCTAAGCCAATAAGCTTTAATGTGAGAGGGAATTTTCCCTGCCTCAGGTTCAGATTGGAATGCAAGATATATTCGCAGTGACAGCTGTACACTTACTGAACATGTTTCAAACTAGTTGCTGTAAGTGGAGCA
This sequence comes from Oreortyx pictus, assembly GCA_036925125.1. Lineage (NCBI taxonomy): Eukaryota > Metazoa > Chordata > Aves > Galliformes > Odontophoridae > Oreortyx > Oreortyx pictus. The sequence continues at coordinate 51,482,925 of JAUPFR010000001.1, forward strand.
ACCAGTTTTGTCCACCCTTTGCAAACTTACTGATATAGAGTCTGTTTGAAATGAGTCTTTTGTAATAAATTCATCACATGCACTACAACTTTCTTAAAACAGAAAACTTAAAACTGAAGCAGGATAAATGTTGTAACTCTTCTTATTTAGAATTAACTTCTATTTATGTCACTTTAGTGTTTAGTTTCGTTATTGTTACTAAGTGAAACGTATCTTGTGATAAACAGTTAAAACTTTCATGCTGCAGCTATTACTCTCCTTTGATAAATATGGGCTGTTCTTCAACCTTTGCAGTCTTTCTTCATGGAAATTCTCTAGCTATTTAGAGACAGTTCTCTACACAGTTCAAACAGATCTTCCATTCTCTGTATCGCTCAATTAAAAAAAAAAAAAAAAAACACTGAAAGAGTTCTCATGTATAAGTTTAGATGATCATATTTGTACAGAGGACCTAACAACTCCATTATTTTCCACTTCATTCGTCTTCAATTTCACAGAAAAAAAATTGGATAGAAATACTGAATTTAAGTGACTGTAGTGCACCATACTGTCATTAAACCAATTCTGTAATGCAAAGACACACATATTTGTGCTCTAAACTTGTTATTCAAACAAATAATTTTCATATGTGTATGCATTTAGAACTGCATTACTGTAAGTATAGGTGAAGATTTTTTCATTCTAGATACCATTTTATAATAATTTCATCTTTTAGGACTTGCTTTCATAAGCAAAATTTTCTAACAGTTTCACTCGGAGGATAAAAAGTCCTAGTTCGACTAACAGTATGTTATTGACAAGCAATACAAGGACAAGGATTGGCTTTCTACAATGTGATGATTTGTTCAGTGAACGGGCAAAGAGAAGTAAACGTGGTTTGCTTTGATTTAGATCTCTGACCCTGTCCCATAGCATACCTAAACACAAATTGTTAATATGCAGACTCAGAATGAAAGTTGAAAATTCACTGGATAAACTGGGAGGAAATTTCACTAGATCAGCAGAGCCTGTGATCAGTGACAAAATTTCCAGCAAGTAGCTGGTTACTAGCGACCTTTCAGAGACTGATATTAGAAGTAATTCATTCAAATATCTTTACTAATAACATGGAAAATGTAAGAGAATATCCACTCAGCATGTTGCAAAATGATGATAAAATAGAAGAGTACTCCTCTAGGGAAGGACTGCTCTTCCAGCTATTACAGTCCTAACACACTGGAGAAATGTACTGACAGGAACAAAGGCAAATGCAACATCCTGCATGCACCTGGGTTGGAATAACGCCACCTAGCAGCCCAAGTTGGAGGTAGACTGCATGGAGAGCAGTTTAGCATCAAAGGATCTGGGGGTTCGCTTGAACAAGCTGAGAAAATGTCAGCTGCGCACTCTTGTATTAAATTAAGCCAATAGCTCCCTGAGCCTTATTTCCTGATTTTTCCTTTAGACAGGAAGTTGGGGGACATTACTTCTCCCCACTATCTGACACTTCAGAAAGTGTACTGGGAGTACTCTACCCAATTCTAAGCTTCCCAGCAGAAGAAGGACATTAACAGATTAGATTAAATTGAGACGTGTACTGCCAAGCTCGTTGTTCATTGGCAAACGAGGAAAGGCTGAGGAAATGAGATTTGATCAGCCTGCAGAAGGGAATGTGAAATAGAATGTTATTATCTACAGATACCCAGTGGGACAGCAGAAAAAACAGACATAGACTCAAAAGAGCACAGTGGACAAGGGGTCTGCTAAATGCAAACCTAAGTTGAAGTACAAGAAATTCCAGTTACATTTCTCAGAAAATATTTTAACTATGAAGTTGGTGAAACAACGGACAAAAGTTCTAAAAGACGTGGCATTTCTTATCGTGGACATATTCAAAACTTAACTGGACACTCTAAAGCACATGATTTGAGCCTGAAGTTGGATTCAGCCTTCAGAGATCCTTTCTTACCTAATTTATTTAATGACCACGATTTCATGAGATGTTCGATTATTCCTACTTTGTTATTCTAATGAGATTCTTCCTTTTGGGGGCACTGCATTTAGTGAAATTTTCAAAGAAATCTGTCTAAAATTGACAGGAGTTCTTTCAAGAATATTTTCAAAATACAGTGAATATGAAAATGAGGTCTCAGATATGTCTTGTGGAATTCATAACGGATGACAAAGGTGTCATTGTACTTCACAGAAGGAAGGTGTTGTGTGTGCAATTTCATTAATAATGTACTTAAAAGATTGGAATACATTAGAGAATTTCAATAGTAAACTATGTAAATGTATGTAAAACTCCTCACTTAAACTGGGTTTTAAGCAGCTATTTTGAATGTCAGAAATACTCATCAGACGACTTTCTTTCCCCAACATAGATAGATGTTTTGCTGATATGATCGACCTTCAGGCTTTCTTAATGCAGCTAAGTGATGAAAAACAATTTGATCCTTCACCTTAAACAAAGCTTAATCCAATAAAACACTCTAAAATTACACAATTCGTCAGAAATAAAATCCACACTAATTCAGCAGCAGTTTGCACTTAATAAGGTAAATGCTACTAAATTGATTGACCCTGTTTTTGTTCAAACTCCTTCTTTCTTAAGTAATGCTAAACATTTTACTCTATTTGATGTTGAATTATATCCTTGAATCACTTGGAATTCTTCTCTGCAGATGAGTAGTTCGTGAGTCCAACTTATCTTGGTTCAAATGAACAGTTTGACTCATGTAATATTTACCCCAATAAGAAATATTGGCTTTAGTGGAAAATGAAGATGTTCTCTATACTATTTGAGGTCACTTCCCATAACTACAGAATTTCCAAAAGATGTCTGTCGTAAGTTCATGGGCCAGTTAGGACTGGTTCCATGACAAATGGGGCAAGGGACATGTGGATGCACGCCCCAGAAAGGGGAGGTGGGGGAAAAGGGAAAGGGTAGAGAGGTGGGCCTAAAAACAAAACAGTGGAAATGATCAGTGGAGGAAAATGAATTTACTAAATAAAATATCAGAATGTAGAATACCACAGTATAATATAACATATATAATTGGAATTGAAGCTAATAAATCAAATAAAGTGAGACAGTGTCCAAAACCAAAGGCCTTATGCTAAAGCTGAGACAGCTAGGGAACCTCCACTGCTGAGATGACCAGCAAAAGAGGGAGTCTCAGGACTTGCATGTAGTTTTATCTTTCCTTCTGAGTGGAAAATGGGAACACAAAGTCCTCTCGATTATGTAGTTCTTCTCTGAGAAGGAGGTACCCAGAAATTCAGCAGTCTATGGAGCTGGAGTATTAACTCCTTAACTCCCAGTGCCGGACATGATGTTATGATATGTAATATGGATAACAAAATCATAAAAACATGACAACGTCAGAGGTTTAGACATTTTTTTAAAGATTTCAGTGCACTGAATAAAAATATAATCTCCTGGATTCTTTCATAATTGGTATGAACTGTTCAGATAATCACATATAACTATGTATCTCAGCACTGGAACAGGTTGCCTGGTGATGCGGGGGATTTTCGAAGTGAGGCTAAATAAGGTCCTGGGCAACATGATCTACCTGTGGATGTTCTTGTTTACTGCTGGGGAGCTGGACTAGATGGCCTTCACAGGTCCCTTCCAACTCTCAGGATTCTATGATTCTATCTTGCTTATTTTTGCAGGGAAGAAAAAAACCACCACCACCAATTAAAAAAAAAAAAAAAAACTGTAATATTTATTTCAGTCTACTTCATGTGAGAATTTATATATGACCCTTTGAGAACCTTCAATTAATTCAACTTTCTAAGTTTTAAAACTAGTCCTCACTGATCATACTCTCTCAGTATGTAATACTTGAATTTCCAGAAGTGCTATCATAGTTTACTTCTTCAGTTATTTTGAATATAGGCATACACTATGATTTTTACAAGCTTTCAGTTTTGACTTGCAAACAATTGGCTTTTGAAATAATTGTTAGATAACATTTCCTCTGCACAGTTTGATGTGACCAGGATTCTTCCAAGCATCTTCCTCTAGTCAAAAATTGAAACTGCTTATAAAGTCAATAACTGGATCTATTGCTAGTGATTTTTACAATGACTTTGATTGCCAAATGTATTGTAAATACTGAAAAATTTGACTTCTGTGCCAAGAACAGTAAGATGTAAAGAAAAAACAGGTTCAAAACTGATTGCTGTTGGAATCCAGTCTAATAATAGATCTTTCTGCAACGTCCCCACATAAAACAGATATAAATTGCAACATTGACCACATTTCTATTTAGCATCTTGAGCTTAAAAATTAGTCAGTAGTAATACATAATCATCAAAGTACAATGCAAGAATTCAAGAGCATTTAACATCAGTGCTCTCGAAAGGGCATGTTTTCGAAATTTTGATCATACTGCAATCTGCTCAGAGCTGTTAAAGTATGGATAATTTTGTTCAATTTTCCAGTAGGTTTCTGCCTTGAATAAGTAAATAGTGGGTAATGGTTTGTGTCAAAGTCCTTGTAACACTCCATTAAACATAAAGCATGACAATCTGATCAGATGTCTCTTTTATAGTCAGAAACTGACTTGTGACTTTGGGAGTTACTCAGCTGCATCAGGTCACATCAAAAGTCTAGTCTTTTCATCTTCTAAAAATCCCTTATGGCTTTACATTTGACAAGTTTTGAATCATAGCATCATGACCTCACTTTTCAAACTGCATTTGATATAGTCCAAGCACAGTTACTGAATGGAAAATAGAACACTCATCTGCTGGGGACTGAATAAAAAGAAATATACTTTTTTTTTTTTTAATATGCTTTAAATTTAAATCATATTTTTAAGCTTCAAGTATTTCATTTCTATGAAAAAATCACACTTTAAAATTGTCAAGAGTCTAGCTTGAAATGCACAGAATGATAAGGAAATCTAGAGTCAGAGGAATTCGTCATTTCAAACATTAACATTCCATGAAGACAAAAACAAACCTTAATTTAAATTACTTAAAATAGAAATTCCAGATAAATATAGAAACAGAGATTCTCTATGTTGTGCATTACACTCACAGGAATCTAAGTCCTTGTAATGCTACACATATAATACAGTTTTGAAAATATATGACATGACAACTAACCACCTGAAACAGCCTTCAAGAAACTATTTGTCCATTTCACGGAATCACAGAATTGTAGGGGTTGGAAGGAACTTCTAGAGTTCATTGAGTCCAACCCCCCTGCCAAAGCAGCTCAAGCCCAGGTTGCACAGGTAGGCATTCAGGCGGGTCTTGAACATCTCCAGAGAAGGAGACTCCACAACCTCTCTGGAGAATTTGCTCCAGTTCTCCATCACCCTCAGTGTGAAGAAGTTCCCACACACATTTGTGCAGAACTTCCTATGCTTCAGTTTGTGGCCATTTCCCCTTGTCCTATCTCCACACACTACAGAGAAGAGTCCAGCCTCGTCCCTTTGCCTCCTGCTCCTTAGATATTCATAGATGTGGATCAGATCCCCTCCAAGTCTTCTTTTTCCAGGCTGAACAGACTCAGGTCTCACAGCCTCTCCTCGTAAGGAGGATGAATTCAGATGAGGTTTGGAAGATTATGACATTGGAGCATTGACAGTTAAATCTATGCCTTCATGAGAAACTGTTTTTCTCTAGGCTACAATTACATCAAACTTTTAAAAATTCTAGTCAAGAGAAAATGGAGAAAATATACCTTGTTATTATTTTTAAGCAAAGCAGGTGGTTAGTCAATGTAACCTCTCTAATAGCCAATGACCCACCTTCAAAGAGTTGTATAAAGAGCCATCGCCAAAGGTAGACACAGTAAAACACTCACTTTATGACTTCAAATATACATATATATATTTTTTTTGTGCCCTTGGCAGAGATTTATCCACTTGTAGTCAAAGCTTTGCTTTTTTCTTGGGACAGAGATGCCCCCTTTGTGGTCAATTGTAAAGACAGGGTTTATCATTCCTTTGAAATGTATCCCAAGCTTTGCCACTGTGCAGGAAATACTCTGTATGCTACAGTGAAGACTGAAAACCTATTATTAAAATCTGATAAATTACTTCCTAACTATAAATACTGTATGGGCTTGAGAATCTAAGAGCCTACTGGTTCATAAGCAGAGTTCCCTCCAGCCCTTTCTGGGTGTCCCGTTACTTGTTGAAATCAGAAATTTCATAAGTTATAGTAATTGTGAATGACTATCTCCATCTCCTATTAAAACTAGTTTATAGCTCTTTGTAATCTCTACAGAATCTTCCAAGAATCAGATTTTATCTGTGTTAAATGTCATTAGAAGTATTTGAGGAAAATTTAAAAAAAGAATCTTCTGAGAAAAGTGGCTTTAAAGTCTGTCATTCAAATTTACACAGGAATTCAAGTTACTAACTCTTACAGTAGTGTGATAGCTTGCAACATCTTATATGTTTCAGTCTAACCATTCACAGCCTGCTATCATAGTGTAAATGAAAATTTGGAGTCTCACTGTATAAATAAAACAACAAATATGTAAACATCCACATGCACTACTTATTATACCTGTCTCTTTAAAATCATTTCAGTATTTATTCTAGGTCCTCTGAGATGAATATTGGGATAATGAATACCCTTTGTTGGTATTAAAAGCAGTATTTCTACAAACCTATTAACACTTTAGAAGTCTAATTTAATACAAAAATATATGACTGCTCCATGTCAGTTCATCTGATTTACACATCATTTTTCACTTCAAGCTATTCCTCCTCACATTCTTAGATCCACGAAGCTACAGCAAATGAAGCAGCAAATGAAGAGAACAGAAAATAAGTGATATCTAAATATTGGGATCATCTTACAGTACCTTACATGACAGTCTTTTCATAATGAAAGATTCTGATTCTAGCATCAGTTTTATAAAGAAGATTGTTTCTGTGGACTTGCAAGTCATATCGCACATTTCCCTATAATTTCCTAAACTGACACAAGATTCTTTGGGCTACATTCTCAAAGGTATTTGTTCCTAAAATAAGATTGTTTTCATCTGCCCAATGCTACATTTCTACAATGCCATGTATAGAGTGCAAAGCTGTATTACATTTAGTTTGAAACTACAACATACAAGTGGATTCCAAGTTACTCTGTTTTAGTTCATGAAGATCATATTTCTGGAATATTCAATAACAGGTTCGTTCTTCCTTTCCCTCTGCCTTGTGCAACTTAATATACCTTGCAAAACAAAGCAATAGTATAGGTAAGAATGGCTTTTAATCAATGACTTAGAATAGCAATATTCCCACTTAATCCAAATCAGCTTCTTAAAATCCCTTCCAAAGATTAAGAACCATTAGCAATATTAAACTTTACAAAAGAAAATACTACCGTTTTTCTTGCTGTAGTGGGAAAATCTACTTAAGACATGGTTCATAGTCCTGAATGGATGCTATGATATGAACTGCAAAATTAAAGGAAGTTTAATCCATATTAGAGCTTTTTAACATGTTCAAAAAATAGTAACCTATTGTTCTCACAAGGTTTTAAAATCTTATGCATAATATCCAATAGATTGCAAAGGTGAACTCTAAACCAAATACATGGTGTAATGAATTTTCTTCATTATCCTTTTTTCTTACTGAGTAGAATTCTTAAAAGTTTGATGTAATTATAGCCTAGAGAAAAACAGTTTCTCATGAAACATAAAGCCAGATGCAAAAGAAATTTTATTGCAAACAAACATCCTCAAACTCTTGCCTGTGACCATTTTAGAACTGTTTAGTACTATGCTGTCATAAGATACATAGTTGATGCAAAAGCTGCAAAAAGTCTCTTATTTGTTTCCATGGAAAATACATCAGCTACAATGAGCACAGTAACACTATTTGATCAAGCAAATTCTCAGCTACAAAATGTTGTTTTTCAACATGATCACCATTAGATATGCTTTTTCACCAACAATGAAAAAGAGCCTGCATGCTACGCTGGCACAAATCTGCACTAGCAGAGATAAACTACTGTCACTGTCACCACTACTGAAACTCACCACCTGTGCTCATATCCATATTTTTGGACTCCATAAATAAGTCTTGGTTGGACGGGATGATCTTGTAGGTCTTTTCCTGCCTTCATGGTTCTAAGATTCCACGAACATTTTATCAAGTGTGAATGAATGTCTATGAGTGCAATTTTTTCCACGTGGAGGAATTCAATGACACATTTATTTCATATGCACTCACATGTCAGACATCATTTTGTCAGGCTGCCCTTCTGCTGCCATCTGTTTCACGGCAACAAAATGTAACAAAACATTGGTGGAAAGTTTCAACCTCTACTGCTATACCACTAACATCTACCTCTGATGCCCTGGCCAACACAATAAAATAGGATGTATTGCTTTTGGATCACTCCTCCTAGGTACCAAAAGACCAAGCTATGTGATATATTTAGTATTCAATGACTTGTTATAATGAGCACAAAGAAATAGATATTCTGTAATTCTCAAGAGACTGCTTGTTAGTAAAGCCATTATGACTGTGTAGAGAAACAAATGAAATAAAAGTGAAAATAAGATTTTACAGCACAGAAATACTTATGAATCTTTTGGGACACTATTTTTATAAGAAAAAGCACAATTAACTCCTAGGCATTATGAATTTTTATTGCTATTATACTGTGATGGAAGCTGTTTTAGAAAGATTACTTACATTTTGTTTAGCAAAGGAAGGAATATATATAAATATGTATGTATATATGTAATAGAATCATAGAATGGTTTGAGTTGGAAGGAACATTTAAAATCAAATAATTCCAATCCCTCTGCTATAGGCAAGGACAGCACCCACTAGACCAGGTTGAACAAAACCCCATCCAGCCTGGCCTTGAATGCTCATAAAGTGTGGGCACAATCCTCAGACTCTTCCAACCTGCTCCAGTGTCTCAGTACCCTCACAATAAAGAATTCCATATTGATATCTAGTCTAAGTCTATCCTGCTCCAGTTTAAGACAATTGCCCCTCATCCTGTCACTACATCTTCCAAAATGTCCCTCCCCAGCTTTCCTACCGGCCCACTTCAGCTACTGGAAAAGCCCTGTATGGTCTCCTGGGAGCATTCTCTTCTCCAGGCTGGAGAGCCCTTGCTCCCTCAACCTGCTCCCATAGGGGAGGTGATCCATCCCTCTGACCATCTTCATGTCCCTTCTCTGGACTCACTCCAACAGCTCAATATCCTTCTGGGGACCCCAGAACAGGACACAGAACTCCAGGTGAGATCTCATGAGTGCAGAGGGGCAGAATCACCTCCCTTGACGTGCTGGTCACACTTCTCTTAATGCAGCTCAGTATATGGTTGGCCTTCTGGGCTTCAAACTTACATTGCTGGCACATGCTGAATCTTTTATCAACTGACACTCCCAAATCCTTCTCCTCGGGGCTTCTCTCAAGCTATTGTCTGCCCAACCTTTACCTATGCTTGAGATTGCCCAGTCCCAGGTGCACAAGCTTGCATGATGCCTTGTTGAATTTCAAGAGGCTGGCATAGGCCCACCTCTCAAGCTAGTATAGGTCCCTCTGGATAGCAACACTTCACTCTAGTGTGTCAACTGCACCAATCAGCTCGGTGTCATCTGCAAATCTTTTGAGAGTGCACTTGATCCCACTGTCCATATCACCTACAAAGATGTTAAGTAACACTGATCCCGGCACCGTTCCCTTAGGAATGCTGCTCATTACAACTTGAACACTGAGCCACTGACCACAACGTTCTGAGTGCAGCCATCCAGCCAATTCCTTATCCAGCAAGAGGTCAATACTTCAAATCCATTTTTATCTAATTTGGTGATCATCAGATGGAAGTGAAAACACAGAGCTCTAGCAAAATTTTTTTCAAGTAAATTTCATGCATGCTATAGAGACAAAGACGAAACAGAGCCAAAAAGAAGGTTTTTATTCCTGTGATTTAAAAATCAGTTGAATCACGTTCATGCAGGACATACTTGCACGTTTTCTATACAAGTGACTGAGTACTTTAAAACTCATCATTCCAATATATCCAATTGCAGGGTGAAGGCATATATATTTCAACTTCTATACTTATTGGAAGAAATGCGTGGTATACTTCAATCATATCCCAGCTTAACTTAATTAATAATTTACAGAATTTGGCATAGCAATTTGTTTCTAGGTATCTAGAGTTATACTGCTTCCTAAATGCGGCTGATCTTTCACTTTTTATTGTTGTTGTTGTTGCTGTTTTCTCTGAATCCTTGCTGAAGGAGAAAAGTTTAATATCGCTATATTTAATATTAATCATTAATACATGTGAGACTAACTCAGTAATGATTTCTTTATAAACTTCTTCATCTACATTCAATATAGAAACATAAGAAGTAATATTAAAGTGACCTGACAGAATTACAGAAAGGAATAAAACACTCTAAATCTAGTATATGACCATCTCAAAATTTCCAAATTAAGCCAATAATTTGTGTACATTTCAGACCCTCGTCCAACAGAAAAGGTGTTTGGTTTTTTTTTGTTTAATATGAAATCATTTATTATTGTACGTTGCTGAATTTCTCTTCAATAATTGTTTACTGATACATATCTGGCATAGTAATTTATTCATTAGTCAAGTTTACTGACTATCTGCTTCAATATTTATTTTGTTTAGATTATTATCAAAAGAAAAAAATCCTAAGACCATGCCGACATGCCAGTAGCACGCAAAATGGTCAGGTAAATGTCAGTAACGCATCATCAGATGGAACTTAAAACACAGAATCCTATCAAAACCTCTTTCAAATAAATTTCTATGCATGCAAAAGTTGTCAATAACCAACAAGAATTCTCAAGACCCAGTGACATTTCAAATTAATCTCTGTAAGAAAAGTTAAAGTTTTATATTAATAAACAATAGCTGTAATACATTCTCTTTTTTTAGCAAAATGAAAAACTAACATGCCAGTTAAAATGGACAACAGAAAATATATTTTGAGAGAAAGCTTTCTATTGTATATTTGTGGTGTACTGTAAGAGCAATACAGTAGCCAATGTACATATATTGTCTAAGACACAAATAAGTGCTCAGTAGCAGGAAATCCCTGCCCAACTGATAAGAAAAGGGGACTACTCTATACTATTTAAAAATTTGTTAGTGAAGTTAAAATTGGATTATTATTCAACCTACAGTATTCTTGAAAAGTCTGTTGTATTTTTAACCCTTAGAGAAGTAATTCCAGACAGCTCTGACTTTTAGAATGACTAACCTTTCCTATATTTTAAGGAATAGTGACCTGTTTAAAAGATTATTTTTAGAAGAGAACTCCATCTAGATCATCCGATTTCTGAGCCATTTTAGACTGTTCTTAACAGAGACCTTTCTAAATATATATATATATATATATATATATGATAATAGAAAAATATTTGTATTAATTTTCTGGAAGCAAATAGAATAAGTAAAGTTAATAAAGTTAGATTAATGATAAGTTCTTATTAATGGGCTTTTCGGTTTAGGGTACATTCCATTTAATGGAATTGCCACTATGATTGTCAGTAGTAAATGAATTGTAAATAAAGGATATATTCCCTGTGAGGCCTGGTGGTTGGAATTCAGCACCAGGGATCAGATCAAATTAATTTGTTGTTTCAATATAAAGTAATACTCTACACCACAAAATCGCCACACACAGTGTAAAAAGCTTTAGTTATGTGCTAAAGAATCCAGACGTTATGTGCTAAAGAATCCAAAAGACAAAGAGTAAAATTATTTGCTTTCTTCAGCCAAGTAAGCAAAATAACTGAAGTAACACAAATATAACTTCAACTCTGTTTATGAGCTAAAAGGGATCAAAGTGGGAGTAGAAGCGTAAATCTCACATCAAATCACTGTTGGAACTAATGAAGTAGGGAAATTACATTTTTCAATTACAGCTTCTAGTATTCCTCATTTTTCAGTTCAGTTCAGTTCAGTTCAAACCTTTACATTTTGCCGTGAGTGTCAGAACTGAAGGAACTTACTTTGCAGTGCTGATTTTGAGTGCAGAATTTGTAAGTAAAAATTTAGGTATCTGAACTTGATGTTGAATGCATTTAATGCTGTTTGAAAAGAAAATGTCATACAGAAGAAATAAGTAATCCATAGGGCTTGGAATTTTTTCATTCAGTTGGCTGTTGGTTTGTTTTTTGATACAGGTGATAAAATACATGGTTCCTCTAACTTGCACAAGTTTATCGTCACAGAAGGACTTTTATAACAGTCTGTAACTTAATCAGACAGAATAACCAGACTAAATGTTAAATAGACACTTTATCCCCATTTATACATCTATTTTTAAAACTTTATTTGCCTTTGAAATAATATCTACAGATACACGCACAGCTAGTAACTTTTGAGCAATATGAAATGTTAGAAAGGGTCTAAACATGACTTCCACAGGGCTCTCTCATGTTAACCTCAAGGTTATTCATCTTGATGGAGTAATATGAGAATCTGTGGTCAGAGACATTAAATCAGCAGGGACCTCTAAGATTAGTTTTATCACACCATCCTGGGATCCATCTACTACTTATCTACCCATTAGTTCATCTGAGATTGAAAGAAAGGGAGCCTCTGGGAAAACATTGCTACCTATACTCCCTGTCTAGAGATCCATTTTAAACAACAGACACTAAAAGAGTTAGCATATGTCTTTGATATTATACAAATCTTAATAAAATATGATGTAATAGACTCTGAAAGATTACTCATCCCTGGTCTAGTTGCCCTAATCAAGTACTGATGCTAAAGTTACATATTTCAGAGTGCCATGGTATGCTAAATGCTTTTTCTTACTTGTTTTGTTATGGGTGTATTAGTAGTGGTTTCTTTTTTTCTTCTTTTGAGGTGGGGAAAGTGGATTAGAAATGATTTTCAGTGAAGATTCCTAGCTCAATTAGCACCTTTAAAAATCCAGTTACTGTTAATCCAAAATCATTGGCAAAGAACAACAGACACAAACACTGTATTTAGTATGAATAATTCCATTCATACTATACCTTCTCTTCAGGCTTTACAAATAGCAGAGAAGAGGTGATTTTGAGAAGTAATGGTAGACAGTAATCCAATTCAGTGTGCCAACTTTCCTGAGATAGATCCAAAATCCATTAAGCAGCTCATAGGATTTGAGCTGAATTCACAAAGTGCTATTAAAGTTCTTCACAGCATTTTCATGGGCTTTGGGGAGTTTTGGCCTTAAAGATCACACCAAGGAGCCAGCATGTTCTGTGATCTCGGCAACAAGAAAATTTCTATACAAATTTTAAATATATTTTCTCATCTATTTTTATACAATAGGACTTAAGAAGACTAACTCTGAGCTTCCATTTGGAATGGTTTGTATGTTTTAAATAAGGCATAAGCCTTGTGCCTTACTCCAGACGACAATAAAAGCAAATGCTACAGGGTGAGATAATTTCTTAGAATGCTGTATCAACTTCTGTACATATAGACAAGTTTTCAGGACACTAAGGAACTGCATCTTCATTTACACTGTAATACTCGAGGTGCAGAAATAAGGTGTAAATGTATTTTTATCATATGTAGGAATATACCCAAAACTTTGGCCAATGGTAGCTGCAACAGGAAATGTTCATCTCCAGGTTTGTTTGTGAGAAGTAGACATCTAAATGAGAAGGTTGTTTGATGCTGGAGCTGGAAGCATAGATAAGCCACTGACTGTCAGTGATCCAACAATAATATTTCCGACTTTGAATAGCAATCTAAGGTTGCAAGGAGTCAATAGATATGAAATATCTTAGCTTCCATGTCTGTTATCACTGATCTGAGCTTACTTGCTAGAGCCTGAGTGAAGCCTATGTATGCCAGTTGCCTACTTGGCACTTAAATATTTACCTGTTCTCTGGCCAAATCCTTTATCTTGCCCTTACCCATCTAAACCACATTCACTTCAATCCAAGCTCATTCTAGTGGAGCCATGTATCATTTAATTCCTACCTTAGCTATTTACACCAATGCAACATACTCCTGGCAAGTTGCATTTTACATTCTTTTACAATTTGTTTTGCACACCAAGCTCAGGTCATAAGGCTTGCATTGTTTCTTATGAGAGAAAAAGTTTGACAATATTTGAAGTGAACTTTTGCACTGCACTTGTCTAATCTCTGCCACACAGATAGACCCTGCTCCTACAGAGAAAAATGCCAAAAAATTCCCCCCATAAATTAAAGCAATCTCAAAACAGGTTTTTTAAAATGAGACCTTTCTACAATAAGACAAATGTAAATAATATGAATAGAACAAAGTTAAAATAACTACTCCTTGTCTGGTTTTCTAAATTTATTCATTTGCAAGTATATAGAGGCTTCTCCTTGCCCAGTTGCACCCACATCAGTGTAGCAGCAGATGTGCAACACTGCTTCCCATTGTGTCTTCCCTGTTAGACTGAGGAACTGCTAAACAACCTGGGTGCATCACAGAAACTAGAAGTAAAGTAGGAAAAGGAATGTACTGAAGTCCCATCCCTATCTTTAAAGACATGCCAACTACTTAACTCATCTTCGTTTTGTTTCTACCTCACTCCTAAGGAAGAATATTTCACTGTGAGATATTCCTGCACCGCGTACAACTCCAGGGATCACTGCTCTACAAAATACATCATTAGCTTCATTACAGTATATCAAATATCATTATTGAAAAGTGTTCACCCGCATCTCTGATGGATTTTTGTATGGTCTTTGGGGGAAAAAAAAGTCTGTCACTCTTTTCCTGATCTTTGTAATGGTTTTGTTTCTTTTCCTTTTCCCTATAGAATTCTCTATTGATTTAATTCCATGGAGTCTATATAATAAAATGAAATTGGAAAATTAGTAAGTACATTACATTTTTACAATGCAGTTCCAATAATAGCCTTAATGAAATATTTTGTAGTTATCCTAGGGAAGTTTGGTTGCAAACTTCTCTTTCAATAGACATTTGTTACATATTAAGTTAAAATATTTCTTGAAATGCTTTCTTCTTATCAACAATACATTTGTCATAAAGTATCAAAAATCAGCTTCAGAGTTTCAGATCAAAGTTTCACATTCCATTCCAGGATTTTGTTGCCTCAGATCTTCCTTTCCTTTAAATGAGCCTATGTTTCTTTTCAAGTACATCTAATTATAAATAATCTGGTAAAATAAGCCTACAATATTTTTACACTCTCTATTTCTTCTTTCTCTCCCAAGGATTTTTTAGTTGAGTCTCACATGTTTGACATTACTGCTTTGCAAATGCAGAGATAGATGAATGTTTAGTGTCTGAATGGCACTGAATGAATTTCCTCCAATCTATAAACATCACAGTGTAGGACACCTAGTCCCCAGTTTCTCACTAATACTGTATCATAGGTTAATCAATGTACCCGATGCTTCCTCTGGAAATGGGTGGAGGTATTGCTCACTCTGAAGCATATTAGCTTTCAGGCACGGTGACTGTGGCCTGAGGATAAGGGCCCACACTTTTGTCTGTAATGGGGGGACAGGATGTTGACTTTCCCTCCCTTTATGTTTCCCTGTCACCTCATGTATTTTTACTGATAACCCTCAGCTGCATTCCTACAGTCAACCTTTAGTGAGGGCAGGACAGGATTTCTGGCTCAACCGTATAATATGACTTCCAAGTAAAATATTAAAAAGCATGTCCTTTGATATCTTCACCAACAGTGTTCCTGACCTTCACTGGGTGTGTTCAAAAATGGGTTCCTCAGACAGCAGATGTAGCTTCAAATTTGGAACATCCAGCAGTATTTTTTACTCCGTCAGCATCTGATAAGTCCCCATACAAGATCATACTTGAATTCCATCCACTCCTGATCCCACTCCCTCTTAACCTCCGTCACATGCACATTGCTTCATGACCCCCTGATTGCTAAGGTGTTCTGTAATTCCATAGATGAAACATTAAAATATAGTTTGTAATTTTTTATAAGAATAATCAAGTCTCAGAAAATGTTAAATTTCAAAAGTAGCAGTGCACCTTTCTAGCAGAAGATACTGTATATGTGATATATATGTTCTATATAGAGATATCTATATACATAAGATAATATCTTTTATATATGTGTGTGTGTGTGTTAAGATCTATCAGAAGACATATATGAAACCCAAAAGGTATTTAAGCTGGGAGCACAGTGGTCAGCTGCCTGGTACTCAAAATATGCTTATAACTGCACATGAACATTTTAGTGAATGTTCTTCCCTTTGTCTATTTGACTATAAATTTGGATAATCTCATGAGTATTTTCTGACATGACTGTAGTCCATTCTCCTTGGGCTAGGAAAACACAGGTGATGAATAATTGGCTGAGAGGCTGGTATAGAGACAGACATTTTGGGTTTTTTGACCACGGGGCAGTTTACTCAGCTCCTGGCCTGTTATCCACTGATGGAATGCACCTGTCCCAAAGGGGGAAACAGATTCTAGCCCAGGAGCTAGCTGGACTCATTGAGAGAGCTTTAAACTAGCTGTGATGGGGGTAGGGGATATAACAGGGCTCTCCAGTAAAGAGCCCAGGGGGGCTGTGCTGGAACAAAGGGTGAGGCAAATGTCTCAGCTGAAGTGCATCTACACCAACGCACGCAGCATGGGCAACAAACAAGAAGAGCTTGAAACCATTGTAAGGCAGGCTAACTATGACCTTGTTGCTATTACGGAAACATGGTGGGACCCCTCCCATGACTGGAGTACTGGGATGCATGGCTACAAGCTCTTCAGAAGGGATAGGCGGGGAAAAAAGGGTGGTGGCATAGCTCTCTATATCAAAGAGTGTCTTGATGTTGAAGAGCTTGAGGTTGGAAATGACCAAGTGGAGTGTCTGTTGATAAGGATCAGGGGGATGGTCTGTAGGAGTGACATCGTGGTGGGGCTCTGTTATAGACCGCCTATCCAAGATAAAGAGATAGATGAGGTGTTCTACAAGCAACTAGTAGATGTTGCACGATGGCCAGCACTAGTTCTCATGGGGGACTTCAACTTCCCTGATATATGCTGGAAATATAATACCACGCAGAGGAAGCAGTCCATGAGATTTCTGGAGTGTGTGGAAGATTGCTTCCTGACACAGCTGGTGCAAGAACCTACCAGGGGAGGTGCCCTGCTAGACCTGCTCTTCACTAACAGAGAAGGACTAGTAGGAGATGTGAAGGTTGGGGATTGTCTTGGCCAGAGTGACCACGAAATGGTAGAGTTTGCTATTCTTGGTGACGTCAAGAGGGTGACTAGCAAAACTACTACCTTGGACTTCTGGAGGGCAGACTTTGACCTGTTCAGGACGCTTGTTGCAAGGGTCCCTTGGGACTCGCTCCTGAGGGGTAAAGGGGTCTAGGAAGCCTGGGTCCTCCTCAGGACGGAAATCTTAAAGGCACAGGTGCAGGCTGTCCCTGAGTCCCGTAAGTCGAGCCGGAGGGGAAAAAGGCCAGTGTGGATGAATCAGGATCTTTTGTTGAGACTCCAGGAGAAAAAGAGAGTCTATGTCCTCTGGAAGATGGGACAGGCTACTTGTGGAGACTACAGGGAACTTGCCAAGATTTGCAGGCAGAAAGTTAGAAATGCAAAAGCCCTGCTTGAACTTAGTCTGGCTACTGCAGTAAAGGAGAACAAAAAATCCTTTTATAAATATATTAACAGTAAAAGAAGAACCAAGGAGAATTTCCCTACTTTACTTGATGCAGCAGGGAATGTAACCATGGAGGATAAGGAAAAGGCTGAGGTTCTCAATGCCTTCTTCACGTCTGTCTTTAATAGACAGATCAGTTATCCTCAGGATACTTTTTACCCTGACCTGGAAGTCTGGGACAAAGCGCGTCATGCACCCCCTGTGATCCCAGCAGAGACAGTCAGAGACCTGCTCCTCCATCTGAACTGCTACAAGTCCATGGGGCCAGATGGGATCCACCCAAGGGTGCTGAGGGCGCTGGCAGAGGTGATTGCCAAGCCGCTTTCTGCCATCTATCAGCATTCCTGGTCATCTGGAGAGGTCCCACAAGATTGGAGGCTTGCCGATGTGACTCCCATCTACAAGAAAGGCCGTAAGGAGGATCCAGGGAACTACAGGCCTGTCAGCCTGACCTCGGTATCAGGGAAAGTTATGGGGCAATTGGTCTTGAGGGAGATCACATGGCACGTGCATGGCAATCAGGGGATCAGACCCAGCCAGCACGGGTTCACAAAGGGCAGGTCGTGCTTGTCCAACCTCATCTCCTACGACTGGGTGACCAGACTGGTAGATGAGGGAAAGGCTGTTGATGTAGTCTACCTGGACTTCAGCAAAGCCTTTGACACGGTCTCACACAGTATTCTCCTGGGGAAACTGGCAGCCCGTGGTGTGGACAGGTTCACTCTTCTCTGGGTTGAGAATTGGCTAGAGGGCCGTGCCCAACAGGTAGTGGTTAATGGAGTCAAGTCCAGCTGGCGTCCTGTCACAAGTGGTGTCCCCCAGGGGTCAGTATTGGGGCCCATACTGTTTAATATCTTTATTGATGACCTGGATGAGGGGACTGAGTGTACCCTCAGTAAGTTTGCGGATGACACCAAGTTGGGAGGATGTGTCGACCTGCCTGAGGGTGGGGAGGCCCTTCAGCGGGATCTGGATAGGCTGAACAGCTGGGTTGAGGTCAATGGGATGAGGTTCAGTAAGGCCAAGTGCCAGGTCCTGCACTTTGGCCACAATAACCCCATGCAATGCTATAGGCTTGGGGCAGAATGGCTTGAGGAGTGTATAGAGGAAAAGGACCTGGGGGTGTTGGTTGATGCTCGGCTCAACATGAGCCGGCAGTGTGCCCAGGTGGCCAAGAAGGCCAATGGCATCCTGGCCTGTATTAGGAATAGTGTGGCCAGCAGGAGCAGGGAGGTGATCATCCCCCTGTACTCAGCTCTGGTGCGGCCGCACCTCGAGTATTGTGTTCAGTTTTGGGCCCCTCACTACAAGAAAGACATCGAGGCACTGGAGCGTGTTCAGAGAAGGGCAACAAAACTGGTGAGGGGTCTGGAGCACAAGTCTTACGAGGAGCGGCTGAGGGAGCTGGGATTGTTTAGTCTGGAGAAAAGGAGGCTTAGAGGAGACCTCATCGCACTCTACCACTTCCTGAAGGGAGGCTGTGGTGACGAGGGGGTCAGCCTCTTCTCCCAGATAACTAATGACAGGACAAGAGGGAACGGCCACAAGTTGCGCCGGGGAAGATTTAGATTAGATTTGAGGAAAAATTTTTTCTCTGAGAGAGTGATCCGGCACTGGAATGGCCTGCCAAGGGAGGTGGTTGAGGCACCGTCCCTAGCGCTGTTCAAGAAGTGTTTAGATGAGGTGCTAAGGGATTTGATTTAGTAGCTTGATGGGTAGGGATGGTGGTGTGAGGATGGTTGAACTAGATGATCTTGTAGGTCCTTTCCAACCTAATGAATCTATGAATCTATGAATCCTTCCTTTGGAGCTTATATTCCTCTTTTTCATCCTAAATCAATATCCTTCACCTGCCAACGTGCTCTTTCTAGTAAGTATCTATGAAGTGAGCTTTACAATGAATATCTGTACTTTTTTTTAGTTGTTTTCTAAATGTTTCGTTATCATAAAGTAACCCACAAAAACTCAGTCCATTAGTTTCAATCTTTTTAGTGATCTCATATTTTTCAACCTAAACTTAGTTCAGCATGTGAAATTTTGGTGCTGGTCCCATCATCTCATCTGACATGAAGATCTGACTTTAAGCCACATACATCTGCAATTCACAAATGGGATTTCTTTGTATCCAAGACCCTGAGATGCTGAGAGTAGCCAGTGTGCTCTGAGCACAAACTCAACACTAAAATCAGACAGCTGGGAACAAAACAGGTTACGTACATTCCTTTTCATATAAAAATGTTTCTTGTGTCTTAGCCCAATAGCTAAAACATTCACTCAAGAAACAGAAGAAGAAACCAATCAGTTTCATGTCCTACATTCAGTGACCCAAGGGGAGGCTATAAAAAGGCTAGACAGAGGCCAGATCTATAAAAACCATAGCACTGAACATTCAGTGATGCAGAATTCAGAAATATCAGACAGACAGAAGATGAGAGCCAGAATGAGAAGTTTGCTAAAGTGCATTCATAGAAGAGGATGGAGGAAAGAAAAAAATATTTATGGAATTCAAATGGCAGAGAATATTGAAGTAAAAAATCATCGGGAAAAATACAACAAAAATCCTTCATTTCTTCAGCTCTGTCAGTGCAACATCATAGAGTACCTAGCCCATTGGACATTCATGTAGCTTTTAGTTCCTTGGTTACACCACTTCCTATTTGTTCTGTCTCTATTGTGTTTGACCATCTTAAATATTCTAGCTCTTTAGTTTACTTCTTCTAATTTCTTTCTTTAAAAAATTCCATGCTCATTGAAAATATATTCTAAATAAGGGACTCTTCTGTAGTGAATATTCTTTATTCTAATATACTTCCTGGCTATATAAATTTCATATGAAAATAATTACATGATCATAACATATGTACAACATTCCAAAGAGAGCTAAGGAAGCCTTGGGTGTAGTTCACATGCAGGCCCTGTCATTTCAATCCAGGAGAGAATGAAATTAGCTTTGGGCAAGGCCTGTGACATGTGGAACAAACACAATTCTGTCTTTTTCCTACTGGTCTCCTACTAGCCCATTATTTCTACTTCTCACATTCAGACTATCAATATGGAGACATCCCTGAAGAGCTCAGGAGCCTTGGGGTTTTTCTGTCTTGTAAAGTAAGATTTGGATTAATCTTTTATTATTAATTGGTGCTGGGAAACTAAGTTTACTCTCATGAATCTTCTTTCAGAAATATGATGACTAGTACTGAATGATCTCAACTGAGTATAACACAAAGGCATGAATCTCTTGTTAAATGTCTTTAGGATCAAACACATTTTTCATATCAATCAGGTAATTTTAGGTAAATGTTTCTAATCATTTAATTTTTTTTCTCATCTTTTCTCTTCTACTTCTCCTCCCCCAAAATAACATGAAAAATTTTATCATGGCTTTCTCCTTAGTAAACATTATTTTTACTATTGTTGTAACTCACTGAAAAATATCGCTGTTAGTATATCACTACTGCCACCAACAGTCACAGGCATAATCACAGGCTGCATTTTAAACACTTTGGCAGATGGATCTAAGTTGATTAATCTGCCTCCTTTGTCACTCTCAAAGGTGAAAGCCTGCCAGAGCATGTATAAGAGGGTTAATATCAAATAATTAAGCATTAAAAGCAGAAAATAAAAATATAAAAATGTGAACTACTTGTCAATCGTATACTAAAGACTGAGAGAAAACCAAATTCAAGAAAGAAGTTATGACACTTTAACAATGAGCACACAGTTCAATAAGAGTTTAACAAAGGTTTGAATACATACATCTTCCTGGTGAAAAATCTATATGTATTAAAAAAAAAAAAAAAAAAAAGCAAATATCCTCAGAAGCTCAGAAAGATATCTAAGATATATTATTCCCCAAAAAACATATAAAATGTCTACTTCCTTCCATCTCTCCTCTTGGCACAATCCACTTCTAAAATTAAAAGTAAAACTAGTATATATATATATATATGTCGACTTTATTTACAGTCTTTTTTACTTCTTAAACAACTGTTTATACATACTGGGGGATAAAATTAGGAAGCTGTCTTCTATACTGAAAAAGAAATGCCAACTGTAGAAAAAGAAGGAAAAAAAAACGGGGAGGTGGGAAGCACTTTATTAGTAACGAAGTGTGGAGTATTGTCGTGCTTCCCCTGTGTTTAATATAGATATTGCATTAGGCAAAGGAAGGAAAGGATAAGTATGTGAAAGTGTAGAGCTGAAGGGACTGAGGATCATCGTTAGCCTTCTGAAAGCAAGACTTTCACATCTAACAGCATAAAGACTTCCTGTGAATATTGAGCTTTCTTATTACATAATATACAGGAAAGGGCTAAGGCAGCATAAGTGAGCTCAATGATATTAAAGTGGATATATCAGAAATTAATACAATACCATTTCAAAGAGATTTATAACTGCTGTATAGCATTTCAGTGGTTAAGTAAAAGACTCTTTTGCAGAAAACTGGCTGTCACCTCTGGTAAGTGGAAACATACGCATTTTCATTCAATGGCATAAAACAGAGGCATTTTGCCCTGAAATGTAAAATGCACACCCAATACATCAGTAATCTACCTCCATCTAATGCTGCATGTAGATCTATGCCAGGTGTGGAAGCTTATGTGGAATCAAGCAGGCATGTGAATACATCCCATTTTAGTTGTAACCTCAAATTTTATGGAGTCACGTAACTTGTGTTATTCATGACGAACTCTCCAATACAATTCTCTCCCTGCATGACTCACATTTCTGAATACCATCTCCAATCACTATTATTTGCCTTCCTTCTCCCACCCTTCAACCTCACCAGCCTTCTCTCTTGTGGTGCAAGGCAGCACACAAAGAAACAAAACTATTGAAAAGACCAAGATAAGATATTGAAAAGTAATTGATGTTGAACTCAAGGACTGATTTCTGCTCATTTGCTCCCTTCTCCAATGAGAGGCTAATAAGCAGCAAAATTCCTCATGATCTAGGTTTCTAATCCAAGATTCACTACATGGTAAACACTTGTCTTTGGCTGAAGGAAGTGTACTGAATGCACTGGGCAGTGACTAATCTCCTAAACATCTAACTTGCCAGTCTAAGTATCTGCAATTCCCACCCTGTTTCCTGGGCCTCCAAAGCAAAACATATACTAGATAAACAGATATACTTGTTCAGTAGTTACCACTAATTCACAATATTTTTTTTCAAAGGTTTTAATTTGATTTACTTTGGGGATTTTTGGTTTTGGTTGGGTTCATATTATGTATTTTACTGCAACATACAGAAGCAAATACAACATATTTTGCTTTGACTTTGGCCATTGACTTCACTGATGGCCTTCCTTTGAAACAAAACCACTTAGATAGGACTGTCACTGTCAAAAAATTTTTACAATCTAAAAACTATAAATATTCAAATAACAATTCCTTTACCTTCCAGTGGATAAAAATTGTACTTTGATTTTATTTTTTGTACACTGTTGAAGTTATTTTTTAAAGCTTTACAGTAGGGTTATTTCCATTCAACAAGATATTCAAAGCCTAATTAAAATAATTAAAGTGATATCCAATAGATTCAGTCGCATTTTCTGAGTAATGGTTTGTATTGATACATTTTCATACAAACAGCATAAAAATAAGTGTTGGTCTATCACCCTTTGGATAAATTATAATCCTAGAGATAAATATTAAAATTATATTTCAAAAGCTGAAGTTCAAGAATGAGTAGAGAAGAAGAACTGTGTCTATACTCACTGAATAACTGCTGCCACATCTCTCAAAAGAAACACAGTTATCCAGAATATGATATGTTGTCTCTTGGTTATATATCATTCCTGATGGCAGCTATCTTTTATAATGAAAAAAGCATCAGTGATGCATCAGGATCTATCTGGTAAGGCGCTATGACGTTCTCAATCACTAGATCTCTGCGAAGTGACAGCTGCTGCAGTTCATGTTTTTTTTCTAAGGAAACTTCAGTGCAATGAAAATGTCAGGTTATGCCAGCAGAAGTATTTCCATCTATCTATTCCAAACTGAATAGAAGACAAAAGTCAGTACAGAATTGCTTGCCTTTGGTGCATTAGATGTGTTTTTCTTTTTCTCAAATGCTATCCAGGTCTTTATTTCTCTTGTAAGTAATGCATTAGCATCTCAATCAGGAGCAAAATTGCTGTACGTATCCCACAGATCTGCACCAACTGAAAAGTTTCCATAATGACTCAACTAGTGTCACCGCCTCCTTTGACTACAACCAGTGTAGAAGACTTTCTTCTACATGACATGACTAAGTTACACCCATCCTCCAGAGCAGTCCAGCCCTGCTCTGTCTTCAATGCCCATCCCTCTCACTTGCTGGGCTTTAGAGATAAGTTAAAGCATATATTCAGCAAAAGGGCAAGGAGAACAATAGGACAGAATAATAAAACTAAAGGTCAGTTGTAGTTCAAGATAAGAATCATGTTGTTCCCATGATAACTCTGGTCAGTGTTGTCTAATTTTAAGACCTTTCAAGATTTAGAAATAGCAACATATGCAGAAATCTCTTTTTGACTCATAATGGCAAATATAGAAACAGAAGGGTAGGAGGGAGGACTAGAGCTCACTACATCATGCTTAGTATATGTAGTGTATTTGTGCCTTCATGTTTTTTCCAGTGATACCCTCCTGATAGTCATGCATTGAAAATGCAAACCTGTTTTCCCTTCAAGTTATCCACTGTTACGTATGGAAAGCTTTTTGCTTTGCCTTTTATTAACTGGCTGATATTGCTTTTCCTTTTTCTTCAAAAAGCAATTATAGTGGCCTTTTGAAACAAGAGATTTATCTTCTCTCCCAAGTTAATAATACTTTGCAGTGCTTTCATTTAGGGTACAGAACAATTTTTGGTATACCCTCAAAGAAAGGGAGTAAAGAGCAAATTAACTTTGATTATCTGTTAGTAGCTAGCACTTGGTATATGATGTTATATTTTGGGAGTTAATTTTTCTTTATATGTGTTATTTTAATGCCACAGACTTTAAAGCGTTTGCTTTATTCACATATTTTGGATTTATCCAATTCTCAATTTTGATCCACTAAGAAGAATTACTCAGCATGTTCATAGTTAGCTTTGTATTAGGTGGCTGAGAAAATAAGTACTAATTGAAAACAATAATTTCTGATATTTTTTCTAAAAAACAACAACAACAAAAAACTTTTCTGATATTTCAGATATATTTAACTTAATTAAAATCTTATTTTATGACAGCAAAGGTTACCTATCATTTACTACACTGCAAATAATATAAAACTTGTTTCCAAAATATGATTAAATCCTCCATAAATAAGCAGCAGAAAGAGTGTGACATGAAATAAAAGTACTGGCAGATTCCAACACAGTCCTCAAATTGAAAATTAATATGATATTAACTGAGTATTATTTGTGTAGCTGACATATTCAACAAAATTAACAGAAACAGACTTTAACAGATAATTTCAGAGTTTTGTATTATCTTAAAATAGGAAAATTCTTTATATATGTATTCCTATCTATGGAAATAAAAAAACTTTATGAGTAATTTCATATTTTTAAGAAAAGACTGGCTTAATAGCTTTTCACTTGAATCATTATGGCATCTTTAATCAATTTATAAAATGCCTACAGTAGTTCTACAGGAAGCATTAAGGATCACTGTATAATTTTGACACTGCATGCATTTTCATACAATTTGCAAATGTGCGAGTCAATATAAAATGTTGTGAATGACTTCAGCAAATCTCACAGTATCTCCTCAGAGAAAATAATGAGATGAAGTGGTTGGCACAAAGGACAGCAGGGAAATTCACTGAATACTGAGTTATTCAGAAGCTCCTGTGATTTCTTTTGAATCTCAGTAGCCTCAGATAGACCAAACATCTTTGTAAAGATTACTTAGTAAAATATAACAATGCTACAATGAAAATAAATAAACCTGGGTATCCATTTTCAAGTGTATCACAACATACACAGAAGAATTATTTTTTAAACACAGAACAAATGCCCATATCCTAGATAAAGCCAGGAAAAACTCCCATATGCCTTTCTTTTATTTGTTTACTTGGATTCTCTTCTATAACTTGAAAGAAAAACAAACACAGGTACATTGCACCTGTTAGACTAAATATCATGCGATCTATCCTTCATTAGCAGGATAGTTTGCCCCACTGCCAAACCCTTATAGACAGCCTCGAATCACAGATCTTTAGGCCACTTGGCATTGGTGTCCACTTCTATAAGCTCTGGCTAATCAAGAACAAAGTCCAGGTTTTCCAGATGAAGCAATGGTATTGCATTTTTCTCATGTAGGCATGAAAATAAAGCAAAGATGAAGTATAATCTAAGCAAGGTTTTCACATATAAATCACACAGAGTAGCCAAGATTTTGTTAAAAACAAATAAATCCCCAAACTATTCCAGCATCTCTCCAACCACTTTTCTGACCTCTCCAGTAACCAAAACTCCCATCAGGTTTTTTCAAGAATACCACCTTGAATTCTGCCTATTTTAGCAAGTGGAAGAACTGAAAGAGATGGAAACTCAAACAAAAAAGCTGAAGCCAAAGGCACAATCCTAGTGACCACAATGCCTGGAGAAAAAAGTGGGCTGAGACCAGAGGTAACTTTCTGCAAACCATTTGAAGAACATCATGAACAAGATATAAATTACTGAGACAGTCTATATACATTGACCTCAGGATTAGAGTTCAGAGGCGTAAAAATAGTTGCATACTGAAAAAATCAAATGTAAAGTACCTTGCTGTACTCTCCAGAAGTGCCTGGATTAGGTGTAGGTCTTCTCTATTCGCCATATCTTCCAGTCCTGTGTAGATTCCCCTGTGACCTTTGGTATTTGTTGTACCTCAGTCACTGCCACATACATCCATGCTTTGCAGTAGTGTTTTGAAGTAATTTGTTATCCAAAGAACACCTTATTTTGGCATATTGTAGGGACATTTGAACATTTTTCTTTAATAGAGTACTGAAAAAGCCTAGTGGGTTTTATTGTCCAAGGAAATTGTAATTTCTTTTCAGACTGCTAGTTTATTATTATTTTTACAAAGGACTGTTGGTCCTATGCAACTTTGAGTGGTTAAGTGAAAAAATGCTCACTTTATCACAAGATTTCAGTTCTACCAGGAGAACTACTAATACCATGAGTATGTGCTACTTCACTTGAAAAATCTTTAGTCTTGCTACTACAACATTTAGGCCTTTAAAAATAGCTCTCAAAAGCAGATTTTCATGAAAACAGACCACTTTTCCTTTATTCTCAGCTTTTTGAAATGAAAGACTTTGGAGAACTAGGGTACAGTG
This sequence comes from Oreortyx pictus, assembly GCA_036925125.1. NCBI lineage: Eukaryota > Metazoa > Chordata > Aves > Galliformes > Odontophoridae > Oreortyx > Oreortyx pictus. Next base: position 51,509,832 of record JAUPFR010000001.1, read on the forward strand.
CTAAAGCTGTCATTACAAGGCTACTAATTCAGAAATAATTCTTTGTTGTTGTTGTTAAATATGGTATAGCAAGCTCCATGTGCTCTGGCCCTGCACACATAGTCCTGTACCATCTGTAACACCCACACACATCCTGTGCTATCTTCCCAGCATTTTATACCATACATCTCCTGGAGAAATAATACCCAGTAACTCAGACACTTACCATTAGAAAACTAGACTGCTCCCACAACAGTGCTATGAGTCATGACTTTCTTGGTGCCTGAATCATTTGAACAGCTGCAGCAATCAAAGACCAATAAAGCTCTTTGGGAGTAGGTAGATTCCCGCTATTTCACAGTGCAGCTTTGTGTTTTTCACAGAGCATGTTGCTTCAAGAGGTATGCAGGAAAGGACAGACTGGCTCAGCTCACAGGAGATGTGTGTCATGTATTTGGCTCTTCTAAAAGAAGCAATGTCCCATGAGCATTAAAAAAAAATCCAATTCTTACTCTCCAGCATTAATTATACCAGCTGGCTGAAGCTATCTCCAAGAAATGGTACTTCTGAACTGTCTGGTAAAGAAAGGATATGATTAACAGTCCAAGTAGCTTTTTAAAACAATGCAGTAAACCAGATCTAAGACTTGACAAATAATTACACTGTCTGTGATCCTGAGAGTCCATTGTACATTTTACACTAATCCTTTAACCATGGAAAAGCTGGAAACCCGAGACTACATTAAAAAAATATATCTTCAACCTGACTGTTTTTCAGTCTAATGAAATGTTTTGGCAATTTGTTCTTATAGATTAATCAAGAGGTTCCTTGACAGCTCAGATTTGCCTTGGCTCCTTTTTGCCACCTATAGGAAAATGCCTTCAGGGTGTTATTCAGCAGGTTGCTTTCCAAGGGTACCAGTTGAAACTTAGCAGGCAGCCCCAAGGACATGATGTATAGCAGTTTCAGTAGCTTAGATATAGAGTACTAAGATGTATGACAGCAACTTGTCATTTTCAATTGGACATTTTTTTCTTAGGATCATCCAGTCTCATATATGGATGCACATCCAATATATATATATATATATATATATCTGTATTTTACATATATATCCACAGTTATAAAAAAATGCATATGCACACACACATGAAGGACTTTTTTCTGTTTTCCAAGATACAACGTAATGCATGTGCAAACTTTGATTAAAAGCCAGGGTAGTATGCTTCATTTGTAGCAAAATCAGTCAAAATCCCAAAGAAAATCCCCCTGCAAGCAGGGACAGCTCAGGTATAATACCAGGAGAATCATTTACGTTAGACAAGTGCAAGAGGAGAGCATGGTCCTCTTGATTTCTTTGCCCAGTGAAGAAGAATCAGATGTAAGAAATCTAAGATAAACCTGGTGCAAAGGCAGAGAAAAGTTACATTGCAATTAAAACAGGTATCTTGTCTTTCACCAATATACTCTTTGAAATGTCATGTGTATCTATATACCTGGAGTTTCCAGTGCACTCTTACACCAGATGAAACATATTCAGAATCCTGTGGTATTAGCTTTTACAGGTTCTTATGCACTGTAGGCACCGGTGAAACTGAGCTGCCATAACATCCTCAGCCCTTAAAGGAAAATATTTTCTTGGCTCATTCAGGATTTTGCAGCAATATAAACACTGTCAAGTTTTCCATCCCTTATCAACAGAATTACTTAATGGCAAAATTTAATGGCAAAATCTCTAACAGCCAGAGAGAAGCATTCACAATCATCATCCATCACTCAGCAAGCTTGCCTGTCTGCTTCACACATGATGACCAATGCTGCTTTTTTCCCACATGGTAAATGAAGTGCTACCATGACAGTAGGAAAAAAAAGCAGTGACTGGCTCTCTCTTCCTCATTTGGTTGCTCAGAGATGGAGCCACTTACTAACTTCATGGGTGGAAACTTGTAGAGTAGAGGTAAAATTTAAGGTTCTGAAATCACTCAGTAGCTGACAGATTGCCTGCTTTCTATGGCTGATCTCATTCTAAAAGGATAATGCTGAAGAAGCAGCTCAGGTGATATTGGACCCTCACAAGCAGCTAACACCAATAAGAGGCTGCCTAGAAGATGAACTTGCAACCACTGCATCAGCATGCTGCATCAGGCAATAACTTATTTAATCTATGCAAGAGATAGCTCCTCCATAATGTTATGGATGGGATCCATCCCTTTGTTCAACTACTACCTACTGTGAGATAGAGTGGGAATATGCGTGTGCACCCTTTATTCAGTGGTGATGCATAGTGCATCTGAATTCAGCATCAGAAATAACAGGGAGAGTATTTGGGCAGTATATGAGGAATAAATTGCATTGTATGCCCTGTGCTTTCAGCATTCTTTATAAGAAACCACCTCTGGCTACAGCCAGGAAACAAAATATTAGTCTTACCAAAAGATTAAAAAAAAAAAAAAAAAAAAAAGAACATTTTCACTTCATTCTACTCAGGTGGTTTCATTTTCCATAATGTAATGAAAGATTAACTGGACCAACAAGGCAACAAGTTCATTATTCAGTGGCTTTCTGACCAAAAATGAAATGGGAGTCCTGAAGTTAATTAATATACTGCAAAGTGCTCACTTTATATTTCATCCAAAGACTATTTTATAAAATTGCAAATGGAAGAGGACAGCTCCTGCACTGAGAGCTACAGGTGACACCCATCAACCTGTCTCCCTGAGAGCTAGCCTAAGCTATACACAATGGCACCCATTCTAGAAATGGAAAATATTTGGCATAAATGAGCTTTACATTATCCAATCTCCTTTTAAGAGCATTTTGAGCATGTCATTTGCTTCTTCAAACAACACCGTACAATTTATTTGAAAAAATAAAAAATAAATAAAAATATAAATAAAAACACTTTCTTTTACACAATGAAAAATGTCAAACTCATTTCAACAAGGAAGTATGAAAATGTTAACATTAGCACTGGATAATACTTACGACAAAGCAGAGAGCAATGTTGTGTTGTTGTTTTTTTTTTCCTAAATTGTAATAACTTTATAGTGAGCCCAATAGCTATATAATACTATAAATATAAAAATAGGAAAATCAGCAATCTCTGTAGAAAGTAACCCTAGGATAATTATGCACTTCTCTATATCTTTAAAACAAAGCCTTATCTTCACATCTAAAAAGTGGAAGTTACATGGTAATTATTCTTTGAATTACTTTGTAACTGGTAGTATAATTATCAAGTAATCTGCATGAAAATAATTAGGTATTTACATAGTCTATGCAACATAATTACAGAGTAGATGGCTGATTATACAGTGAGTGCCTTGTGAGAGAAAGTGATACCGAAAAGACAAAAAAAACCATTATAAAAATACCTGTCATTTGGACTAAAATGAATTAATCTTGAATAAGAATTTCTCTGCACTTTGTGGGAGTGTATTTTGTGTACAAATATCTGCCCATGTTTGTGCATGTGAAGGTGACAAACAAAAGAGATTTAAAGGGAGGGAGAAGAGTATGCTAATCATGGCAGCAATTGGTCAGTTTCCTGGCTGGAAGAGACTTATAGAATCAACCATTTTCCATGATTTCCATTTCCCACAACGTCAGAAACATGTTAGTGGTATGGCAGTAGAGGCTGAACATTCTTGACAATATCCTATTACATTTTGCTTCCATTCTACAGATGGCAGCAAAGGGGCAGTCTGACAAAATGACATCTGACATGGAAGTGTGCATTGCACCCACTGACATTCATCAATCCTTGCTGATGTTTGGAGACCAACAGGAGATGTGAACATAGTGAGGTGGATAAAGCTAAAGGACACAGCAAATAACAATGTCTTCCAACCTGTATATGGAAAATTAAGAGGCTTATTTCAGGAAGACAGAAGAAAAAAAAGAAAAAAAAAAGAAAAAACATTGGTCAAATTCAGTTGAAGCATATGTATACTTAAGCTATCAAGCTCAGTACCCTTTTTAAGTGTGATATGGAAAAAGTAGAGGACAAACAGCCTCTCCTGTTTTCTGCATAGCTTCTATTTCCCATCAAAAATGGACAATTATTAGAGTTTGCCAAAATCATTGAGAGGTGTTTTTTGTTTGTTTGTTTTTACATTATGGAGTTACCATAATGAACCCTAGAAAGAAGGACCATCAATAGCAACCATAAAGATTTCAATAAATTTTAGAATCTGTGAGAATCAGAAAACAAGCTGATTATGAAAGGTAAGTAAGCCAAAGACACTAAAGAGTTAACAATACCAGCATGAAAAAAAGATTCCAATTCACAGCATGATCAGTATTTTAAGCTCCAGACAGCCCTGAAATATGTTCATACAAGTTTAAGCCATCAAGTTCCATTTCTGCTAGACAGGAGTTTTTAAGAGCTATTTCCACTCAATTTAATTGATTTACATTATAAATAGAGCCCAAGCTAGACCCAGACATTGTCTCTTTCTCCAGCCTACACTGGTCTTCCCAAGGTCCTCAGTACCTACGTATTTCGATTCTTTTATGTTCTATATTTTTAATTTACATTTCTCTGGTAATTTCTGAATTACTGAGGTTAGTTAACAGTAAACCAGAACTATTAATGGATAGCAGATTATATAATACAAGCTCTTGCATGTTGCATGGCAGGTTAAATTGGCCTCTTACTCTCTAGTACAAGCCTGAATGGAGACTCCACAGGAGCACAACTGGAGTTAAGAGCTCTGAATGTGCTTCTGTGAGAAAACAGTTTGACCCCACAAGACTTGCTCTCTCTTGCAGCTGAGTTCAATAAAACAAATGTTTCCTCAATGAGAGGGACTAACACTGCTATGTCTCATGTGTCCATGCCTCAGTTTCCTGAGTCTTATGCATACATACCACGGAAGGAAGGCCAAGACCATAGGGGTCTAGCAGGCTCTTTTGCCACCTGCCTTGAACACTTCACAAGCTTAGAAGTTATATGACAGCAGTTGCTTCCCAGGTATGTATCTTTCCTTCTAATTAGAACGTAGCTACACTGTCCTTCAAGGACACTGCAGCCAAATGATAGTAAACAAAGGGGCAGCTTCATCTTGACAAACAGACAATGCAGGCAGTTGTAATCCTCCCTGTATTTTGAAGCGACACTTCAAATACTAAGGAAGTTTTCATCACCACTTAGTCTTTAAAACACTTTGAACTCACCTGGAAGCTCTTTCTTCAGTCAGGTCACCTCTAATGTCTCCCTTCTCAATCAGTCACAACTTTCACAGAACCTTTTAAACATGTGGCAATAGGACAAGGGGAAATGGCCACAAACTGAAGCATAGAAAGCTCTACGCAAATGTGCGTGGAAACTTCTTCACAGTGCAGTGACGGAGCACTGGCACAGGCTGCACAGAGAGGTGCTGGAGCCTCCTCCTCTGGAGACATTCAAGACCCGCCTGGACACCTACATGTGCAACCTGGGCTAGGGACCTGCTTTGACAGGGGGTTTGACTGGATCCACTCCTAGACCCACATTTGGACTGTGGTTTATGTCCAAGGGGTTATCTGTGCACAAGCAATCTAAGGTACAATCAGTGCAATCTTAGAAAGCTAATAAAGCTTACAATCAAAGTTGTGATCTTAGCAAAGCTAACAAAGCCTAAAACAAACAGTTACTTATCAAGAATCTGTGTCAGCAAGGCCTCTTGACATCAAGATGTAAGGGATCTCTGCATAGGCATAACCTCAAGAGGCACCCTTGCTTAAGGGGAACTCTTATCATGCTGCCAGGTGCCTTGCAGGAAAGCTCTGAGGGACACTTGGCCTGCTCACTATCAATGTGGTAAAATGATTGATTCCTAAGTTGCTTTTAAGACACATGCTTTTAAGACACACAGTCCTCGGTTGTTGAACCCTTCAGCCTCACAGTTTTCGACAAATTATGGTGGAGCGGGGACAGCATCACATGGGTTCTTCTCAGGGAGTCACATCTGAGCCAGACTGGCCTGTGGAGAGTGGCTGACCTAAACTATATCTCATTTTTGGTAAAAAGTTGAGAATAAAACAGCTCACAGAAATCAGACAAGAAAAATGAAGGCTCCCTGAAAAAAGTTTTAGAAATAAAAAAAGCAGGGCAGCTGTTTCTATATTATATTCCAGAAGTATTTGTATGTGTTTTCACTTCCTCAGAGGTCATGAATGTCCAGAATATGTGTACCTAGCAAACCAATACAAATTGACTTTATTTTACTTAAATAGGTAAGATGTATTTCAATGCCCAATCTTTACTTACTGCAACGAGTAGAGTAATTACTAAGAGTAGTTTCATTTAAAAAGACAATATAATTCCTCTTTTCCCAGTATCCAGTGTGATTAGAATGTCACATTTCAAACACATTGTGCATATGTCTTTCGTATTTCCTCATAGTGAATTATATCCATGGTACAACTACATCCAACATTATGGCCAACACTGTATGAAATTTGTACGACAATTGTATGAAAAACTAGTAATTCAAAGAGGCTAACAAGTGTTAAACCACTCTGAGACTTCTCTCTTAAAATTACAATCATTAAGGGATTTAAAAGAACTTTTTTGGTGATATTTTTGAAGATCAGAAGCTCCTCTGACAACATCCCAGAACCTGTCGCTATAGTCTGCCCCAGCTCCCCTGGCTTTATATTTTATTACCTCACTTCTTAGAAAGAAACATACTTGTCAAAAGTTATCTTTCACTTTAATAAAATGATTCCATTTACCTGCAAAACAAAAAACAAAAAACCATGAAGAACAAAACTATGATAGAGATAACAATGATTAAAAAGCATAAATACCCATACATGCTGACTGAAGAGGTTATAGTCATGTCTTCATTAGGAAGCAGTGTAATCTTAATATTATTTCCTTGTTTTTTCCTTTTTGACTCTTTATTCTTCTGTCTTTGCATATTCCCTATTACTGGTAGCATCAAATATCATTTGTAAGTGGTTGCTAGAAATTAAAAAAGATTAAATCCAAATTTGTCCTTGAGAAGCACAAGCAATACACTAGAAACTTCATGGGAGCATCCTAAGTTACACTGAAGAGACTGAACATTGCCAGGATATCTGAGGTGTCTTTGATGCAGTCTAACTTCTACATATACACATCACTAAGTTCGTTTTGTGGACCACACTAACTTATAATGGTTTCTCACACAGCCTAGACACAGCCTGCATTTTGATATGGTTTTTGTTTTTATTTTTATTTAACTCTTATATAGTGGTTCTTATCAAAAACAAACAAACAAACAAACAAACAAGAAAAAAAAGTAGGCTATTGTTAATTCATGAAAATATTGGGCAAAAAATACTACTCTACCTTTTCCTAAGCACTCCAGACATTTGAGAAACTTCTGCTTGTGCAAAACTAGCTGGAAAATAAACAGCTAATTTGTACTTGATTATTGATTATAAAGAAAGACAATATTTCAGTGATATATTTTTGTTGAGATTTATGATTTGGAAAATTTTGTCTACCTTAGATAGAAGGTCACTGGGTGTCTCTAAACTACAAACCCCAATCGTTTTGCTTGTGCAAATGTATAGCACAGGTGCAAGATGGAACAGCATCACTGATTGCTAAGGCTACATGAATGCAGAATACAACACCAGGATTTCTGCCAGCAGCATTGTATAACTCAAATTATGCAAAAAACAGTGTTATTTCTAAGTAATGACCATGGTCCCTTCTTGCAACAGTTTATAAAAAGAGCAAGTTATAAACTCTTATGCAAGGAATCTTTCTCCTTGTTTCCCAGTGGAATGGGTGCAGTCTTCCTGTACCTTTGCAGTGCTTCTATAAACAAAGCAGGAAATATGAAGTTGGTTACTCAAGAGCTTCTCTAAATGCGCAGAGTTGTTTTTATTAGGATGGAACATAAACAGTTAGGAGACAATCCAGGAAAAAGGAGAAGGTTTCTTAAACTGCATACACTATTTTGATGTTACTCAATTGCTCTCACCACAGTGCTACAATCATCCCTTATTGCACTGGTGTATTATATTCTGAAGAAGATGTTGTATTATTCTGTCAATACAAAATGTTGCTTCAAGCTCAGTGTATCAGTTTGGTAAATAAAATATATGAGGCATCACCTCTTTTCCATTTGTACTCTCACTGTTTTTTTTATTGATTCTTCAAAATTTCCAGTAGTTCACCACAGTAACTCAACCTACAGGACACATTTTTAGACAAAAAATATATATATTAAACTAAATTAAATATTGACTAAATTTCTTTTTATCCTACAAATTAATTACAAACTTTTAAGTTTTAGTATATTGCATTATGACAAAGCAGACTGTTTAGCATGTAAGTGGGATACTTTTTCAGCTTCATTAAAGTAAAAACCATTTTATTTTGCATTACAAAACTCTAAAGTTGATCATACATAATTATTCATGCAAAATACTTCACACTTTCTTAAGGAAAAAAAAAAGGTGATTACAAATTATGCAATTGCCAGGGAAAAAAATCTTGCAAGTCTGCAGTTTTTTAGAATTCTGTGTATATGAAAAATCTGCTTATATTGTAAGTTTTTTGTACTCGCTATCTGATCTGAATTGTTTAAGTTCTGCAAGAACAAAAAGAAGGGAAGGCCAGCAGAAAAAGGAGTCGAAAGATTTCACAGGACAAAACTTAAAAATTTGTAAAAGCTCAAGGAAAAAAGTTAATGTAAAGACGGAAATATACTTGAAATCAGAGAGCCATCATATTCTAGAAAGGCAAACATGGGCAATACAAAACACTTTGAAGGTTCTCAAAACATTAGTCTAAGCTGTCCACAAAGTATCTTCTTAAATTTGGGAACTAAGATTCTCCCAGACACAGGTCATATTCAACAGTAACACTCTGTTTTGATGAGAAGCTGCAATTTTCATTTGGAGAAACTATTTGCGGCCTGGTGGAGGTCTTGGCCAGAACTAACAAACAACCTCACTGCTTGGCTGAAGGAATGGCTGTATGGACCAAATAAACAATAGGGATCTTGGTACAACAAATAAAAACAAACAAAACTACAGAGGCAGGCATGAGATCAAAAGGTCTAAGGAAGAGAGCAAGATGAGACAAAAACAGAAGTCTGGTTGGTAGCCACAACTCTGTGAAATGTATTTTAGCAGTCAGCTGAAATTCTATCCAGATTTGTGTAATTAAGTCAGTGCCATAGCTAGAAAGTTAGACCCAGAATAAATGAATAAATGAGGAGTGGAAAGTGAGGGTGTGGAAGGCAAGGAGACAAAGAGATTGCACCATGTAGTGTGATATAGTTGTAGGAAGCCAGATGTACAATCCATTCAGTTCAAGCAAGAGCTGCAGGCATCTGTCAAAGCAACACCTCCCCCATGGAGATTCCTCCTATCTGTCTGATAGATGACTTCAGTGTTGCCAAGCCAATTTATTAGTAGAATGGCACAAAAAGCCTTATTTTTTTACCCTCTTCAAACAATTTGATCAAAACCCATTTCCAAAAGTATAGGGTAGGATAATCTAGACCTCAAATAATTTTTCTTCTCAGATATCCAGTGCTCCTTTTGTCTATCACTTTAGTAGCAGAGCAACAGACTCCCTTACTAAATCTGAATAACCCTTAAAAAAATGAAATTCTGAGGAGTCAGGGCAAAAATATCACAATTTCTCAAAACATTGGCATAAATGTGCTATGTGAAGCTTTCCTTAATGTGAAATTGACTCCTTCTTGCCTGATTTACATAGAAAAAAAATGTTCTGTAATCTATAACAATTTCTCTGCCTGTTACCATTGTTAAGAGAAAAAATTCACAAGATGATACCCACATAGATATCCAGAGTAAAAAATATAATGGACAAAAACTCTTATCTGACAAAACATACTGATTACCAGACATATTATATATTAGACATAAACATGAACTGCCTTCGTCTATTTGACCTTGCTATTTAAAAAACATTGACAAAAACAGCATATTTTAATGTGATCAGAATAAAAAATCCAATATATTTGCGCACTGAGAATCAATTTAAAGAGGGTTTATAATCCACCAGACTATTTGATTCTTTTTCATTATTGTATGGAGCAAAAAAAGATAATTCCTACTTGTTCATACCAAAAATAAAAGACAAAATAATAGTTCAGCTCTAAGAATATATCCCAAGAGGCATTTGGAGCAATTTTCCTTAAAAAGGACAATCATTCAAGGGATTATAGTTCATCAGCTTTCCTAAGTCCTCCCACAGAGACAATATTCTCTCAGCAACCTCACATGTTCCTGATCATTCATATTTGAAGCTTTAGTGCCATTGACTGCTCTCACTTTTTCAGGGATTAACCTGACTTCAATGAGGTGCTCTGAAAGATTAGAGCACAAAGCCCAAAATGTATTTCAGGCCGAGCATAATTTCTGTCCATAGCTATACAAGACTGAAGAGTAATAGCATTTTGTTTCACAGTGACTTCTACAGAGAAAAATTTTTAAAATAATCATCACTAGGCAATGGGTCAGAAGTATGTTTATCTCCCTGAATTGTTCAAGTTCTTCAAACAAGCAATATTGATAATTTAGATTTGAGAATGAGGCTTAGCCTTCTTGGAAGCTCAAGTGTGAAAGCCTATCAACATGGGGTGCATTTTCAGAGTTGCATGGGGATTTACCTCTGTGTTTTTCATGTACTATTTAGGAGCAAAGACCTGCCTCTGTATTTTCACTTGAGAAGCATCTAGTGAGAAGTAAACATAAATACATATATACATATGTATATATAACTTGTTTGGTCGGTAGGTAGGTTGGTTGGTTATATGTATTCTGTTAGAGTTTCTTCAACTTGACTCATTCATATCTGTTGATTGAAGACAAAGGTATTCTTGCTAAAGAAAAGGAATGAATCTTGGGGCATTCCCTACTCAGTCTTTGACAATCTTATGAGTAAGCAACAATTAAAATGAATGTTTTTTAATGTATCTAACAACAAATTACAACATATGCATGCTGCATTGCCACAGATGCAGAGACCAGTGGCCACATATTCCATGATTCTAAATAAGCCACTTTGGCACACATCTTAATAATTTTTAAATGAGGTCTTGTGTGGTCTTTTTTAACTTTAGTTCGCAAAAAAATAAAAGATTACTGCAAAACAAGAATGAGAATGAATCACACTGCGGCAAATTTTTTATATTAGTAAATTGAATTCTTATTTTATATTAATAAACTAATTCATGTAATTTATCTTACTTCTACCACAGCTTAGTTTAGTGAAAATGATTATAAAATCCTTGATAAATACAAATTTCTTTACCCCATTTTTTGAAAGTGGATCTCAAAGCTAGCACTTACATCTAGATTTGGAAGACTTGCTAAACAAGTTATATACTCTTATACAGGAAACTTCTTGATTTGCAGTAGCCTTTTTAGTACAACTGTACATTATTTATGTAGGGTACTAAAAGTTAACAAAAAAAATTCTGGCTTGATGTGTATGATTAATGCTCTTTATTCCTACAGAGAATTGGATTTTGTCATATTTTGCAGACAAACTTTAGGAATTAACACTTTTTCTAAAACTCTCAGCCAAAACATTTCTTATCTGTAATAACAAGATATATTCTGTGGAATAAGAATTTCCAGACCAAGTTTATCATTCTGACCTTCCTTCAATGAATTCAAGTTTCTAAACTATATCTGTGCATGTATTAGATCTATGCATGTAACAACATCGACAAATAATGAGAAAAAATTGAAGAAATCTCAATTACAAATTTGACTGATTTTTTGAACCAAACGAATTAGCTGGAAAAAAAAATCTATATGAAATAGAGAGAGAAAGAAAGAGAAAGAGAAAAATATCACTACAAAATAGATTTTAATAAACTGAATTGACAAAGAAATGAGTAGCCCTAGTCAAGACTTCTTTCTAAAAAATGATAGGTCACAGATGTATATTATTCTGAAGACTAGTGAGTTAAATTCAAGACAGATTTGAGAGAAATCAGAATATATCCCATAATATTTTAGTATTTATTACAACATCGGATGTTGTTACTCACAATCAGGAAGATACGGCACAGGATTTGAGTGCCTTCCAAGTCTGGATCAGAAGGAATGCAAGGGGGTGTGTGTTGTTACCCTACTCTTTTGCCACAACTTCCTCATGAAAACAAATAAATAAATAATAATCATGTTATTATTAATAGAAAGAGACATGTACTAGTATGTATAGGTGAATATATTCCTCGTTTGTTGTGTTTATCTGCTTCATGATTCTTTTATTAACTGAAATTCTGAAAAGAAAAGAGGTTTGTTTCTTCTAAATTCCAGAGTAATTCTGTGAAATCTGTTATCTCCCATGTTTAACTGAACATTAAGGTGTACTTTGAAATGACTGGTTTTGTAAATGCAAAGTGCTAAGAGTCCATACAGTACTGCTGCAATTCAGAAAAGTTTCTGAGCATCAGTTAAGCTATAATAATAATTTTTGTGTGCTTTTTATCCACTTCAAGTGTAAGGTGATTTTCACTTAGCTTAACCCAGGACTGAAGAGTGTCAAGCTAAGTTAAACTACCATGCCTTTCTCTCAGTTTAAGGATGTGCTCTTCAAAACTCCATGGGTAGTGTCTCATTCATGTTTTTGAGCCTTAAGCAGATTCCAAAGGACTCGGATTATAGAACTGAGCCTTGCAACCCAATTACTATGGAATAAATAAAAGAAAAAGGAAAGCTCTTCTTATGCGAAGCATAATTTAAAAATGTGTAAATAATATATTTGGCAACAAACGTGAGTGACGCATATGAGTTAGCTATGTTTAAAATTCCAAAGGGTGCTTATATACAAGGGTATTAAACACCTTGACAGCTAATTAATCTTATGATCCATATAGGAATAACATCACATCACAGTATAATTAGTTTACCAGACAGTGAGTCAGAATAGCAGATCCTATAATAATCTCCTGAATGATTTCCATTGTAAGCAAAAGGCATTGAACTTGATCTGCTTATTGTAAAGTGAATGAATAGGTCTCATGCAATAAAACTGATGTAATCACATGAATAACACCTACTGGCTCTGAATAGGCATCAACATCCAGCTATTTTAGACACTGTTTGTACGTATATCAAAGACCATTTCTAAACTAAATAGCATGGAATCTAGAGATCATTCAAGACTTAAAAAACTGATAAAAACTGAAAAAATGATTACACCCTTTCTTCTCAATTTTGTTTCATAGCTTGCTTTCAGGCGATTAATTCACCTTTTGTCACAACAGTAGTCTTGGCTCCACTACACAGTGGAGAAGAAACCACTCATTTTACAGTTGCCAAAAAAATTAAAATGTTTAGGGAAAGAGTCGGAGATTAACAATTTTATAGTGTAATGTAATAATGGATTCTTGCACTAAAAACTACTACCCACTCTGTGTTTGTTTCATATGGGATAAGAAAATCCATAGTATTACTGATCTCCTGAGGTTAGTTTATCTTGGATTATAATTTGAATCTGTGAAGACTGAAGTAGTTAAAGGAAACAACTAGTGACTATTAATCACTTCATTTGCTGAGTACTTTTTGGAAAAATTCTTCACCATACGATCATAGATACCAAAATAAAAAATACATAGATAGTGTTTCCATATGTTTCAATAATTATATTCACTTTACTATCAAGTTTTCAAGAAGGGTTATATATTCTCCTCATAATGAGGTTTTTCTGGAGCTTATAAAAATAACTCCATGTGAACTCAAGTTAGAAATGCCCTCATACGTTGCCAGTGCACACCTTCATAAAAATTGTTTTATGACTCTTTAATATATTTGATTTGGGGGAAGTTAGAAGGAGAAAATCCCACATGACTAAGTGTAGTTATATCCTGCAGTTGCCACCTCTATATTGTTGTGCCTTCCAAAAAAACAACCTTATACTTTGGGAATTACTGGTACAGTCAGAATGTCTGTGACTTGTGGTTATTTAGAAACTACAATGAATATATGTTTTTGTTTTTTTTTCCAGCTAACTAGCTTCTAGAGAACGAGAAAGATGTACGCCAAACCACTCCTGAATTATGTTGACTAGTAAACCCCTTCCTCCTTGACTCCCCTTTTTACTGGAAAGAAAAAATGACTCTGAATTATTTTTAAAAAGTACATGTTATGCTGCACTTACTTTCAATCTAGGAACAGAGAGAGAAAGAATGTTTGGAGGTAAGAGTGAGACAAATGGGAAGAGATGGAGCTGAATGTTACAAATAATGAGTTGGGGAACTATGTAGTTTTCTTCTTTATTCTTCTCTCAACACCAACCAAAACGTACAAGCTGTTAGCTCAAATGAAAGATGTTCCTCCATAAGATACACTGAAGTAGTTGGTTCAGTTCTATGCAGTGCTGTATGCCCCCTGTGAGTTATTCAGTTTCTCCAGTTCCTCTTCCTAAAAGATTAACAGTATTTTCTCATTTACACCTTGTTTATTTTGTTTACTTAAGGACAACAATTCTCTCTTTCATCAGGCAATCAAGTAAAAAATATTCTCACCAGAATTAGAACTCAATTCAAAACAAGCAGAATGCGTGTGTCAGGGAGGGCGGATGACAGGGAAACTGTGCTGACGTACATGTGATTCTTTTCTGTTTTTAAGATGTCATACCACAGTGATTTAACTTGTTCCTATTATATAGGTTAGTGTGACAGCTAAAGTTACAGGTGTGATCAAAAAAGGGGTTTGATATATTGAAGAAGAATAAAGCAAGACAGCTCAAGAAGTGCTTACTGTCCATGACTTCTGAAATAACATCCTGGAGTCATTCTCCTTGCTGAATCCTTCTGAACATAATGCCCACCAAACATAACTAATGTTCTGTTTTGACTTACAGTGATTACAGGTAGTGATGTTTCTTTTCTCACACAAAAATATTCTCCTAATCTCTTCATTCATTTCACAGAATCACAGATCACAGGAACTGGAAGGAACTGTGAAAAACTAGAGTAGACAGAGTTCAGCTGCTAGTCATAGATACTATTTAAAATTAACTTGTTATCTTTTTTATTACTATTGCTAGAAATTGGAATTTTAGAAAATTTCACACAAATATTTAATTAAATTTTTAAGTTCCTATAAAATTAAGTCCTTATTTTTCTTATTGAATTTATAAATGGGATGTTTCTAATTTTATCAATGGGATTAATTCTAGTAATATGTGCACGCTAATATTTTAAAACAGATCACTGGACAACTCATTTGTATTGGAATTTATGACAAGCTGGAGGTGGCTTTATTTGCCTCTATATTTGTCCAAGTACCAGTAACAAATGACCTGACTGAATGAATCACTGCAATGTCAGCTCTGCACTTTTATTTTTAACTGTGCAATCTGTTGTGATTTGTGGACTGAATTGTAGAAATATGTCTTGTCATGGAGAAAAATCTCCTTTGTCACATTGCGAGTATTCACCTGCAGACTTTTCCTGAACATTACAGAACATTGCAGGCATCACATTACAGTATAGGTACTACAATTAATAAATACCTCCCAATGGAGGAAGAGTAAGGTAATAACATTTAGGTGGATATGCTTATCTATACTCTTTTATCCTTCTTTAGTGATAGATTTACTTAAATTCAAAATAATTTATGCAAACACTGGTGTGTTATTTATACCTGCTATGCTCTCTGTTTCATGATTCTAAGATTCCCCAAGCTGCGGTGGAATCTTCCCAGCAGGGAGGAGGATGTGGCTCAGTATATCACAGAATATTCAACCCTGCATCAAGGAATGGAGTTTAGAACATATTTGAAGAATTGTGGGAAGGAAATAGCGTGCCATAGGATGGGATTACAGAATTCAACTTGAACACTGTCACTTTAAAACATTAACAAAATAAGATTTGTTTTGACAGTCTTGTGGCTGCTTATATCTTTGACTTATCAGTTTAGATACAGCAAAATCAGCTGTCCACCATTCTCACATATGAATGCGTTGCCCAAGGACAGTCTAGGGGCACAAGAAGCTTTTATGTTCTTTTAACTGTTTTTAGTTTCTACGAGGGTTTTGTTTCTTCTTTTTCATTTTTTAGTGGTTTTCTAAATAGAAATTAGAGAAGAATAGAAAGTTTTATATTGAACATTTTTATCATCGACTAAAATACATACTTAAGATGTAAGATTTCAAGCTTTAAATGGGGAAAGAGCAGAGGGCATATTTGGAGAACAGAGAACAAGTAGTTCTTATCAGCTGCTAGCACGTTGCTTTCCCTTAAACATTCTGTAAATACTTTCATTCACGTCTGGACCTGACATGCAATATATTATCTTTTGCTTAATTAGGTGATATTTTCAGGCTCCTCTCTTTTCCTCCTGCAGTGAAAATTCATTTTTAAATTTTATGAGATGTCAGACTTCCTCTAACAGTGTGAAAAAACAGCTCAAAGGCTCTAAGTAAAAGGTTTCAGGCCATGATTGACACAGTACAGTAGGTCATATGCTCCACTGACAAGCAGTAAATTCTGAGCTATACTACAAAATACAGCTGTTTCTGAGGAAGGTTCTGACTAGATAATTTGCGAGCATCAGCCTATATATCAAGTGTAACAGAATGTAAATGGCTTTTGGAGAACCTTACTTTGCTGGATGTGCCCAGGAAAATGATGATGCTATATGTCGGACAATGAGTTATATCTAGACAGTGGAAATGGGGATTACAGATTACCCTTACGAAAAGCACACCTATCACTCAGAAAGACTTTTACAGGACCTTCCAATCGAAGTTTCACTTTGTGGTCCCAGTGAACTAATTTACAGACATTGACACAGACACAAAGTTTGATGCACAGATCACATCCTCGCAAATAAATCTGGTGAAAACGCTCTTGGAAATTATTGTTATTCTAAATGTAACCAGTCTGCAACATGATGGAAATGTGTTTAATCAGAGTACTTTGCAGGAAAATGTCAGAATAATTTCATCAACAATTAAGATTTTTTTCTCTTGGTGTTCTAATACAAGAAGTGTTTTGCCAAAATAAACACGATGGTTCATATTTTCCTGATTATTCTGAAGCAGTTTATGACAGATAGAAAATGTTTACTGCTTCAAATGTTGAACTCTTAGTACTTCACAGAAACAGCTTCTTGGTTACCTTACTTTTCTGTGACATACATTTTCTTCTTTCTCTTGCTATTTGGTATAATTAAAGCTATTTACAAGAAATGAGAGGGTTGCAGAAGAAGTGGACTTAGAAATCCACCTACTCCTGCTGTTTACTCTGTGCATGAAGTCATAATCCCTGATGAAGTAATCAGCAATTTCGCAGTAGCAAGTGGTTAAATCATACAAAGGAAGTCACACTTTAGGGATTCTGATGTGAAAGGGCTCTGAGGGCTGTTACCGGATGGCTGACTGCAGCAGGGCTCTAAAACATTCAAAATTTCTCACTGTTAGATCTACTTTCCCGAAGTCAACCAGTAAAATTGCCATTGTTTTCAGTGAAGCAGAATGATATCCTAAATGAGGAAGAGGAAATGAATATTGAAGAAACAAAGATACTTCTTTCATGCAAATTACGACACTTATAAATAAAAAAGGAGGAATTAGAATCAGGAAATATAACAGATAAAGAGAAACTGTTGTCTGAATTAATGCCTTTCAAATTTTCCAGTGAGGCATTTAGTTAGCATTTAGTAGCAATGTTCATTATACTCTGATAATTATTTAGAGCTCTCTCCCTCAGAAACTGGTTTCAGTGAAAGCTCGTATCATGGCTCAATAGTTAGGGATTCTTTTACACCATTATGCAAAAAAGACTAAAGAGGATTTTTTTTCAAGGGGAAGGCTGGGAACCTGTGAAATAAAGCAGCTCAATTAGAGAAGACCTGAAGTTAATGGGCATGAATGCTGTAGGATGTATATTTAAAGCTATTGGATCATAAGAGAATAATCCAAATTAAATGAAAGCTAAAAATTACATGCCTTGCTCTTCATTCCCCCAAGAAAACACAAAGCCAAAACTCTATAGTCTTTCCCTGTTGGTTACGTACCACATTAGAAATAGAAAGAAAAAGCAAGTAAAATGGATTCACCCAGTGAATGTTGCAGTCAGTGTTTAACAGCTGTTACCATCCAGTAACAATAATGTTAATTAAGAGTCTTGCCTTCAATTTCTACTACCACAGTGTTGTAATGTAGCTGAATTTGACAGACTCCTGAGACTGTAGCTTCTACAAACACCAGAATCTGTGGCCTGTTATTTAATTTTAAAATTCTACTCAGTATATACGTACATATCGTCAATATGTTGCATTACAGGGTAAGAGGAACACTAGAAAATAATAAATAAGGATGAATCTGTAGCTCTCTTAATTATCACTGGAGAAGAAATGGTATGTACAAAGGTCGGTATTTAGTGCCTAATAGGAAGTTCTGACTTAATGACGGTGGGTTTTTTTTTTCAGACAAATGGATTTTTTTTCTCCTACATTTTTATAAATACGTAGTACTTGATACTAGAAGGCAAGTTGAAAACAGATCTAATAGCGAAATATTCTTTTAGAAATTATAAAGATGTAAAGATATATATTAATCCCATTAGTATTTTGGTGTCATTAATTTGTTCAGAACATTTATTAGTCTACCTTTTTTGTTTCAACTTGACCCAGTCAAAGCAGTTTGAAGACATTTACAGTGATGAAGAGGGAGCTTCAATTAACCTTCTCGGCTGAGATATTTGTTATGCATGAGTTACTATATAACAGTTTAATTATCTAATACTCTTTGTAAAAGATTTCTAATAAAGAATGGAATTGATTTATATATTATGAGAGCATAATCATTTATTTAATTTCTCATCAGATTTTTTTTACCAAGATGTATGCAAATTAACCAGCAAGCTCTGGGACCAAAACCAGAACTCAGGATCTGACAAGTTTCTAGTTGTATGTACTTTTTTTATAACTTTGATTTGAAGGCAAAGCCCTAGCAGTTCATAATTAATAACTAAGTGATACACAATTGCACTACTGTTCAGAACTCAGAGCTATAGAGATGTACTTTAAACTTTGTTCTAGAGATTCATTGTCATAATCTGTGCCACAGCAGATAAAATTTAAAAAATAAGATATTCTACAATGACTTAAAAAAATTACAGTTTAAATGTTCATATTGATGAATGTCATAATATCAAAAATTACCTTTTTCTTCTTTATTTTAATACATTATTAACCTCTCTCTCGCACACTCTCTCTCCATTTTATTTATTTATTTTGGTGACTTAAGAATTAGTGTATTCCTTTCTTTGTCTTTAAGAAGAAAAAGAAAAAAATTGCATACTTGTGGGGAAAAAGGCCAAAGGAAAAATGAATGCAGAGTTTCATAGTAAGTCCTGTCTCGTCGCAGTCCTAATACATATGGCTTGCATAGAACAATCAGACTCTGTTGATACCTAGTTATCTGGTACAACAATATCAGTCATGATGTTTGTTATCACTGGATCAGATGTCAAGACATCTTCATGAGAAAGATAATTACCATGTTACAAAAGAGGAAACCAAGGCACTGAAGACTTGAATAATTTCTTGGAGATTACTAATAAAACCAATAACAAAGAAAGGCACAGGAGTTATGTTTTGGTTCCCCATTTATTTGTATTAGTTGCACAAATTTTAATCCCTTGGTGCTGTCACTCTGTCTTTCTTGTATTAAAGGAAAATAACCTTTTTTTTTACTCTTGGTTTTAGAAAAGGTTTAATTTAAGAACTGTGTTTGTGAAGAGATTTGACAAAAACAAAACAAAAAGGCGTTTTTCAATAGTTTTCAATTGCTGAAAAGGGGGAGGCAGCTAGGGTGAAATCCTCTCTATTCTTGATGTGAAGTGCTACTGAAAATACAGATTTTCACTTTAAGTTTAGTGGTATCAATAAAATCCTCAAAGACCAGAAAAGTGTAGTTTAAGGAAGACATTTAGGGGGAGGCTTGGGAAGTGAATAAGAGCAAGGAAGAATCAGAAGATAAGAAATTCAGGGCTGTAAACAAGAGTAGACTTGCAGAGATTCCTGAAGGTGAGAATAAATAAAACAAAACAGCCTCTCATCACTAAGACAAGGTGAAGATTAATATTTTTGCATGAAGGTTTGCTTCTTTGCTCTTTTGAAATATGATTCAGTCTCCAGGACTAAGCATAAACCATATCATCCTGAGCAAGATGAATACAGATAAATGGGGTTTGCTAAAATTAGCTGTAAGTGACCTCCCATTATCTAGAAGATGATACATTTTCGTTTGATTACTGTTAATAACTGTTTAACTGTTCAGACATTTCTTACATTTTGTTACAGGAAACTTACCTTGTGTGTAAGACATCTATAAAATAACAACACAGTAGGCAAAAGATTATTTCCTTTACTGTCTTCTGTGTCTCTTTTATTCCCTTTCAGGAGACAGTGTTCATTATGATTTGATCTACTTGTTCCAAGTTGGCCAAACAATTTAGGACCTTAGAAAAAATGTCTAATATTCCTTTATGGTCAAGAAATGTAATTTCACCTCCAGTAACCAGTCTGCCTCATCAGTAAATCTTTATGCAGGCTTGGAAGGAAGACCTGGACTGCAGTGGCATTTCTGCTTGTCTGCTGACAGAGGGTCATCCATTCCTGGTGTAGGGTGAAGGCAGCCATGGCTGCTTGGAACAATACCAGTACCCCAACTGAAGATTTTGATAGAAAATTCAGAAGCTTGGCTGACACAGGGTGAAAAAGGATTGCTTCTGATTAAATTTCCCCCAAAATTTAGACATTTACTTTCAGCTTAAATTATATTGTAATACTTAAGTACTGTCTTGAGTATCAACTGAAAAGGAAATAAAGAATAAGGCCTTCAGGCTATGCTTTTCATTTTTTGTACATTATAAAGCAAGGAGGTAATTACTTCCATTTTAAGAAAAACAAAGCTCTTAACAGTAATTGTTCTCAGTGTGTGTCAACGGTTTACCAGGCTGGATCGACCCGGTTCCGTGACGATTGGTGTGGGGGACCCACAGACCCACGCCCCAGGAAAGGGGAAGGGGGAAAGGGAAAAGGAAAAAGGGAAATGGGCCTAGAAACAAAACAGTGGCAATGATCTGAGGAGGAAAGCTAATTTACTGAATAAGATATCAGAAAAGCAAAATAAAACAATATAATACAATATAATTAGAATTGAAGCTAATAAATCAAATAAAATGAGCAAGAGAGAGTGTCCGATAAACCGAAGGCCTTACGCTGAAGGCGATACAGCAGCGAGCACCCACTGCTGAGTCGATCCCGAAGGAAAGAGAGTGTCCTGTGACCGCAGTGAGTTTTTATCTTTTCCCTCTGAGCGGAAAATACATAAAAATGCAAAGCATCGCAAAGTCCTCTGGGGAATGTAGTTCTTCTCTTCTGAGACAGGTATACCCGGAAATATCAATGATCTATGGAGTTGGAGTATTAACTCTTTAACTCTTAATGCACTACATGTTGTTATGATGTGGAATACCAATACCAAAAATCATAAAACCATGACAGTGTGGAATGGAAGTTCTAGTCAGGGAATGGGATTTCTTTATTAGAATGTTTCAAACTGTATTTACAATAGGAGGACTTTTTACTTTAACACTTCTTTCTTTACTAATAACATCTTGGATTCCTGTCACAAGTTAGTGCAAAAATGAAGGTGAAGGTCTTTATTTGTTGGCCAGGATTAGATCTTTGCAGCATACAAAGAGTACTGGTAAAAAAGGTTAGTTTTGTGGGAAAAAAAATTAAAAGTGTAGTGCCTGAAGTTTCTCACCATCCTTGAATTCGTAACACTTCAATTTGAGATTCTCCTTCCTGGACCGATCAGTGAAGACTGGTAATTATAAAATGAAGTTAAAAAAGCCTTTGAAGGAAAACTTTGATGTAAATTGGGAAAAAAAATCTAACTGAAACAGTTGAAAGTGTATGGAAGATGTTTTCTGTCACCAGATCAGTTCCATTTGCAAACACCACTGATTTACCAGCCCTAATATAGCCATATCCTGTGACTGCCTATATTTGGATGCCAAAAACTTAAAAAAAGTAAATTAAAAAACTTAAATAAAATAAAATTAAATTAATTCTTTTGGGCTAAGTTACTAAGATAAGATAATTTTCCCCCTCCAACTTCAATTTTCTAAGAGTCACAAGAAATATATTATTTACATAATGATATCTTTATTTGATCTATTACCATGGTATAAAATAAATTATTTCTGATGCCACTTCAAAAGAGAAATTAACATTTCTTGGTTATTCCACACAATTCTTACAAAATGTAATGGTTTCATGGATAAGAACATGATAATAATAATAATAATAATAAGAAGAAGAAGAAGAAGAAAAAGAAAAAGAAAAAAAACAAAAAAAGAAAAAAAAAAAGAAACAAGAACAAATACCAATGTACTGAAGTACCTTCGTGTATGTGTGTTGCTACAATCAATATGCAGGTGACTCAAATGATGAGAAAATAGTTGTGATTCTTCCTCCCACACCACCACATTGTGTAATACCATAAAGCTTCACAATGCTCATATAGTTCCTGCATTTTTCTTAATGGTAACATGTAAAAATCACTCAGCAACAGTTTAGTAAAACTATCAAAAGGTCTTTGTTTAGTGGCAGAGTTAAGTTTCTCCTCTGATAAATTCAAGCAACAGGAATGCAGAAACAGAGCATTCTCAGAACACTGAGCAAAGATATGGCACATCCAGATATGTTTAAGATACAGAATTCATTTAGCAAACTAAATGGCAGTATTACAGCAATTACATAAGCAACCTGAGATAAATGAGTATTTTGGAAATCAGAAAACTTTTGTTGTAGTTATTACCATACTTTGATTTTGTTGTCTGTTGTTGGCAGAAGAGGAAAGAGAATCTGGAGGAGTGGAGCAGGAATGAAAGAAAAAATTTTTGCTGTTTATTATCACTCCCAAAAGACCTGGAGGTTACCAGCTTGCTTATTAGGATGTATTAAGAATTCTGCTCATGGCAGTAAGTTACTGTTTTTCCTATGAAAAAGCTTAAATAATGTGAAAGAATTCTTAATTCTCAGTAAGAAGAGAAGTTTGAAGAGGAAGCATCTGTTTCCAAGAAAATAACTAAAACTCATTTTCTTAATTACAAAGATAAAGTGCATTTTTCTATTTTTAAAAATAAGTTTCATATATTATTATGAACAAAAATTTGATTGATTTAGGAATAATATATGGAAGCCCCTGAAATAGCAGTCATGTAAGTAGAATTGGGAGGCTAAAATGTGGAAGTTCTGACTTATTTTCTTGCCATAATGACAATGATATGTGTGCGTACACATGCTTAAGTGCTCCTGTGTGGGTGTAACCCCTTTGGTGAATTAATAATTGAGAAACGGGGCTAGTGGCATCTTGTAGAGCACGCAGCACTGCCTTAGCACAGAAGAAAGGGAACTTCTTAGTCTCAGAACAGTCACAACCCACATGCCGGTGCTCCCTTGATGCCAGACAGCAAGGCACTTTGCAG
Source organism: Oreortyx pictus (assembly GCA_036925125.1). Lineage (NCBI taxonomy): Eukaryota > Metazoa > Chordata > Aves > Galliformes > Odontophoridae > Oreortyx > Oreortyx pictus. The sequence goes on from JAUPFR010000001.1 coordinate 51,533,306, forward strand.
ACTAGTATCCGGACAGGATTGGTATCTCTCTCAGTGAGTCTGCACACCAGACTTATTACGGGGAAATCTGGCAATTTAAACAATTTTTTTAAAGAATCTGGAAATTTCATATAATCTAACATTTTTAACCTTAACTGTCATAGTTATTTAGGCACCAGTGTTATTGGCACTACAAGAGAGGAGACAGAACTGTTACACATGACCTCCTCACTTCATTAATGAGAAACATAAAATGAAGACAGCACCCTACCTGGTTGCAGTTATGAAGAGGCTAACATCAGAAGGAGTTTTTCTGAGTAATCCTGTTAGGAAACAAAGCAGAGTTGTTTTAATGCCTTTTGAATAACATCAACTTCAAGTCAGTAATCTGTTTTACTGTACAGTGCACCACCATCCTGAATATGCTGGCATCTATCTTCTTCTGGCAGGCTTCCCAAGGTTTTCCAAGACAAAGCCACTTATGGTTCTTGACTGCCAACTGAAATGGATAGCGTGCAGAAAAGTCAGTTCAGCTCTGCTCTCTGAGTGACTGGCAATGTCCTCTGGGTTCCACATGCTTCTTTTCCCTTTTTTTTCTCTATCACTGGCAATTCTGTAGCATAAAATTTGTCTCAAAAAAGTGGAGTCTCAAACAAAAAAAGTACAGTTATATAGGAAAATAATATAATAACAAAGCACAATGTTACAATTAGTAATATAGCAATGACTTCAAAGCAAAGCAGCATTGTAAAGGATATACAGCTTATATACATATATACATTTGTTATGCATATATGTTTAATGTATATTTTAACATATATAAATTATGTATATATTTACAAATATATGTGTTATATGTGTATATATATATATATACATATATATATATATATGTGTACAAATACATGAATTTTAGGTAGCACTCACAAGCCCATAATGAAGACTAGAAGGAATGCAGGATTACATACGACCAAAGGTTCGCCTAAACCATTAATGGAAGCTCAAAAAATAAAATAAAGACTAATGTGATCTTTCCCCACAAATACCTGGACATTAGTTATAGGTGTGGTCTGCTCCCCAGACTTTGCACTCAAGATTCACTGAGAGCTTTTTTACTACTTTATGATCAGTAGTCATCTGCCTCTTTCAGGACTAATACCATCCTCTCCTCCATAACTTATTTGATTTTCTTCGCATAAGATATTTCTAACACTTCTCTTTTAAATTTCCAACCATGTAAGAATGGAAGCACGCTCCATTTAAAGAACAGATGATCAAAGGATTCATTTCTTATTTAACTTCTCTTGGAGCAGAACTTAAAGGGAAGATCAAGTCTGTTCAAAGAACAGCAGTAGAAAACTAAAAGGAGAGAGTGATATTTCTTTTTCCTAGGGGAAAAAAAATTGGATCTGGCTTCTTTATAAATACAAAGCATTATTTCTGCCATGCCTAGGTCAGAGTAAAAAATCTCAAATATTCATGGAAAGGTACCGTATTTGTAAATTCCATACTCCGACAAGTAACTGCCTCAGAATGTGAAAATGAGTGGGAGTCATTGATTGGAGCTCAGAATCAACAAAGGCCTTGAAAGCTAAACTATCAGTTGCTGATCTGTAGAAGTGGAAGTAGTAAAATAAATACAAAATCAAACAGAAATGGTCTGTTTAAAGATGATAAAGGGCTTGGAACACCTCCCTTATGACAAAAGATTGAGAGACCTGGGTCCGTTCAGCCTTGAAAAAAGAAGACTCAGAGGGGATCTGATCCACATTGATAAATATCTAAGGTGTGGGAGGCAAACGGACAAGACTGGACTCTTCTGTGCAGTGTGTAGTGATAGGACCAGGAGAAATGGCCACAAACTGAGGCATAGAAAGTTCTGCACAAATGTACGTAGGAACTTCTTCAGTGACGCAGTGCACTGGCACAGGCTGCACAGAGAGGTGGTGGAGTCTCCTTCTCTGAAGATGTTCAAGACCAGCCTGGACACCTACCTGTGGAACCTGGGCTAGGGAGCTGCTTTGGCAGGAGGGTTGGAATCATCAATGGTCTTTAGAGGTCCCTTCCAACCCCTACAATTCTGTTATCCTGTGATTCTGTGAAATGCCTTCACTTCTTATGATATGCCTTCTTATTCGCTTCACTAAAATTATCAAGAATAACTTTTGGTTTAAAATGTAGTCTCTAGAGTTAAAGTCACATTTTAATGTCAAAATTAAAAAAAAAAAGAAAAAAGAAAAAAGAAAACAGTTTATATTTTGGTTTTGATTCCTGTATCTCATTTTAATATCAGCTACAAGAAAAATGAAAGTCTGATTTTGCTCCCATCCTTAAAATACCTGAAAATGTACACAGACAACAGAGCATTTCATGTGTGCAAAGTCTGCACTAGCTTACCTCCTTGCAATTTAGAAGTTTGCCATGCCTTCAGATAATTTTTGTTCTTCATTATAAAATATACTTTGTCTTTATAAAAATAAAAGTGTTTGTCTTATATGTATGGAATTATTGGTATTATTAGAAACTCTTGACAAATTGTGTACAAAACTGCTTTCAACATGAGTATTATTTACTTATGTGGAAGTAAATCCTAATTGCAACCCCCATTTATAAAATGAACAAAACTAGAACAACAAAAAACACATACGTTTATTATTATTACCAGTATTTGTACCTTTTAAAAAGTATTCCATGCAAGAAAGAATCACAGGACAAAAGAGCACGTTGTAGTCATTCAGTATTAATTTTTCAGAGCTGTACCAACTTCCATAAAGGTTAGACTGGTTTTTAAATATAAGATGCAGCGTCCTCCAACCACTGTTTCACATGAAGTATTTACCTTTTTTTGCTTTATACTTAACAGCAATTTATCCTGCTTATTGAATTAAGACGTAGATACTGTCCATGAGAAGTTTTAGATTTGTAAGAGCAAATTACTCAAAATTTTCATCATTTAGATACCTCTACAAACCTATGATGGGAGAATATAAAAACAATAAATATAATGAAGATATAAATTCTTAAGTGTGTGTATATGTCTAATCAGAGATTAAAGGTATGAGATCAGAGAGAAAAAAATAAAAGGAGAAAAATAATTTCCTTCACTAGAAATCACTTTGCTTTACACTGAAAGGCTATTTTAAAGCATTATATGGTGTTGTTTTTTTTTAATTCTAACTTCATTCATAAGAGCCTCCAGCTCTCTGGAGACCCTTTGAGGTCTGTGGAGAGAGATAGACATCCCTATGAAGTTATTCAGAATGAGATCTAGACTGAGGAGCCCACAGTTTATCCAGAGCACTCTCCTCCTCACTCTCCATTGAAGAAGCCTGAGAAGGTTGGCCTCAAGGCAAAATAAAGTTCTCAAGAGTACCTCCACAGTACACCATTCTGCCATTATAAAGTGCCTCGCAATAGTTGAATGTAAGTAGTTCATGAGGAGACTTCTCTATCAGTTTAGAATGTTGATGTTCTGGATGCCACTTTTTAAAAGAGTGTTTTTTTTAAGGGAAGTTAGATTTGAATTTCAATATCTTCTCCCATTCTGGAACTTTAATATCCAAACATTATCATAAACAAAGTGTACTGTGGTAAAGATCTCAGGCAAAAATGACATCATTGAATGAGTTAAGCCTGCTTTTCAGAGAGTATAGAAACTCCTGTAAGATGCTGACCATATTTAATTTCCTGCCATCTTTAATTTTCTCTTATTGTAGGAGTGAATCTCTTGATTACATAGGAAAAGAAAGCAACAATTTTTAACTGTTACATATGAAAATATACAGAAAAAATAAGAAATATTCTCTCTCAGAACAAAGATTACAAGGAATACAAGGATTACAAGTTTCCTCTATAGTAGGTAACCCATTTGAACTCTATATAATTTTAAGAGTCAACATTTCTTAAAAAATAAATAAGAAAAAAACCTCATGTTATCCAGCATTACTCTGTACAGTACTGTCTGTGGCCATATTAATGATCTAAGACATGAAATGGTGAATTTTGTCTCTATGGTAGTACTAGTAACTCTTTTTATCATTTTTACTTTCCTGGAGTTCTAGAGGAAAAAAAAGATATTATTCGTTCAGATGAAAACTACAGCGGCACTACGCACATTCAAAGTACAAAACATTTTCTGCCCAAAGGGACTGGAATCCCAAAAGTACTCTTCTGAAGCATCCTATTTAGTTTTTATTTTCTCTTAAACAAAATATTATCAAGTGGCATAGTCAGATTTGCTTAGTTTAATGTTACAACAATAAAGCATTCCATGTTCCAAGACTGGCTCCTTATTTAAGCACTTTATTCTTTTGACCCTAGAAGAGTAACTATGAATTCAAACAAACATGCAGCAGTACAAGCAGCAAGCTTTCTTTACTCATATGTCTACGCAAGTGTTCAGTTTCCAATCACTAAATGGTACTCCAGGGTTGGATGTTTCTGTGTTAAGGTATAACATGGATTTCAGCTGGAGATGAATTGACTTGCATTGATTTCTTCATCAATGCCAGCCTCACATAAAGTTAGTTTGGAAGAGAAACATTTTATTTAGAATATTAGATTTATTTATTTATTTGTTTGTTATAAACAAATTAAGATCTATACTGCTTTGAGAGTATAATTTTTTAGACTACCAGTTCAAATTCTTCTGTTCTCCTTGGTGTAAATAATACCTTGCATAAATAAGCCTCAGAACTGAAAACTGTCTTAAACTTAAAGAACTGAAATAGTCAGAAAGAGAATAAAAGTATCAGGAGCCTACCTGATACTGAATTGTATTTTACAGACATTAATACTGTGCAGCAAGAAAAGCAATACCCACAATTCAGACAGGCTGCTGAGAGCAGCTAACAGATTGAGAAGACTGTAGAGGGAACAACATCCTGTCTCTTGCAAGGAAGTAATACCTTCGCTTCTCTGACACTGTCTCAAAATCCCAAGACAAAAAAAGTACAAGGGACTTCTCTTGGGACACCCAAATAAGTGTTGGTATGCTAGCCTCAACACATACAATCCCCACTAAACTAGGCATCATACTTCAGAGATGCAAAGCATCCTTGTTCCTTTCCTTTTAAACTTTATTGTCTAGTAAATTTTTTTTACCTGAGAATTTTAGAAAGTAGGCTTTCAAAAAATTCCTCTCTCTCTCATATTTTTAATAGATACTACAAATTTACTGTTTTCCACACCCTGTGACTTAAGTAGTTGCTTTAGTGTGTCCCACCTCTAGCAATATTTCTGGCAATTGTATTTCATATCTCATGAAAGACCAAACAGAATTATTTTTGTAACAGACGGACAAGTGAACAATCTACCTCAGTTTTCCTTTTATATACAATTCTCTGGAGCATGTATCTGCAGCATATAATCTTTAAATTTCCAAAACATATACCTGTAGCTGAAAATAAATAAATTTTTACTGTGTAATTTTCCTGACTATTCTAATAATTGGATTATTTTCATTTCTACTGAGTTCCCATTAAAAAAATCACAGTCAATTTTTTATTCCAGAGGGCCAAGACCAAAGCATCTTTCTTTGAACATACTGACAAATAGTTTTAGTGATAGCTTACTATATGGACGAATTCCCATGATTTTCCTTTTTGAATGAGATTTCAAATAAATTTATTGGGCCTTGTCTTACATATGCCCACTGACAATTTGCTCTTTTACTTACTCTCAAGTTATTTCAGAAATCATGTCTTTACCTTCTTGTACATTTTATGAAGATTTTCTTATCTGTTAGAACTCTCAGATTGCTAGTAGCCAAGCTAGGTGTACATTACATTATCCTCCATGGTTCACAGTTCTAAAATCTTTGCTGCCACTGCTGTGTTTCAGTCTTAGATACTCCACTCGTACACTGGCCTACCTCTAGTCTTTGTTATGTTAACTTCTCTCTCAGAAGAGAAAAATTCTATTGCACAGATTTTTTATCTTTTAGTTCTATGGCCTACACTCAGCAGGTTTCAAAAGTTCCCTATTCCTTTTATCTGACCTCTTTTCCTGTATAGTAAAACATCATCATGTTTAATAGTTGAGACATCAAAATCTCTCATACTGCATTTTGGTAAGACAGGCCACATGCAAAGAATAACTGAAAAAATCGTCTGAAAAAACAGAATCTCCTTAAGTAAGGATTTGCCATGCAAATACGCATACTTTGTTTTTCTAGTGACCTGTGCAAAAACCCTGCTAGAAATCAAGTTTAGTGAGATTTTGAATCAACCAGCTTTATGAAAATATTCTGTAATTCTGAGTAGTGAAAAAAGTTCCCTATTAATATTGCTCCCTACAAATATCGTTGTTTAGTTTGCTTGGAGCAACTGTGCATGCAAAGTATATATACTCAACGCACTGACTATCAGGTATGAATACTTGGTCCTTTTTGAATGAACTTTTGAGCTCTTTTCTTTAGCCTCTGTCTTCAGATGATTGAAGTTCTCTACTAAAGTGATAAACACGAGCGCTTTTAGCTTTTCTGGTGTACATCAAGAATTTCCTTATCTTTTGTAAATTACTTCAACTCCCTTTCATGTCTTTTTTCGAGACTGAAATTTTGACATCTTTTTAAAGCTGTCATATATAACTTCTGAATCAACATGCTATTTTGTAATCATACTGTTTCAAACAGTTCATTTTTCTGATTGCTATTTATTCATACAGTTAATTCACACACTGATTTAGTTTAGCTCACAACCCAACCCTGGCTACCAAGTACTTTCTCCTACCTTACAGCTAAAGAATAAGTTTAATTTCAGAATTTTTAAATTAATCCCTGCTTCTTAATGAACTAGGAAAATTCACAGTTATCAATTCCATGCTTAGGACTACACAGACAAAAGAAAACCTCCATACATCACCTATTTATCAGACAGGTGAGCCATTAGCTCACTGCCTTTCCCAACTCAGGGGAATGAGGGAGATAATTGTGATAATATTACAATATTGTAAATATTGTAAATATGGGTTGAGATAAAAGAAAGAATAAGTAAACTAAGTGATACACAGTGCAATTGCTCTCTACTAGCTGACCAGTGCTTATGCTGATTAGTAAAAACCTCCCACTCCAGCCAACTCCCCCAGTTTTACTTTTTGCCTAATAACATATGTTATGGAAAATTATTTTGGTCAAGCTGGGCCGAAACACAGTACCATGTCAGCCACTATGAAGAAATAACTCTGTCCCTGTCATTTTCTGTTTTCATTCTGAATTTATTAGATATACTGGAGCTAAATATATTTTCTTGGATTGCTTTAATTTTGGGTTATCTAAACATTAAGCTAAGAAAAGTTTTACAAGAGCAGAATAACAGAATCACAGAATGTATAAGGCTAGAAGGAACCTCTCAAGTTCATTTTGTCAAACTCCACTGTTCAAGCAAGCTGTGATCTCACTAGTGCTAGCAGCACCATTCCTCATGTAGCCCAGGAGGCTGCTGCCTAGCTTTGTGACAAGGGCACCTATCTGGCTCACATTCAAATTGATGTCTACCAGGATGTCTTGGTCATTCTCTGTGTAGTTTTTTTTTTCAGACAATCATCCCCAGATATGTACTGGTGCCTGGGGGTGCTTTTTCCATCCCAGAGGAAAAACTTGGCATCCACTGAATTCCATGAGGTACAGTTCTACCCAATTTTGCAACCTGTTGAGGACTTTCTGCATGGCAGTACAACTCTCTGTGTGGCCACCACTTCCATTTCTGTATCATCTGCAAGCACAAGGAAATTGTCAACCTAACAAAAGGATTGGCGGGACCAAAAGCAGTTTGAGAAAATAAAGTGCCTTTGCAATACAGCACAGGAGACCTGGCCTTGAATTATGATAGCTGCCTGGCAAAGGATCGAGGGCTGTATTTTTTATCTTTTGCTGCCTTAAGCTTTTCTAGGGCAAAGGAAAAGAATACTCCAGGATGATCTAGCTCTGCTCGAATTCTCACTAGACTATCATTCTCAGACCTGCCTCCCCACATTCTTAAGGATGGTAATGTTCTCCTTCAAATTTATTCAGGGTCCTCTATGAATCTGTTTCTTCCTGTGAAACTTTATTCAGATGCTCTTATTAAAGACTCCTTTAATAATCCTTCCAAAAAAAATCAGATATCTACATAATTCTCTGCTGACTTTCTTCCTGTTGAACATGCTGTCTTTCTTGGAATCCATCAAAAACTAAAATTGAAACATCCTCCTGCCAGGTGGAACAGCATGTGTGCATCATAATAGGTTAATGATTTCTTTATAGCTAGCTGAGCAACAGGTCAGTCGTTAACAGATTCTGTGTTGTTTTTTTATTCTCATAGACAGAGGATAATTTGACATACAGATAAGAATAGCATGTGTGCTTTGTTTCTCAGATCATTTGTTCTTAAAATGCCTGCAGTATTTTCTATATTTAGTATTTTTCTATTTATTTGTTTTTGTCACAGGATGTTTTGTGTTAATGATAACAGCGTGACAAGGATACCAAAGCCTTAGGTTAAGCAAAAAAAGATCAGCTCATCTTCTTATAATTCTGGAGGGCAATGAAATGAATATCCAGTAACAGCAGACAAGGTCACCACAGGAGATTTTTGCATTGGGAATTTGTGTGAAAGAAATGTTTTTAAAGAGTAGCATTAGCTGAGAGAATTGCTTGACATGCCTGTAGCTGGGCAGCAGAAACATAAGGAATGCAGAGAGTCTGTCTGACTTTGTAGCCCATGCAGAGAACAATTCCTCTAAAATGTTTTGTAGCATCTGGCATATACTGAAGCAAATCCTTTGCTAAGGAAACAGAGTAATATTCTATTGATAGCACTCAGCAGTTTTCTTAAAGAAAGAATTTGACCAATAGTGTTTTCTAACATTGCCTTTAGGCTTACATTTTTGGTCCCTGTTAGGAGATATGACTGCTAGGCTCCCTGCATCACCAAAGCCTGTGGGACAGCTTTGATAAGGATCTTACTTTAAATGTTAGAAAAGTTTAATTTCTCCGTATGTTAAAATGTAATGTTCTATGTGAATATCTTGCATCTTTGTACAGTTTTAGAAAATAAAATAATTGAAGAATAATAATGACAAGTGGGATTCAAAATAACAGGTCATATAATAACTGCTTTTTATTTTGTTTTATAATTTTTAACCCTACCACTATAAAAAACATTTCTTACATATTTTAGGCACCAAACATTCATAAGTTTGGCTATCATAGCTACCACATTCTTTCCTCATCTTAATTAAAAATAAGATAAGTATTTGAAAATTAGGAAAGAGTAAGTAATTTGCTTTATTGACAGAACCTCCAAAAACAAGCTTTCCTTTTGTAGGAAATGCAGTTCTTTCAACAGGCCTACTGGCATCAGTGAAGTCATCTGACTGATCAGTTTGGAAGAGAGTCAGATACCAAACAAACCAGTTGTTTGGTTTGTTTTGTTACCCTTTCAGAAAGGAAATCTAAGTCTCTTCCATAATATGATGCAATGGAGACAGAGCATACATAGCAACACTATTCTTGCCCACTGGTAAAAGTGTCTGTTCAATTACTACAGTATATTAATCACAGAGTCCTTATCATGGTTCTTACCAGTTAAAGTCTGCCAGAAGCACACACAGTGAATGAAAATCAAACCTACAGAAAAAGATAAGTTAAAGTTTCCACAGCATTCAAATCCCACCTAAGAAACAAGACCATAAAATAGCATTTGAATTTATGTGTAGGTGGACTGGTTTACTGCATGCACTGCTCTGTAGGATTCAGTTTCTCTTTCTTCTGCACTCCTGGAAATCATTGCGACAGAACATTTTTTCATTCCGAATTTATTAGGAACTAACAAATCTCTTGAGTCATTTATTCTCAGCAAGACTCTCCAAAGTACTGATATTTTCCTTCTTCTGGTATTAGCCTCCTTCTATACATACTTCCTACAAAATTTTACCTAAGACACTTCCTTAGGCGTAGTCACTCATCTTCCTCCCACAGAATGGTGAGGCCTGCTTCTTACTTTGCAGCTTTTCCACATAAGTCATGAAAGCTCTCAATGTTTCTGCAGAGAGCTGAGATACTTCCTGTCTACAAAAGTTTACAATATTAGCAGTGCAGAAACGGTGTCTTAGCAAGTTGTCACACCATCTTTATTGCCTTCCACTGCTAAAAGTAGAGTAAGGGGTTCTGAAACCTGTCCCTTGGAATTGAATGTATAGATTCATTCTCACTTCATCACAGCGGCTGTTAAATGTTGTCAGGCAATTTGCAGTGATTAATTGGCAAACGACTGCAGACTCAGAACACTGAGGTTAAAGAATTTGAAGATGATATGTTAAAGTAAAGCTAAGTAATTATGCCCACAAACACAACATTTAATACAAGAAGTATGTATGAAAGATTTGAATTCACACATCTACAAGAAAGATATGCCTGTACTTACCTATCCCTTTCCAGTTTGTCTCCATCCTAAACTTTCTACTGTTTGATTACAAGTCTCAGTATCTTCACTGCACAGAAACAAACTCGATCCATTTTTTGTTGTTGTTGTTTTGGGTTTTTTTTCAAGTTGCTTTTCCCTGGTAATGTATTCCATACGCTTGTTACTAAGTATGTGAAGCACAGAAGTCCATATTGTGTTCCCCTCTATAAAGCATGTAACTCCAGAAAGAGCTGAAAATAGCGAATTACACAACTAAATTCCCCTGTGGAAAAAGTAACATGCCAAGATGATGCATGCTAGACAACGCAGTTAAGCCCTGCAAAGTGGTACAGTAAGTAATGGTTTCAAATAAAGAGTGTCATTTTCTTTTCCCTTTAGGATCAAGCTATTTTTCAGATCTCATGGACTCTTCTTAATAACTATAATAAAAAGAATCCAATATGCTAGGGTTCAAATGTATTATGTATAGATCATGTCATGTTTTTATAGCTGGATTTGATTGCCTGTTTATGCTTCTCTGCAGTCTGCATTCAAAGTTCAGACACTGTTTCACTGTGAGTGCTTCCTATGGAGAAGGGCATCACAAGCAGTGTAGCTCTAATCTTCACAAACACTGTTAGCATCTGTTTTAGGGGACAGCCAAATTCCTCAGACGGCCTGTCAGCACAACTGGTTTTCTGCCCCCACAATTTCTCTTTCTTTTCATTGTGATTTACTGGAGGTATTTAATATCTCTCTTTTTTTTTTTTTTTTTTTCCTAAGAATGTCATTCAACCTGTAACTGAACATAACGTTTTTTCAGACTACAAAAGTTTATTTATGTCAAACCTATGAAAATCAAAACCAATTGTAATAAAATGCACATTAGAAATAAAAGAGAAGATTATAGATGATATTTTAACCAGAAGACTTTTTATAGGGTCTAAAAAAAAGCATTACAAGAAAAGTGCAGGGAAGAGGAAAAGAGGGAATAAGGTCTGGAAAATGATCTTGTGAAAACTAAACAAGAAAATAGAAGTTAAGAAGCTAATAATAGCAAAGAGGGTAGGGAAAAAGAGTATGCACAAAAGGAAAAGGGAAAAAGTAGGAAAGAACAAAGTAAATAAACTAGTAGCAATCACCTGAGAAAAGATATATAAATATGGTGAGAAAAGAGTAAATGAAGTGGTCATCCTAATGGCAATTCAGTTCATACATACAGGTTTCATAAGGTGCTTTGGGGCAGAGATGTCCTGCTCCCCCTACATTGAGGAAGGCAGTGGGTGCAGGCTGGGGGCTGAGGCATGCTGATTGGCCCTTGCCTCCCACGTAGGCTGGGATCCAAGGAGCCCCCACTCCATCCATTTCTCCCCATGCTGACCATCATGTATGAGCTGATGAATACAGACGTTACTGCTGTTGCAGTGGCCTGTGAAGATAGTTACTTTGATGGGTTTTCTAAGGAATTTATCACCCTGCGTGGTTAAAAGATTTTGGTGTGTCTCTCCATTGATCCAGTCTGTCTAACCACTGTAAAGCAAGGAGAGTAGAAATGTGACTCCTGTGGCAATATGTCCCTTGAGAAAAGCCGGAGCCCTGTACCACTCATGTATTAATTTAATATGTATGGGGTCTCTAGGTCTAACACTGACCTTCCTATGCTTAGATTAATTTTTGCCTATACCAAATTTATAAGCAAATCTTTGTATCTCACTTAATTCTACAGTAGGAAAACTGAAACCGAAGCTTAAACCTTGTGACTGAGTGGGCAGATGGACTAGCTTATTATACAGCAGTCACTCTAAAAATCCATTATTTTCTGAGGTTTAATATTTCACTAACAGTTCTGATTTTTTGGGGAAGCATTTGGAAAAGGTACTTCTCTATTAGAAAATCTCATTTATTTCCACAGATGGAAGCAGTTATTTCCTTAGTAGACAATAAAAACCTAATTTTTGCTTTAACAACATAAGCACTGCATATAAAGCTTTTTCACTACTCTATTAGTGAAAGTAAACATCTTGCAAGAGAAAAGTGAGAACTTACTAGACTATTCATTTTCCCCCCAGAGAAAAAGGTGCTCCATGTGCACTGTAGTATTCACATGATTCTGATTTAAATAAATAAATAAATAAATAATGCATACACTAGTATCAGCATCCTTGCTACATACTCAGGTGCTAGAATTCTATCAATATCAAACCAACTGCTTTCCATGTGAACAGCAACAGAAAGAATTAAAAAAAAAATCATATTGAAAATGTTATAAAAGACCGTTTCACACCAAATTAAGGCATTACTTGCACAAATTTAGATATTTTTGCAAGCTATACAATGATTAGAGTTTATTAGATGGTGATTTTAACGTTATGCAAGGAGGGAGCATTCTCATGCTAACAGGCTAATCTAAGCCATTCACAAAAGAAAGCTCCTTGAATAGTGAAAGTTTAGTTACTAATGGATTGAAGAGAAGGAAAAAAAAAAAAAGCACAGCTTAAAGCTAGTTTTGCTTTTCTAAAGTTTTATGAGGCTCTATCTTGATTTTAGCTTTTTCTAAGGTAATGTTTTCTTTAGACTACAAGATACTAAATGTCAGTTTATGCAACAAGGCAACTTGTAAGTATGACTATTGAGTATAAATATTTGGAGAAATAATAATGACTTGAGTCATGAGACAGCATGAAACCAACTTTTATTGTGTAAGGGTCTCGTTTTAACTTGATGGTTGTTTTTTGACAGGCATTCGTGAATCATATTTTGCCCTTATGGAAAGGAAGGGTTTTTTATATCAATAGGACTATAAATAATTGTAAAATTGTAAAACAGAACTTCACAGAACAGACTTTGAATAAAAACTGGGTTTTGCTCAAGAACACATCACAACATTCTGTTCATTTTATTAGTAGTATTTCTTACTAGGGCTTGAGTACAGAAGTTCCAATATATGAGAGAAATTAAAAAAAAATTCAAAACAGTGAATGCTTTTGTTATTATTTTGCAGTTAACAAAATGATAATGTTTCCAAGAAAATTGTAGAAAAATATGGAAAGGGGAAATTAAATGAAAGTTCATCCTGACAACAATTAATCCATTAGTCCAACACAGGAACACTGCATCACTTCCTTCCCACACAAGGTCTAATCTGAGGGTTTTAATGGGTTATTTGTGGCTCTTAGACACGGTGTTGTGCTTCTGTACACAGTAAATTTCAAGCCTTGCTGATAATTGGGGAACTAAAGGATTCCTGATGCAGGGCCAGATCAACTTTATATTCCTCTCTCATGGAAGAATTCCAAAAGACTCGAACAAGCCCTGGATCAGATCCATATTAAGAATCCCTTAAAATGGTCAGGTCACAGCATTGCTCTATTGACTTCACTTCAATCACTCATGACTCACAGAACTGCAAATTGAAAAAAATGAGTAATTTTCAGCTGCAAATAACTGCAGTAAAAATAAAACCAAAGACTATATTATCCAGTAGAACTTTATCCTTATATTATCCTCATTTTTCATCAGAAATAAATGTAGCAAAGTCAATGAGAAATGTTAACTAGCAACTTGGCTCATTCAGAATGACTTTGTGTTAAAGACATCAAAATAAATACTAGGCCCAATACTCTTCCAATTGAAATGAGTGACAAGTTATCTGAAACCAACTACATGTTGCAGGTTCACAATTTACATCTTTCACAAAAGAAATACCTTAAAAAAAAAAAAAAAGCATCAGAGATACAGTTACCTCATCTCTTAGAATACATTTTTACAATTTTTTGGAGTCGGAAATGGGATGAAGTAACAATAACAATTGCTATACACATCACACATGCAACTTCTCCTTTAACTGATTTTCACACAAAAACAAGCTGAAAGGTAGGGTAAAACACACCAGAAAATAATATACAAAATAATAAAGGATAAAAGTATGGCATCTATATACCATGTGTAGTACATGATACACATTAATATAGTCAAGTCCAGCTCACTTTCCTGATGCAAGAAGTCCCATGGAAGTTAATAGCGTTAATCATGTAGATACGAGAGCAATTTCATGCTACAGATATACAGGTATAAAAGCTTAGAACGGATGTGACAAGGCAGAGAGGGAAGGAAGGATATTATTTATCAGACGAGTGCAGGATACTAATTCCTGAAGAGAAAACCCATGAAATCCACCAAGAACTGAATTTCTATTTGGGCCTATTAACACCGAAGTTGCTAAAATTCATAACCATCACAGCAGAAAGCATACAATCACAGAACTGTAGGATTTGTAAGGGACCTCTGGAGATCGTCTAGTCTAACAAACCCCGCTAATGCAGGTTCCCTACAGTATGTCACACAGAAAAGTACCCACATGGGTTTTGTGTTTCCAGAGGAAGAGAATCCACAAGCCCTCAGGGTAGCCTGTTCCAGTGCTCCATCACCCTCAAGATCCTTCTTCACAGAGCTCCTTTCCAGCAGGTCATGCAATAATCTGTGCTGATGCATGTAGTATTCCTCCCCAAGTCTAGGACTCTATATTTGCCCTTGCTGAATCTCATAAGGTTCCTCTCAGACCACTGTCCAGCCTGTCCAGATCTTGCTGAATGACCACACAGCCTCCTGGTGTATCAACCACTCCTCCCAGCTTTGTATCATCAACAAAGTTGCAGAGGCTGGACTCTAACCCTTCATCCAGGTCACTGATGAAAATACTGAACAAAACCAGATCCAGCACTGATCCCGGAGGAACACTGCTAGTGTTCAGCTGACTTTCAGACAAAAACAAACTGAAAGGTGTGATAAGACACATCAGGAAAAAAAATAAAGAAATAATAAAGAATAAAAATATGGTAACTATATACCATGTATAATACACAGCTAGACCCTGTGCCTCTGATTATAACACTCTAAGCTCCGCGTTCAATCAGTTCTCAACCTACATCACCATCCACTCATCTATCCCACATTATCTAAGATTCAACTCAAGAAGGTTATGGGAGATAGTATCAAAAGCCTTGCTGAAGTCAAGGTACAAAACATCCACTGCTCTCCCCCCTCTGCTCAGATTGTTCTGACCTCACAGAAGGCTACTGTGTTGGTCCTTTTCTTTCACTTACTTGGAGATGACAAAATAAGCTGCTCCAGCAAAAAAATGTGTTTAAAGAGGCAATATTAGTGTTGTTTGTCCATTTTTCCTTTGGACTGAAAAGATGATTTATAATCTTTTTGACTATATAAAAGATAACTCATGAAATAATCAGTTATTTGTTCAAGTGTATATAAACATACACACCCACCAGGCTATTAAAATAATCTTAAATATATATGTTAATGAATACCCTCGAAGTGAAGCATCTAGACCACGGATTGTCAGATTGCAGCATGTGTATTTTGTAGGTCTTTGAACCTTGGATGCACAATTATAGTATAGCTGCTCTGAAAGTAATGCTTATTTTATTAGGTCAGAGGCAAATGCTGGTGACATGGCAGTAGAGACTGAAGCTTCCCACAAATATTCCATTACATATTGTTGCCATGTGACTAATAGCAACAGAGGGGCAGTATGACAAGGCAGTGTCTGTCTTGGAAGCACGTACGAAGCAAAGATAAGGAATTTAATTATTTCATACAGATATTCATTGATGCTGAACATTTATGGAGATGTATGGATGTTAGTACATGTGCATTTCAACAGTGGGAACAGCAAGGTGAAAGACGGTCTAGATGGTCACACCACAAAATGAAGAGCATCTTCATCAACTCACCCTCACAGATTTGCCAGTTGTTGGCGACTGTCTTGAAAAACAGCATTCTGTAGCTAAGAATTTGCTCTATCAAATAGTATTATTGAACTCTTTGTATCTGTTGTAGTTTCCTTGGAAATAAATAGGAGCAACATACATACATCTTCTGCTTCTATGTAACTGTTGCTGCTACCGATTTTACGTTATGTCATCTGGAAATTCCTGACTTGAATAAAAAACTGCACTGAATTCAAGCCAGCCTAGAAATTTCCCTTAAGCAGAACAGTGATCACAGCATTTGCATGTTTACAGTCTGACAAGAAAACGAAGTAGGCTTAAAAAATAAAAATAAAAATGAAAAGGAAACAAAAGGAAAAAAAGATGAAAACCTAAAGGGTTTGGTTTTGGGGTTTGGGTTTCTTTTCTTTTTTCTTTTTTTTTTTTTTTTTAAAGGGGGAGGGAATGGCTGAATTGAGGAGAGGGAATGGCTGAATTGAGGACAAAATCTTGGCTCTGTTCAGCTAATAACAAAATTCATAGTGTCTTAATGATGCCAGAACACAACCATATAAGGAGTATTCCTGTTTGTACACCGTGTTCAAAAGAAAGTCAAAGTAACCAAATGCCAAATAGACTTAGAATAGAAGCTACTTAAAAGATATTTTTGCTCACGGTTTGGGAATTCCAGTATGGTCACGTGGAAAGAGGAAAGAACAAATAAGGCATCCATGGAGAAAATGAACCTAGATCTAAACTATTTTACTCTAGATGAGAAGCATAACTTATTCTGTACTTTCCATTAGTAACCCTTGCCTCTTTGATCTTACAAAACAAAGACAACCAGACAGTATATACTGGTAAGAAAAATACTGGTTTTCTGTTATAAACAAAGCTAATTGCCAAGACAACTTTCCATTGTAGTAAAGATTCTCTTTTTATCACTGCTTTTGGCAATGTTAGGTAAATATTTAAAATCAGTACTGAATTATGCACCCACTGTTTCTTTTCCAAGCAGTAGGGAAGAAAAGAGTACTACAGACTAAGCTTCCAAACTCAGCTTCCAATGTCTTGAGGAAGGTGACTATAACTAGATAGAATGTTGACATCAGCACAGTACGCTTACCTCCTTAATTCAATCATTGACAATTTCTACATAGTCACTTGTACCACTGCTCTTGGACTCACATCCAGTGGGGAGAATGTCACCTCCAGTCTCAGAAATATTTGTGCAATAAAATCTTGTGTTTCCCTCCAAAGAAAAATGGAATTTTTTTTTTTTAATGAAGTCTTCTGGGAGTACTTCTGAGACTGGGAGATCAGAAATTCATGAAAAATATCAACAATCATGAAACTACGGCCTTAACTTTTTAAATCCCGGTGCGCTGCATGATGTTATGATATGGAAGAAATGGAATATCAATGAAAAGCCATGAAACCATGACATAAGATCTTCTATTTCATTGGACTGACCCACAACATCAGAGGTGGTGGTGGTGATATGGCAGTTGAGGTTGAACCTTCCCGGCAACACTCCATTACATGTTGCTTGGCAGTAGAGAGGCAGTCTGACAGACTGGTTTCTGATATGGAAGTGAGTAGGAAGTAAATTGTTGTAATTAAATTCCTCCATGAAGAAAAAATTACACTCACAGACATTCTTCGATGCCCGCTGAACATTTATGGTGATCAAACAGTGGATGTAGCGGTGATATGTTTCAGCAGTTGCTACAGTGATAAAAATGATAAATCATGTTTCAGATAGCTATGTGCAGCCATCACACCACAGAACAAAAAATATCACAATCAGTTTATCCACAGAAATTGGCAGATTATGACAAGGGAACTGTGTACAGAGCTGATTATCATCTTTAATCTGTTGGAAATGATGCTGAGAATACTAGAATATTGCAAAGCTTGTGCCAGGTGGATCCCACAAATGCTAACACAGGAACAGAAAGAACAAGTTTGTCAAAACCTATAGAACCAAGTTGTAGCTGAAATTGACCATTTCCTGGTTCACATCATTACTGGTTTCACCATTATGAGCTGGAGTCAGAACAGCAGTCCACAGAGTAGCAACATGAATTCTCTATCAAAGAAAATGTTCAAGATGCAGCTTTCCACAGATAAAGAGATGTGCACTGTTTTTGAGATATAAAAGTCTTGAACTTCCAGAATCACAGAAGAAGAAAACCTTTTTCTTGAAACATGGCAATACCAGTGCCAGTTGGAAAATCACAGACCACACTGACAGTGTTAGCTGGACTTTCCTCCCATTCTCACCATACACTCTGGATTTGGCACCTTCTGATTTCCATCTGTTCAGGCCAATGAAAGATGGACTGTAAGAACAATCCTAGAAATAATGCCATCATAGTAGCTGTGAAACAATGGGTCATCTTTGCTGGTGAAGATCTTTATAAGCACGCAGACTCTTGTTCGCCACTGGAGAAAATACACAGATAATGGTTAATAAGGTGAAAAGTAGTGTTCTGAAGTGAAGAATTCACCTTGTCAAAGAGCATTATTGTGCTCTTTGTAGCTGTTGCAGTTTCCATGGAAATAAATAGGATGCATTATTTTCGGAGCAACCCACATAGATTTGACTGGAAGGTGTAAGTATATGACTAGAAACAAGAAGCTATTATGGCCATGTTTAATTAAACACGTTTACCTCTGACCATTTCCTGGGTGAAGCTTCACAGGAATTTTTTTTTTTTCCTCAAATACACACACTAAATTTTGGTTATCCTAATTATTATGATTTAGTTAAGATCTGTTAAACTGTTCAGCAAGACACAAAACATAGATGTAACATTGACTGTGCTTTAAATACTCCAAGACCTAAATGAGACAAGTAATGCAGTCCAGACACATAACGTACTAGATCAACACCAAAAAGAATTGAGGTTGAATACTACTGTGGTTTTTGTTTGCTTATAAAACAGCTTATATGGAGCTGCTCAGCACCAAAAGGCAGTTATCTGTTCACTTATATATTTACTTCTCATACACAATACACTAAGAAGGTATAAAATGCTTCAAATAGAAATGTATGTATAGCGAGAAAGAAATATTTTATTCTTTTTAGCTATATGACCTGCATAGAGATTCATTACCCAGATTTAAACCTTCACACCAACACTGTTTTTAAACTAGATTTTACAAATGTTGCAAGCACAAACTTCAGATGAGAAAATGAAAATATAGAAAGCGTATACCATACACACACACACTAATTTTTAGGAGTGTTTTTTTTTTGTCTTTTTTTTCTCCCATGACTATTTCTTGTATTGATTTTTTTTAGCCACTTTCAGCTCAAAGTAAATATCTGCACATTTTTTATCAGTTCTCCAAACCCTGAAAATACGCTTTTAATAGACACATCAATATCTAACTAACAGCTGAAATCAAGCCCATGGGATCTGTAGATATGCAATTTCAGTTAACATAAACACAGCAAAAAAATGATGGTACAAGCATCTGTAATTGTAACTGCAAAGCTCAAGGATGCTAACCTCCCTTACACGATAAGACAAGTTTGAGATTTGCTTTGATCCATAAGAGATGAGTTGTAAAAAGCACTTCTGTTCCTCTGCTTAGGAATGAAGGATTCCTTTTGCTGCATTATGCATAACATCATTACAGACAAGGTACAAGTCAAGAGCAAGTGGTTCAGATATCTTACCAGCATACTAAAATAGCAGTGGGACTATAAAATGATTTAGATACTATATTACACAGCTCTTCTTTAAATACCACTTATGCCATCACATTTGCCAGGAATCTTTCTTTTTTAAGTGTTCTAAATGTGAAGTTTCTGGTATCTGCTCCCTGAAGGCAACTTTAACTAGAATAGGCAGGTTGGCACAGCAGATGACTATCGATTCCTTACAAACTACGTCTGATGTACTTTGTAGTGATAGAAATCCCCTTATCAACTTGGATTCCAACCTGAAGGCGACTGCTGTCCAGATCTTACAGTGGAAGATAACACAGTGTAATTAAAGCTCGTGACCTACAGATACAGAGTGTCAAACACTACTAGCTGTAGTCAGAAGTGAAAATTTTGGCTGTAAATTTATTGTGAAGATATTTCTAATCTACAGAAGTAGAAATTCTGCTTAGGTCTTTCTGTTATGTATTCACAAACTCACTGTCTTGCCCTCTCTTTTCCTTTCTCGTATATACTAGCAAGCAGCATTAAAACACCATAAAAACACAGTACATATACAACAGTTGTGCTTTTTGTATATGTTCACAATTTTTCCCAAATTTATTTAAGACACTTGAAAAATGATGGCTCAAAATATCAGTAAAGATTTTTACTCAATTTTAGCAATAAAATTTTAATTCCAATTTCCCCTCAGCCTGCCAAAGCCTCACATGATATTTTTATGTGCAATTGAAGTGGATGAAGAGACAAATTAATATGTGTATGAGAATATATTCTCAAATTCTGGGACACAGTTCCAGGTGTATGTGTGGTAATATCTCAATTCAGATCAGGAGGCACTTTTGAAGCAAATCTCCCAATAGTTCCCATTTCCTGCACTTTGGTTCACATCATGTTTAGAATGTCCAAAATGAAATCCTTTCAGACAAAAATAAACCTGGAGACACAGGCTCAGAGGGCAACTAATGCACTTTGATTGCTAAAGGACACAGGAACAAACTGAAGTTAGACAACAGTAAAATGGTCTGAAACACATATGAAGTGTGTGAATGTCAGTGTGGTTGCAATTCTTAGCACCAGATGCTTTCTTCTACAGATACATTCTTATTGGGCCTTTTCCTAATACAGACATTCCCTAAACAGTCAAAACATTTCTTGGCAGGCTTTTGGACCATGCCATCTAACACTCTTTCAAAAAATTTCCCAAATGAGCTTGGGAGTTCAAATATTCCTGGGATGATTTCCAACAGCAGCCAGAGTCTGGAAATATATTCAGGCACTTTTAGTACATGGGTATAGTGGTCCCACATCTACAAGGCAAATGGTAATCTCCTGTGAAGAGACCAAAAAGTGAAGAGACTTTCCTCTGCATGTTCTTCCTCAGTTCCTCCAGGTAAGGGTGAAGACAGCTGCTGAAATAACACTAAAACAAACAAAAATGTATGGAATCTGTAGGTCACATGGACAGTATGACCACCTGAATCAAGCACAGAGAGGAAAAGAGCCAAGCTGACAGAGTGAGAAAAGCATGTTAGCGGAGGGAAAAAAAAAAGCCTAATAACAATGCAGTAGAGAAAAATTAGTACCAGCTGTTAAGGACAAAAATTGAACCACTCAAAGGAGGCAGACATTGGTACCGTACAAGTAAAAGACTAGAACTGTCTTGAAAAGTAAAGTAGGATTGATTTAGAAAGTAGTTTAAAAAAGTCTTACAATCACTCCTATAATCAGTCCTACAAAGAGTTAAAGCGTGATAAGGTCTGAGGTGGTATGAGACAGAAAGAACTGAGAATACATAGTGGTACAGGAGGGAAAACCAGGAGTTCAGTGAGTGAAAGTGATAAAAGAACAGATAGCCTGAAGTGCAAACAATGCAACAGAAAGACAGCTGAGAAACCATAGGATAGCACATAGAAATCATAGGTATAGCACCCTGTATAGTCAGCTCTTTTTCCTGTTACTGTTAAACTATTTTATTCCCACACAAAGGCTAACAACCTTATAACTGTTAGCCACTCTATTATTTTCTGTGACAGAGGTCACTTCAATCCATCCAAATATTCTGACTTTACAGAATGGCGTGTGATAGCACACAGACAAAAACACAACTAAGATGACGTGGATCCACATGATGTGGATCTTCAAATCAGACTTTATCCATACCCTCAAATTCCTGTATGAACTTACCATAAGGTCTCTGTGTTAGAAGTAATGCAAGGTTTTCAGCAAAGATTAATTTAGTCTTAATGGTTCTTCCACTGCAATCATAAAACTGAAAGCTTCCAATTTGCATAGGACTTCTCTGAAAAGTCAGTTACATGACTGTTTTACATCCAGTGAAAACCTCCCAAGTTAGCACAGCTCATCTATACCTATTCTTCCAGACAGTTTCCATAATGCCAAAGTCTGTCTCTGTTATGACTCTGCTGTTACCACTATGTACCATATCCATACCACTCTGTCCTTTGCAATGCTCTAATTAGCACTTCCTCAGCCTTCAGCTCAAACATGCACATCTGCCCTATCTTAGCTTTGTCTCACTGCCTCACATCACCCACAACATCCTCCTGTCATCCACTCTATTATCAGCAAATGTTCCCTCTGTATCTGGTCTAAGTACCTCGGGTACATAGATTCGTAGAATCATAGAATCATTTGAGTTGGAAGGGACCTTTAAAAAAGGTCCAACTCCCCAAGAACAGAGTCATCTACAGTGAGAACAGGTTGCTCACATGAATGTCTCCAAGGATAAGGCATCCACCACTTCTCTGGGCAAACTGTTCCAGTGCATCACCATTTTTATCTTTTTTTTTTTTTTTCATATATCAAATCTAAACCTCCTCTCTTTCAGTTTAAAAGCTTCTCCTCTTGTCCCATCACAACACTCTGCTTAAAAGGTCTGTCCTCTTCTTTTTTGTATTCCCTTCACTAGATACCAAAAGACCACTCTCAGTTCTTCCCAGAGCCTTCTTTTCTCCAGACTGAACAACCCCAACTCTCTCAGCCTGTTCTCATAAGCGGAGGTGTTCCATCCCTTGGATCACTTTGGTGGTCCTCCTCAGTATGCACTCCAGTAGGTCCATATCTCTCCCAGACTGAAGTCTCCACATCCAGACACAGTAGGTGAGGTCTCGCCAGCACAGAGTACAGGGGTAGGATCACCTCCCTAGACCTGTTTGCCACACTACTTTTGATGCAGTCAAGGATGTGGCTGACTTTCTGGGCTGCAAAGGCATATTGCTGGTTCATGTCCAGCTTGTCATCCACCAATATCCCATGTCCTTTTTGGCAGAGCTATGCTCTATCCTTCCCTCCCCCAGCTTGTATTGATAGTGGGGATTGCCATGACCCAGTCACAGCTGGGCCCACTGCTCAGGCATCAGGCATGTCGGCTGCACCATGCAGTTTGGTTTCATCAGCAAATATGCTGGCGGCGCACTCAGTCCCATAGTTGATCTAATTGATGATGACATTAATGAGCAGACCCCTGATGGACACCACTCTTCACTGATCTTTACCCAGACAATGAGCCATTGATCACTACTTTCTGGGTATGATCTTGCAACCATTTCCTCATTCATTGAATAGACTACCCATCATATCAACATAGAATCACAGAATCGTAAGGGTTGGACGTATTTCCACTTAGGAGACATATTTCCATTTAGGAGGGAAGGATGTTTGGGGAATCATGTCAAAGGCCTTACTGAAGTCCAAATAAAAGATACCACTGTCTCTTCCCTTGTCCACTGATGCAGTTGCACCATAATTGAAGATCAATAGTTTGGCCAGGCAGGACCTGCTCGTGTTAAACCATTCTGGTTATACCATATCACTTCTCTCTTTCATATGCATTAGCACAGCTTCCAGGAAGATCTGTTTCATGATCTTCCTCAGCACAGATGTGTGGCTAACATGTCAGTCGTTCCCTGGGTCATCCTTTCTATCATTCTAAAAAATGGGTGCAAATTTGCATTTTTCCAGTCACCAGGGACTTCACTTGACCACATCAGCCAATTCCCTCAGGATTCTGGGATGCATGTCACTGGGACCTATAGAGTTATGGATGTTCAGGTTCCTCTTGTGGTGGTAACCCTGATATTCACAGGTGGAAAGGATGTTGCTCCCGCAGTCCCCATCTTCTGATCCATCTGCTCAAGGTTGTGTGAAGAACATTTGCCAATGAAGACTGAGGGTGTAGCCATGATAGTGGGAGAAGGCTTTACTGGTTTTGATTTTGTTAGTTCTCATGTAAACCGGCTGTTATAACCCACAGATGGGCATTCTACATCCAGGGACTCTCCTACCTGCTGTACAGAGGCATCTGGTGGGGGTGGAATGGTCAAGGAGGGGTTTAACTTATAGTCCCGAGTGTGGACTTGCATTCATTCACTCCTTTATTTTGAATTCTTGCTTTCAGCCTGGCAGTGAAAGGATGCAAGCAGTCTTGGATCTTGTGCTTTCTCTTGTGACTGATACCATCTGAGGGAGAACAAGAGCATGCTCCCACTGCTCCTTTTCTTTTTTGGATCCCCTGACACTTTTTAACCTACCTATCTGATTGTGGAGCCTCATAACCTGAGCAGATCATCCTCCTGCTTGCACGTCATGCAGCTGTTCTCGCTGCTGCCAGAAGATGATAGAGAAAGGCTCTGGCACTCTCTGCAGCCAGAGCATGAACAACAGCATGTTTGTCTGGAAGTTCAGTCTGTCTTTGAGATTACATTGCTTATCTACTTATTTTGACATGTGTTTTAGATGAATAGAAACAAGAATGGGTTAGAGCTGGAGCATATACGATAAATCATGAGTCTGTGAGATTTCTATTTAATTTTGTAGCTTTAAATATTTGGCAGAGTTCTTGGAGTACAGCATGAGCTTTTAGTATGCTGTCTGAATTATATAAAGTTTGTCAGCTTGATGTAGGGGGACACTTTCAGCAACACCTGAGGGATGTGGGAGCACACGTTCTACTGACTTAATTAACAAAGCACATTAAGAAAATCATAAAGGGGTTTCTTTCCAAACATTTAAACCCAGGTTGGAACATTGCTGGTTTTCTTTTCATTATGTAGCTGACATTTGCTCATCCTGCAAAAAGAATGTCAACACATAGCTGTGTGCTAGCTGTTTTTATAACTCTCTTAAATATGTTCAAGACCCATATTTTTCCTTTATCTGCACTACCAGTGTTATAAAAAAAAATAGCATGTCATACAGACAGCTTATTTTTTGTCACAAAACACTTGATTTAATAGCAGTAGTTATTTAATAATTAGTATATTTTATTTTCTGTATATCCTGACTACTTTTTGATCTTTGTGTTTTGATGCTGTAGACAGGAAAACCTCACATTGAGACTTTGGGGACCTATACATGTATACAGTGAGAAGAATTTGTCCCGTAAGCAGGTCTTTTCTATTCAGTGCCTCATCTTTCATGAAGGAATTCATTAACTTTCAAAAAGAATAGGAAAACAAACTGGCTTCTCTAGAGAAGTAAACAATACAATTACAAGAACTCTATTTCAAGCTAGACATAAAAAGCAATCACCTAGAACAATAAAAGTCATACTTGGATGACAGGAAACAATAGCTTCCACGTTGTATATAAATTCAGTAGAGTTCAGGACATGACGCTGAAATCTAATTTGAAAGTTGTCATACCCAATTTCAAGGTCAGTATTATCTATCTAGACTACATAAATAGTAAAACAAAATTACTTAAAGCTATGAAAATCAATTTTATGGAGTAATGAAATAGGGATGATGAAAACCCCTACCTTGAAGCATGTTAGATGGGTATCGATGGTGAAGCACAGGTCTCCTTGGGATCCTCATATAGTCATGAGATATGGAGAGGTTTCTTCAGAAGGTGCAAGTCGTACCACAGCAACTGGGAGCATTTCCTACTGACTAGAAGGCTCAGATCTATCTATCTTGTGCAAAAGTAATGATAATGATCTCACTTTCCTGCATTTCTCCTTCCTGTGGAAAGACTGGTGCAGCACTTGGGCCAGGAGAGTGCATGCTTCACTCTAGACAGATCCTGGACAGACCCAGGACCATCTTCCAGCATACTGTTGCTGAATGGTCTTAACAAAGCATGAGGTATTTTCATGGGGGCTCAGCCTCGCTGCTGACAGTGCAGAGCTTCATGGAGACTTGTTCAGGTCTCTGCTGAAAGCAGCAAACACATGAGTCAACATGAAGGCTGAAAGGTTAGCAGTGCTAGAACAATGTGGCACATTGCTCCTCTGCCTCCTTCCACACCCCCTGGCTGCACCTGAAAAAAGCATGTAAAGGAGAACCAGAATGAAGAGGAGAGAAAACCTGTCAACGGACTTCACTGAGTCTGGGCCTTCTACACATTACAGCTACACACACACCCGTATTTTGTTTGCTGTTTCTAGCCAAACATAGCACATAAGATCATTCTGGACAAGATGATTCCATTCCACAGTTCTGAGGAGACACCATGTTCTGAGTTTTCCTATAGAAATGTTCCATGGGATATTAGGGAGAAACTTTAACACACAGTACAACACACAGCATGTGCAGCTATATTATATCTCCTTTTGAGATAAAGAGGTAAACTTCTGCTTCTCAAAGACCAAACGTTTCACTCTGGAGAAACTCCCTTAGAAATGCCTCAAGATTATTCTCTATCCAGACTGCAGGTTCCCAAGAGGGATGAAAAGGATACTTAGCTGCATCTAGACCTGTCTGAAACTCAGCAGTTTCTGTCCCTAAATTTGCAGAAAATATTCCCTGGTTTCAGTTTCTAGAGGGTAGACGGGTTATCTCCTGAAACTCAGTTTGAGTTTCAGTCTCAAAGCAACAAAGTAACTCCAAGTGTAAGACAGTAAGAAAAGAAACTGAACTTCAGCACGTCAGCTACATAAAACCATAATTCAACTGAGATTCACAAAATTATTCATAGATTTACTTGAAAGGCTCACAACTTTAGTTAACCTTTTGGTAAACCTGACTGAGCTTTTAGAATGTGTGGGTGCAGGCTTTATAATGCAAGTTTTCATAGCTCAAGTCATCACCTGCACTCTGCACTCTATACATGCATTACAAAACAAGTTCTATGCTCTTTTATACCAAGATAAATCAGATATAGTCCCCTGGAGTTGAGTTACATCTCTGAAAAAAGACCCTGCTCAGAGCATTTAAATGTCTTCTTTAAAGAATATCTTGAACTTGCAAAAAAATTCTAGCTTCCATTATAGATCGTAATTCTCAGGAGTAGAGTGTGCATTTGCACTGGCTTTTTTATATAAATATGCCAACTCCAGGAAAAGGAAATAGAAGGTTTTAAAACTAAAACCAGCATCATAGATTCAATTTGGCTGCAAACGCTGTAAGATTCAAAGTAAACTTTCTAAAAACATGATGATTTCAGTTCAGTTACTTTAAATTTCATGTATTTTTTTCTAGAGAAAACAATTTCATTTTCAAGCTGAAAATGCTTTTGCAGCTGCTTTTATGCCTGTAGCTTTGTATAATCTGGAGTTCCTCTTATTGAAGACGGATGTTCTCCTGAGAATTGTCTCTCCATTCTATACAACACTCACTTGACATTTGCTGAGGACAAGAAATAAGGCAAAGGACAAAATATGGTTAAAAATCAAAAGCTATAAATACTTTCAGCCTTTGAAATATTCAGTATCTTAATGTCTCTACATATGAAGTTCAAGCAAAAAATATTTCAGATTCATTTTTCATGTTGTTTCAAGTTTGTGCTCAAATGTAATGTAGTATTCTGAGTTTAATTCAGTGATCATTTAATGCATTTATGAACAGAGATCAACATTGAAAAGTGACATCAGATTAACACCCGCACAGTAATGTTAGAATGCTTTTACACTTTGCTTCAAAATACTGTCATCAATTTTTTATTTTCCTCCCAAAGTGAGTTAATTGCTACCCACTCATCAACACCCAGATCTACAAATGTAGTTAAACATCCAGTTCTTAATTAAGCTTATAATTCCTGCTAAAATCAAAGGAATGTAAGCAACTGTATTTGTTTGGTACTTGAATATTTTTCTGACTGTAAGGCCTCAGTTACTACATAGATAAGAAAAACAATCTGCATGATGTTGCTAGAGTCAAGCATGAGTGAGGAATCAAAACAAAGTGTAAGAAAGTCATGGGGCACTAAAGAATTGGCTTACATTATCACTGTGTACATTAGAATGACACTCATACTTACACGTAAAAAGGGAATAGTAACTAACACTGTCAGCATAACCTAGATCTCAATTTGGTTCCTGTTTATCCTGGATACAGTGAAAGAATCATAGAGAGAATGTCTAATGACAGATGCTTTAAGGCATAGCTGGCTACACAGTGCAAAATAATCAGGGAAATTCTCTTGGGCCTTAAGGGAAGAAAAAAATAGCATTCTTCTAAATTAGGTAAAGGTGCAAGTCATCCAGAAGGTGGGTGTGAGGAGGGAGAGGCTCACGCTGAAATCTCTGCCTAAGAAACCAGCTGTCTAGTGCCAGCATGCTGCAAAGGTATTTAGGTGCCTACCATCCTTTTGAAGAAATTCAGTTTACTGTCTAATCACATCTTAGGTAATTCGGGGGTCATAAGTAGCTTTCAAATTCTGCTCATATTCTCTCTGTTCTCTTGAATGGAAAAAAAATCTCCTTTTCTCCCATATGTTGTCAAAACAAATTCATGAATTTACAATACTATGAAAAATGAAAGGCACCATTTCAGAGGTAAATAGAAGCATTATATTCTTTGTGGTGTTAAGTAGGTTGTGTAACTTTGT
Source organism: Oreortyx pictus (assembly GCA_036925125.1). Classification (NCBI taxonomy): domain Eukaryota; kingdom Metazoa; phylum Chordata; class Aves; order Galliformes; family Odontophoridae; genus Oreortyx; species Oreortyx pictus. Next base: position 51,561,865 of record JAUPFR010000001.1, read on the forward strand.
TGGATTTATGCCAGAGCTAAGCTCAAGTGGTATATGAAGGAGCCCTGTTAGTTCTTGTAATGATAAATCAGCCTAAATGAAGGAAACATTCCTGTTTCTGGCAGGTACATTCCAGCACTGGCTGCTAGAAAATGAAATCAGCTACCTCTGTGCAGCCTCACCTCTGATAGTATCTGAAAAAATACTTTTTTTGTCAGCTACTGTACATCTTTTCTCTCAAAGATTCTTGGGATATCTGCTTGTGAAGTGACAGTCCATAGCTTTTTAATCCCTCCATTTTCCTGTTTAAGATTATACATGCCATTTTAAATACCAGTGATAAAATCTTTCTGTTAAGCTGTGGCTGTTGTATTCAAGTTGAGTGAATGCCACAGAGTTTGTCTGGAGTGTTTGGCAACAACACTGCTCTTGGAAAGAGATTTTAAACAGATATTTTGGACATCATTCTTATTATGAAGAGGAATTCAGCAAGTGTCTATCTCTCACTGAAAACTGTGCTAGAAGAAAAGTAAATTAGGATGGAGATGGGGAAAGGAAATACTCATCCAAAAGATAGCTGCGCAGTGTAGATGCAGAAAGTTGAATCCCAGAGCAGCTACTCTAGGAAGCAGAAAATTCCTTTTTTTTTTCCAATTGTATCACAGTTCCAGTCACTACTAAGTGTGGAAAGGCCTACTTGAGCTGGTTTGTCAGTGCAGTAATTTGAATAGCATGTATCTGTGCTCACAGCAGGTCAAATTGACATAATGTTAAAACACCGGTCACTCATCTGTGCTGACTCCCAGCGCTATTGACACTTGCTGAGCTGACCCGGTGCTTGCTTACCAGCAACTGACATATTTTTAGAATAAGTGTCTAACAAAAAAGGTTTCTAAATGATAGAAAAAAAAAGAAAGAAGAAGAAGAAGAAAAGGTAATTAGTTACTACGGCAGAGCAGTAGGAGGAATAGAATTCATTGTTTCTCTGAGACCACAAAAGTGCCTGTAAGGCTTTTTGTTTGTTTGTTTTTAATGTATCTATATTGAAGCAATTTTTTTCTCAGTCTGGGTATGTGCAGCCTAAAACATTTTCTCCATATAATAATTCTACACTGCTGAAAGGCAGTATCACCTGGGGAGGGCTAAAGAACTATAGAAAAACTAAGTCATTTTCTATGTCCAGATTTCCCATGAAAAAGCATGACAGTGCCCCCTTTTCATCAGACATTCTTTGTTTGTCTCATTTCAATTTCAAAAGCTTTTATAGTAGATTTGGTCAGAACAGTTAAAAGAGCAAAGTTTTTGATAATTGCAATCTTTTGCAATCAAATTTATGACATTTATAAATATAGATGAATGGATTAAAATTCCTAGACAATGGAATATTGTTATTGGCCAACATCCTAGGCTGCATACCTGGTATGCTGAGGTATAATCAAGCTTAGGGTAGGGTTTTATGTGTGAAATAAATGCTTGACTGGATTTAAATGGTTTTGATTGGAGCCGATATGATGCATAGTTGGACATAATGTTCATAATTGCCTATTTTTCTTGGCAAACAACAAGGTGCTTGATGACTGCTTTCTGAAATGTTCACATCTATTTCTTTGCAAAATGTACCATAATTTAACAGTAATTCTAAACAAGCTTGTGTTGTAGTCCACTGGCTTTGAGAAAATGCATTTCTTATTGACTTAATTTCCTCATTATATCAGAATTGCCGTATCCCTTTTGTCAAGGTTGAATCTTGGTCTGGTTTTGAATTTTGGTCTGATTCCCACAGACACCTTTGCACTTTCTCCTCTTCCTTCTTTTTCCTACATACATCCTTATAAACATAACAAGAATTCAGTAAAACCTTTAAGAAATTTCATGTGTTCTTCAGATACACTAATTTTATCCTTTTACATTAGTATTTGACACAATCCAGAGGAGATGTTCTGAGGTAGATATCACAGAGTAATGATGATTCTAGTCACCTTGACACAGACATGCATGCATACTTTTTTATTCCCCAAAGAATGGCTCTACCTTCTTTCATCTTTCTAGGCTTAACTCGTCAACATTTTCCAGACCAGAATAAACAGGAAGGACAGCCCAATATCGTATCAAATAGAGCTTGATAAGCATTGCCATGACTGCCTAGATAAACTGACAGGCTCTTTCTAAATTCTTGGTCGTCCAGCCTGTTCTGTTCCAATTCAGTTTTCATGCAGAATGGCCTGAGATTTGTATTGTTTATCCACTGTTGCCTCCTGGGCTGTATCTTAGCATGTCCTGATGATATGACAAAAAACTGGTACCTGTGAGGTAACAACTATAGACATTACAAGCTCGGGTGTGTTTTCCTTCTCTCACTCCTCTTCACTGGCATCTTTTAGCACTCTTTATTCCATCCCTCTTTTAGGTCCCCTCTATTCTACCAACATTAGAAGTTTAACAAGAGCAAGTGTAGAGTCTTGCATCTAGGGAAGAATAACCGCATGCACCAGGTTGGGGGATGACCTGCTGGAGAGGAGCTCTGAGGAGAGGGACCTGGGTGTCCTGGTGGATAACAGGCTGGTTGTGAGGCAGCAGTGTGTCCTGATGGCCAAGAAGGTCAATGGTATCCTGGGGTGCATTAAAAAGAGTGTGGTCAGCAGGTCAAAAGAGGTGACCCTCCCCATCTACTCTGCACTGTTCAGGCCTCACCTGAAGTACTGTGTCCAGCTCTGGGCTCCCCAGTACAAAAAACAGACAGGAATCTCCTCAAAAGAATCAAGTTGAGGGCTACAAAGATGATAGAAGGTGTGGAACACCTCCCTTACGAGGAAAGGCTAAGAGACCTGGGGCTATTCAGGCTTGAAAAAAGAAGACTCAGAGGGGATCTGATCCACATCTATGAATATTTAAGGTGTGGGAGGCAAAGAGACTAGACTGGACTCTTCTCAGCAGTACGTGGCGATAGGACAAGGGGAAATGACCACAAACTGAGGCATAGAAAGTTCTGCACAAATATGTGTGGGAACGTCTTCAGTGCAGTGACGGAGCACGGGCACAGGCTGCACAGAGAGGTGGTGAAGTCTCCTTCTCTGGAGACATTCAAGACCTGCCTGGACACCTACCTGTGCAACCTGGGCTAGGGAGCTGCTTTGGCAGGGGTTTGGAATCAATGACCTCTAGAGGTCCCTTCCAACCCCTACAATTCTGTGATCAGTATCCTTAGCATGTGCCAGCCTATTTTCTTAATTTCTTTCTCCAGCTTCTTTTCTCAGGACTGAAGAAGCTCAGTTATTGACCTACTCAAATCAGTATAATTCACATATTGTTCCCTACCTTTGGGCGAATTGCAGAAATTTCCAAATGACATAAATATTTCTTATTCTTATATAGAGTTCTGTGAGACCTGTGTATGCAGTTCATCTCAGTTTAACTTTGTTGTAAGTACCAGAGACCTAACTGACACATACTGTAGAAAGTTTTAAACACAGAAAAATCCTTCTCCAAAGTGGCTTGAAGATGTGATTCAAGATTCAGTGGGGACTGGGCACTGGAAAAACAGTAGGCAGACGTTCAGCTCCTCTCCTATCATCATAATTTAAAATTTACCACTTCTGGGCCAGTGCATCAGAGGGAAATCATGATTTGCTCATGTTGGATGCAAGAAAAATACTATATGGCAAGCTGATGTGTAAGGCACCCTTTGAGCTGAAGTAAAGAACATGCTTATCTGACTAACCAAATCTCTTGTAATGACAGAGAATCAGTAGTCCCCAGATCCCATTCTTTTAATGGGATAGTGTGGTCCTTGCACTAGGCTAAACGCTCCTCCAGAAAAAAAATATATATTTAATTAAAGTCCTACTGCTACAGATTGATAAATTCCTGAACTCTGTGCTCCAATGCAGGGGAAGAAATCAAACCCTGAACGTACACCATAAAAAGACTCAGCTTGAGAGGATAGGGGCAGAAACATTAGACTCCTGGAAAGATGGCAGCCAGAAATGAATGTTTAGCCTGTACCATTTTTCACTCATGAAGAGCCCTGAGGAGAAGCTGGCTGGGATGTACAAGCCAGAGACTAAGTGCCCCCCTGTATTTCTGAACAAACAAAATCATTTCCACAGAGCCTGGAAGAAGGAGATGCCAAAAGGGAATTCCATCTTGTCTTTTTCATCTCCACTATGTTCCTCTTTTTCTTTCATTTTAAACAGGCCATTTGCAGGGCCAGGGCAGAAAAGTCCCTCTCTTGCTCAGGGGGGAAATGCTTCTGCATAGTGGTGTCCCCAGTACTCAGAGCAGGTATCTAATTTTGACAGACTTTGCTGCATTTGTGTTACCTCCTCTAGGAGAGATGGAAAAGAAAATGAAGGTTCCTTAAAACCATTTCATAATGTCTTGTCTAATAGTATATCCAGAGAAACTTCATAAAGTGTACTTATTTAAGATAAAGCTGAAATTCAGAGTATCATCTAATATTCAGTAAATTTACTGTTTAAAAGATGTGGACTTCACAGTCTTTTCACTGCAGCCTGGGATTTGTGTGATCTGAGACAGCTCTGCTCCAGAATAGCCTACAAGCAATAAACCAACATTCCCCTGATCATTTGTCAGATTTTTAGTGTGTGATGAATTAAAGTGCTGAGAAAATAGCCCAGAATCTGCTAGTTCTCTGTATGTGTTAGAGTGCTCAGCATTTGCTGATGATTTTAAACCTACTTTATTATAGAGGAGAAAGAGGCTGAGCAGATACATTTGTTTCAGTTTGATGAAGTCAGTTGCAAATCAGATGATTCAAAGCTAAATAAGAGTGCCTACATGAGTTTCACGCTGATTCAAGTGAATTATTCTTATGAAAAGGTATAGGTTCGCACAGAAATGACTTTTCACCTTTTCTGCTCCCTTACAGCTATGCTCTATTCTACTTTATGTGAAAAAGGTAAAGGAGAAGAAAGGGAGAAATGTCTTTCAGATAATCTTATTGGAAAGAAAGAAAACAAATATGTGCCCTGCCTACTCCAGCTGCTCTCCACCCCAGGAGTAACAGTTTGAAGTGAGCTTATGTATAAACAATAAACAAGATATTCTTGGATCATATGCTTTGAGCTAGGACTGTGTGTAAGGTATGGGGTTTGGATGTGCTGTCAAAGCAGTTACATTTTAATATTAGACTTTGCATTTCAAGTTCATTAAGATAGCCTTAAGCAATAGCATTTTATTCAACCTCTCTTGTAAGTATGGTATGATGTGTGAATTTGATTATTAAAAATAACTTGAGTGAGGAATGTCTAAAAATGGAGGAATTAACCACAGTGATATTTATGCAGCCTAGAGATGGATTTCAAGACACCTCTTTAACTCCTGTCTTCCTGCAATAATCTCTCTTTCCTGTTAGCATACTCTGCTCAAGAGCTTAAAACTAATGCTTCAAAATGGGAAAAGGATAAAATGTGAGCTCTAGGGCTGGCATACATCTCTGGAGGATCTTTTGGCAATTTGTCATGCCATATTTTTCTGCACAGAGAAGATAAATCTACCATCTTGTACAGAATTCGAGAAATGGATTTGAGAAGATTTTATTTTCTCCTCCTTTTCCCAAGTCAGCTTAAAATCAATCACTTGGACAAGATGCAAATTACTAATATTGGGTCAAGCTTGTCAGAAATACTATCCTTGCAGTACATATGGGTGTGAAAATAGCAAATTGTACTCTTCTTCAGAGCAATAGGCATAATTAGGTGAGTTTTTCATGAATAGTTATGAACAAGTATCACTTGTATGTAATTCAAAAGAAACCATAGGGAAAAAAAAAAAGAACCTAAGTCCGAAAGCAACAAAAGCAGAAAAAAATACTTCTACAAATATCTTGGAACATTAATAACTTGAGAGCATCTACTCATTCACAACAAAGCCAAGGCAAGCTGAGGGTTTTCTGCTGCTACATTAAAAAAAAGTTGGTGGTAGGTCTCAATACTTAAGAAAAAATAACTGCCCCTCAGAAAGTAATGTGGTATTAAAATGTTAAAAAAAAAAAAGATGAAAAACATAAAAAGTTATTTTCGAAGCACACTGCATAATGTTTTCTTTTAAGGGAACATGATCCCTGGTGCCTTTAATAAAAAGCGCGGTAACAATTCCTCTTTAATTCCCTATGATTTCAGCCTAGAAATGACAGCTCTACCTCATTCATCTGCCATTACTTCTAACCACAAACACTTTAAGTTATGTAAAAGGGACAAATCAAGTTGACAAATCATTTTAAAACATTTCTGGAAGGTGAGAAAAATAAATGTAGTTAGAAATGCTTACCTTTGAAGTATTTACCTCTTCTTTTTATTTTTACTTTAATTTAATTTTATTTTTAAAGGCTGTACTCCACTGATTTTCATGAAATGATATTCACTGCTTGGGTGACCTTATCGTAAACAGCACAGCTACCAATGTAAGAACAACTGTTCAAAATGGCAGAATCCAGCTCCAAATTTTCCAGAGTTGTCTTTAATATCTCTTTCAGACAATTAAGTAATTTCAGATAACAAGCACTTTGGTATGTCTTCTGTGTTATTTGCTCTCTTAATTAAAGAGCAGAATATATTGGCATTCTAGAGTCAAAGAAACACTTCTTAAATGAATCATTCTATTCAATAAAATGTCCCCTTGCAAACACTGTTTTCCTTGATAAGTGCATGAACAAATAAAAGAATGAAAAAGAATAATTGTTCAGTTGAGATGTAAGGGCACACAAAGTGGTTAGAACTAAATAACCTGGTCAGCAGCCCAACTAATCTACTGCAGTTTGTTTTCACAGCTTTGCTGTGAACATCAGCGCTGATGGCCTGACACTCCCTGCAGAGCCTGGGAGTGAATGGTAAATCAAGATACCAGCCACACAATGCTTCACCTGCGATGCCAGAGATTTAAAGAAGGGAGAATAACGGTTTGTAAATACACTCATCAACTTCACTGGCTCTCTCTTTCTTTCTCTCTTTCTCTCTTTCTCTCTCTCTTTGTCTCCTTCTTACTCAAACAAACTTCCTGTAAAAGCTGCCAAATACTTTGTGAGATCGTTTAATGAAGTTAGTTGAAGCACATCTTTTTCTTTTTTTCCTTTCAAATTTTAAATTGAACATGACATTTTATTTTTTATTTTTTTTAATTTCAAGCCTGCAACGCTAATGTGAGAGATGAATGAAATTCTGTTCCTCTCTAGGGGACTACACACTGCAGAAGATCCCTAAAGGGTTTGTGTTACCCATTACAAAACCTTCTTATGCAATTTTGCCACTCCAGCCAACATCCATCTGGTAGAGGTCAAAGTCAGCATGATCACAGATCAGCTTCAGCAAGACTGAGATCCCATTCTGTGCCAAATGATATAAGAATGAACTCTGATGAAAAAGACCACAGTGCCAATCTTTCCTTTGTCTTTCCTTTGCTGTTTGAGGAGTTAAAAGCAGCCAAAGTGTCTAAGTCAGATTTCACAACCTATTCAAAGGAAATGATTATTTGATAAGACCTACCTACCTAATTATGTTTTCAGGCCTGACCCAGCTTTGTGCTGTGTCTTGATAAGGTTCAATATCTTCCACCAAAAACACTGTTCATACACCACTAGGACCCTTTGCTGCCAGTGAGGTCAAATGGGAAAGCAGTGGTCCTGTGCTCAGCACACATTCAGCTGCTTTCGACTGCTTCCTACTCAGTATCTGAGCAGCTATGAGTTATACAGACAGGTATAACTGCGCCTATTCTTGTCTACAATATCCTAACAATAGCTATAAAAGAGCAACGAAATAACACAATTACTGCAAGATCATAATTCATCAGTGACCATCAGCAGGTACCTAGAAAACAAGACTATAATATAGTAACAGGTACCTTATTTTTTTCTCACTCTCCATGAACTTGCAACACAAAGCCTTCCTGAGCCAGTTGAGTACAATGGAGGATTTTTCCATTGAATCTAACTACTTTTTTGAACCCAGGTAAACTTTCAGTATCTTCAGCAATTTAAAACACAGACTTCCACAGTTTGTCTGTCATCAAGGCAATCTCTCCCACTGACTATTTTGAGCACAGTTTTATCTGATTTCCTCCAATTCTTATCTTGAGAAAAAAATAGCAAATACTTGCTTTCCAAATTTTTTAGCCCATGCATCTTTTTCAGAAGCCATCCATATCCAATTTAATTTATTTTTCAGTCTTAAAAGTCCTAATTGATTTAGTTACCTGTTGTACACATTCCACATTTGACCACCATCATTCTTCCCTGTTCAGCTTTACTGTATTGTTTCTGACTTCCCATTCAAGTCACCCATTCATTCATTAAGTTAAGTTCTTCTAAAAGGATGCTAAATTTCTCTTTTTTACCATGTTTAATAACGTATGACACTTAGCAAACTCTGACTTTCTTTTAGTCACGTTAAGGCGAGGTAATTTATGGCTCTGTTGAAAGGTACATCCTTTCACATGAAGACTCCTAAGGGTCTTTCCTGGAGACATTCTCCCAGATTTTAACTCCTTACTCTTTACTTTTCCCTTTTCAAATTGGACCTTATTCACCTCATGTCTCCAAATTGTACTTGATGTCCTTTTAGATGCCAGAGAAGTGATCACTACAAAGATCAGCTGTACAGCACCAAACGCTACTGCTGGATCTTAACCAAATGACAACCAAAAATTCTAAGAGACATCTGCTAATCTGAGTAATAAGCATTGCTGTGGTTGCTTATGTATTTTTTTTACCATCCCTTTAAGTCTGTTGCACATATAGTGAATAAAAATACAACATTTTTTATGGATAAACATAAGTCAGTGTACTATAACAATGGTCTGTTCATGACTCTAGCATAGATTTATGATGTGTAGCAAATGCTTTTAATAACTCTCTTGGCTTCAAGTCCCAATCATCTTCTCTGCATTTCTGATCCTTTTTTAATTTAAGGTCATTAGGGGACAAGGTGTGTTTGATTATGGGTGTCTATGGCCAACCATACAGCGATTCTTAAGCTGTTGGCAATTCTTAGATGGCACTTCAAGTTACTATTACAACAGCAAACATCAATAACTGTATGTATAAGAAACGTAGGTCTGTGGATGCCTTAACATTTTTATTACTCTCTTTTATGATACTTTCTGTTACCAAAATGGAGCTCAATATCTCTCACAGATTTAGAACTAAACAGACAATATTTATTGGTTGTTTTTGTGGCATTTTTCTGGATGGTTTTTTTTCTGGCTGGGGTTTTTTTTTGTTCATTTTCTTGTTTTTTTTGGGGGGGGGAGGATGGGAGGGCTGGGAGGAATCAGTTCAGTTAGATGAGAGTCCTGTGGGAAGTGAATCATTCTTATTTCCCTTGGGAAATCATTTAGCTCAAGAACTAAGTCAGAATGATTAGTTAGGAGAATAGACACTACCACAGTTTTCTAATTCTTTTAAAATGCAAAGGAGCATTTTCCCTTACATATCCATGCCCTTGCCCCAATCCAATCCCTCCAGAAGTGTCTCAGTTCATGTGTCTGGATGCAAAATTGAGAACTGGACAAAATAAAGTAGGAACTGAAATTTATTTAGATATCTACTTACTCACCAAAAGTACCTGGATCCACTTAGCTATTTAAATGGCCGTGAAGTAAGACCTTAAAAAAAAGAAAGTATCCAACAATTCGAGACCCAAAACTAATCCTATCAATTAGACTTTCTAAAAGACTCACCTATGCTTCTGATAAGCATAGAATGACTCTTTTGAAATCATTCCCTGATCATTCTAGAGGAGAGAAATTCTCCTTCATTATCTGTGACTCACTGGTTTCAATTTGAAAAACTATGAAAGAATAGGGTAATAAAAACAAACCAGAGATGTTTCACATTAGATTTTGGAAACAAGAAGTTTAGCATTATAAAAGATAGGGGGATTTCTGACAATGTGATCACATCTCATTCAATCAGACTCAGATCCAGATTTTTAAATATATTAAACACACAGCATTCATTTTTAACACAAAATAGTCTTCTGTTCTATGAAGCTGTAAAAAGAACAACATTAATAAAGATTATTTTTTTTCTAGGCCATAAGAAGTTGAGCATTCCCTTTTTTCTATCGTGAGAATTTCTATACAACCTCCATAATTTCCTAATACACTGCAGTGGATTATCTGGTTCCCAGATAAGTTTCATGACAGTTTAATAAGAGAGAAGAAGCCATTTCTTGCTACAGATTATCAGGAATAAGTTTGCTCTTGCAATGCCTAGAGCAAGGGTGTAAAAAAGAATAATCTGTGTAAGGGGAGATCAGACATACAGTGCTCACTCTAAAAATATTCCCTTTGTATTGAAGGCATGTAAATGCTGATTTAATGAACTCCGGGCAAAGGTGCTAGTTTTAACGAAGTGTTGCAGCACAGAGGCTGCAAATAGTATGCCATTAGCTGCACTTTCATGAGAGAAGCTGCTTGAAAAGTAAATAAAAAACTTTATTCTAACGTGAGAGATTCAACATATGCGATCAAAAGATGTGAATTTGACACTACATACTCAAAGTGAGACTTCAGTGACAGGAATATTCACTGCTTAAAGATTTTTGGTAGGTTCTGTCTCCATCTTGCATGGAAATAATTACAAAATTCTAATATTTATAAATAATGTACAACAAACCGTAGTCTTCAGTGTGATTTTTAGAAAAAATGAATATCTCAATACTAAAGTGCTCCTAGCCTGCTGTTCATAGAAAATGGGTTAAGAAGTTCCTACAGTGTCTGACGATTCCTGCTTTGTTGAACAATATTGAAATCAGCTTGATTTCCCATTGATGTTTTGTTTTTCTAATTCTGCTTAAAAGAGTTAGTGCTGACTATGCAAATGGTGTGCTTATGGCTACAAGGAATGAATTTCCTGAATTGTAAAGATACTGTCTTCATACAGAGATCGGTTTGTTTGGATTTTCTTTGTTATTTTGTGGGGCTTTATTTTCTGAATTTTGGCCAGAAAATGAGGTTATGCATAAGAGATACTGAGGTCTCCTGAGTGTAATTCTGGCAGCCAGTGACTGCACTTAAATAACCAGGCATTGAAATGTATATGGTACAGCCATGACACTGTCACTGTTCAGACAATTTAAATGCTGTTTGAATCTACTTTGCTGTTTTCATCATGTCTTTTGGAAGAAATTAGGAAACAAAGAGCCTTCCCATTTCAAACTCTTCTGGTTTAATACAGCTTTCCAGAAAAATAATCTTCTGTTTTCGAATCAGTTGTGTGGAGCAAGAAGGAAAGCTGATAAAATTGAATTTTAGCCATGTTTTGATTTTCTGAGACAGGAAGAGTGATAGTGACAAAGGACAGGTCTAGGATTTCTCAGTAGAATATCTCATCACAAGTATAGTATGAATTTTAAAAGCAAAAGTTCTCAACAAATAAGAAAAACTGTTTCATGGAAACATGATATATAAGCTAACTGAAGCAAATGCACACATACATATACAGACCACCTTTTTTTGAAATTCAGACCTTGCTTCATACATAACTGAAAAATGTTTTTAGGTATCTGAATCTCTAAAAGGGTAGTGAAAGAGAGAAAACCCACTTCCATCACTAAAACTTTATGTAGTGTAAGGACAAATTCTGTTTGAGAAAGGAACCATCATTGGTTTCATACTTAAAATTACAAAATTAAATATCACTTAAATGAGTCCAGTAGCCTAAGATCAGTATCTACATGTCAACTACTGTATAGAGTGTTGCAGAAAAGTAATTTTTCAATCTTTCAATTAAGTGCACTGTATAATTTTATGGCTTTGGTCTCCATGCACAGTTCATGCTCAATTGTGTTAAACAATGATAGGAGCAGCCTGGGATGAAGGAGAGTCTACAGGGAGGATACAGCCTGACAGTGAGGCCAGCGTAGCAAAGGTAAAAGAGTCGTAATAGCTGACAGACACCCATGAATTTTAATTATTCTTTCCCATGTGCTGCTTATTGTACCTCATCTCACCTCCACACCTCTCCATTTCTCTGCCCTAATGTTTGTAGTATGCCTCTTCTCCCTCTCCTCTCCACATCCTGAAATGCCCTTGCCTTTTTCTACATGCTTTTACATTGTCGTGTTTGACTGATCTCCACCTACCCAAACCCCTATCAAATAAAAATGAAAATGTTTGGAGGCTCACAGGGTGTTTCCTGACAGGCTATTGCTCATTCCTCTCCTGTGACTCAACCCTTCTCAGGCTGACTGTGCTCCTGTGTGGTAAGCCCATCATTTACATGTATACACCCTCACCCTACATTGCTATTCCATTGTATATTCAGCTGGTAAACTCTTCAAGGTGAAGGTTTCTTGCTTCCTTCATTATGCAATCAGATTTTTCCATGTGTTGGTGTGCATTTAATATCAATACAAATTGCATGCATTTTCAGAATTATTGAGCAAAAGTTAGCCACAGTAGAACATCGTGAACCTTTCAATATCTTTTGCATACCTTCCTTGCTTCAAGTACATAGCTCTAATGAACAACAGAAGATCGGAACTTTCTCATATCACTTGTACAGCTCTATATCTGAAAAACAACTGTATCAAAACTGTAGCGGATGTTTCCTAACATCATTCACTTCCATGTTTTCTGGTATTACAACCCATAATTAATCTGGAACTATGCCAGAATAAAGAAAGAATACGGAAAAAAAGAACCTCCTTTCTGTGGGTGGTCATAGGCAGGATTTAGAAAAGTAACAGAATAGAATGGCTCTTTGTCTCCTATTTCAGATATTTTTCATCAGTTCAGTTTTTCTCTAATACAATCATGATACTAAGAAGTGAGAAAGAAGTAGGAGGATGGAGATAGAGAGAAAGAAATTAAAAAAAATAAAAAAGAGAATAAGAAAGGAAAAGGAAGAAAGGAAGGAGGGAGAGGGAACAGTCTCTATGAGATATACCGGGGACAGTCACAAGTGATGGTGCAAGTCTGTGGGAAAGACTGTTGATATACTAGGAGCACTAACACACATACCAGATTCACTCATACGCCACTGAGCATTAGGTGCAATAAATACACAGCCAAGTATAACGACTTTCTTTCTTCCTAACAGATTCAGAAGGAAAAGACTTTCAGAGCACATTATTGCACTCTAAAGTGGTCTCCTTTATGATAGTCAGTACTGAGATGTTTCACACGCTAGATTTATTCTATTACAAAGCTCTGAAATTTCCATAATGACATTTTACTTAAGGTTTTTGAATCTGTTTAATTAAAAATATGCTTGAATTGGAACAATTCTGTACTCTTTAATTGTTCAAATACAAGCTTTAAATACTTTCATTTGTCTATTGCTTCCTTTGTATTATGTGTACATACAGTACCAATATGAATAAAGAAAAAAATATCAACTGTAGCAGATCAAACTATTAGCAAAACTTCACATATGCAGTTTCATGTGAAAATATTTCAAATGCTGCATACAATATTTTAAGAACTTCCCATGTGACAGTCACTACATTATGTAATGTTCTAATCTTACTGGTACTTCTTTCTTTTCTCCTTTCAGGTTCTGCAAACTTTTTTACATGTTGAAAGCTAACTTCACACATACAGGCTTTCAGAATCAGGTGCTGAGGTTTAATTGCACAAAAAAAAAAAAAAACACATATGAGCTAGGCACCCACCTATGGTCTATTCTAGGCACTTAACTTCACAGTCATGTACAGTGTGGCACTGGAGTTTCCAAACATGATTCAGATCTCTTGTAGTTTTGAATGTTGAGAACTTGCCTCCCTGAACTCTGTTGAAAAAAAAAAAAGAAAAAAGTAGTTACAGGATTTAATCGAAGCATCGTGTACATAGGAAGCATATCCAAAGGGGAATATAACAAATTAGTTTGATTCTCCTCTGACATGTTTATTAGGTGGAAGTACGTTCTGTAATTAATAGTAAACAGCAGTTATTAAAAGCCACATGTTGAGGGGGAAAAAGAATCCCAGCCATCTTCCATTGTCTTAATAAAACATTTTCACCTTGATTTCTTGCACCAGAGTCTTTTAATCTATGATGTTTTTTGACAGTGGAATTCTTGAAACATCCAACTAGAGGAAGTACTCTCTATGAATATTGCACAAAGTTCTAACCTATCTTTTTAAAATACTAATGTGGCCTTTTGCTCTCCACTGCATAGAAATGCTGTAAATTATCACATAATCCAAAATCAAGGACTGTGTTATTTTTTTATTATTATTATTTTTTTAAGAAGGAAACATCAATATAGATCCTGGACTTCATTGAGTCAGGGAGACTAAATACTGGAAAACATACCATCTGTAATAGCAATTTCTATGAAAAGAATTTCTAGTAAAGGCATTTCCTATTTTGGATTTACATGCCAGAGATATAAACTATAAATTTTAAGGTGAAGATAAAAGCCTCTCAAAAAGAGCAGCAGAGATCTCACTGAGGAGAAACAAAAACAAAACAATGACAAGAATAAAAAGCCTCAAAATAAAAACAACTCAGAAACAAAACCAGATCACTCTGGGAGCATGCAATTAACACTTAAAAGCACTGTTTTTTCTACAGTTATTTGTTTAGGGAAATAACAGTAAGGCACTGTTTTTCAGGGAAGAGCAAACAGCCGCAACTAATGGTTCCCATGGAGGACTCCTGTAGGCTGTAAAAGTCTGTGAATAGCTGAGTTCTTGTCCATATGTGCAATTTTGTTCAATTAATCCTTATAATTATGAGAAGAGATGATCCCCTAAGAATTACATATACATTCAAGGCACGAGATAATTGAAAGATTAAGACCACAACTGACATTATGGCAGTGACAAAGAAAGATGAAAAGGCTACTCTGGATAGGTAGTCATTTGCCTACTGTTCAGAATAGCTTTTCATGAGAAGACTATCACAAGAGAAAGCCATGTAATAGCCCGTGTTCCCGACACCCGTGAACTGTGAGATACTGTGACTTAGCAGTAAAATACTTGTTGTTCAGCAGTGAAAAGACAAGCTGAATGGCTGTTCTAAATGACGAACAGATCATATCAGTCAACCGTGCTGCTACTGCTACTGAGTTTGGGGAAATAATTTGGATGGAGTTAAAAGAGTTGTGTTTGAAGGAGCTGTGACAATGAAAGCAATTAAACTTGGCGCTACATTTATTACGGTCTGTGCAGAGCTAAACAAAAATTGCTACTCCTGCCACAGGAAGTCCTAAGCTGCAAAGCACTGGAAACAAAGGAATTGCAGAAAATCTCTCTCTAAGATCAGTAGGTAAGATAAACCTCTGGTTTGATCTACCTCGGTTTTTCTTATAAAGCACATCTTTTAACAATGATGAGACGGAAGCAGGAAGCAGCACTAGTCTCTGAAAACTTGTGCCCAGCAAAACTGATTTTTTACTTACTGCATCCAACTGTGCATGTCAAACTCTAAATGTATTTCATTTGGGAAAGCACTGGAGCTGTTATGCTCTGCCTGAGCCAAATTTTGCCCTTGGCTTCAGGCACACAGCTCCCATTGACTCCACTGGAAGTTATTCAGAAGGAGATAGATTGTGTAAATTAGGCATGCTCTTGAGATAGCGAAGAAAAGGAGATTCACTACTGAACTCCAGAGTGGGAGTTCACCGAGGGCCAGCGAAGTCAATCTCCAGTCACTCCTTCTCAAATCATCAGAGCAATGGCTTGCTAGATCCATAAAATAGTTCATACATCCTGCTTGAAAAATAAAAGGATTTTATCAGCCTTTTAGACAGAACTTCCTTTCATTCACAACCTCAGAGTCAGCCCATCCTTAGAGGATATATTGGCGCTGTACTATAATTTGTGTTGGTTTTTTTTTCCCTCAGAACGACATTCCCCTAGATCTGTCTGAGATCCCTTCCTTACCTACAGTGCTGTTACGTACATCATCCTGCCACCACCTACCTCCCTGCTTTTTTCCCTGTTCCAACACTGGTTATTCCCTTTGACTTTGTTTATTGTTTGATTTGTTTGATGTTTTTTCATTGCTTTTCCTCCAAGAATCACAGGATCTATCTCAAATTTTCTGATAGGTTTAGACTGTCATTTCTTGTCATGCAAAGTTCAACAGATGGATGCGTTAGCTTGGACCTCTTACTTTAATCTCAGTGAAAACATAGGAAGCCTCTAAACCTTACAGATGTAAGCCCAAATTACTGCAGTTCTTCCACATCTATCTTCTTAAGAAAAAAGAAACATCATGTTTTCTGAAAACTTCCAAAAGTTCTGGAATATGTATTAATCCTGGAAACTGATCAATAACACCAATTCCAGTTTATTTTTACATATTTTTAGTATCTAGTTTAAAAATTCTGCTTGGTCCTACCAAGAAATATACTTACCAAGAAAAAAAAAAAAAAAAAGCAGGTCAGATTTTGCTTTGCTACTCACATTTATAAATATTATCTCACCAGAATAATAGAATATAACGTGCAAGTTGTGCAAGAACTTGCACAAAAAAAATATATATAGATAGATATCTTCTTAAACTAACCTAATGTAAACCCAAAATGGCTTATCAAAAAGAGAAAATATAATAAAACATAGGTAAGTTGGATGAAAGAAGTAAATGGCTAAACAACCTATGTATTTAAGTTTTGTAAGTTATCGGATAGAACTGTATTTTTTCCAGTTGTTTTACTGGTTAGCATCAGTTCATTCTGGGGTTCCGGCCTGCAGCAGAGCCTATGCCATTTTCAAGCAGAAGGAAACTGGGAGAGAGTGAAAGATTGATGTTCTGTTGTCTCACTGTGACTGTTCTGGTCTCCAGAAAAATTTCAGTCTCTCTTGCTGCTGTCTAGAAGCACTGGATTTATCTCTTCAATTCACATAGTGCTCTGAGATTGCACAACGTCTGTCCCTGGTCTGTTTCAGAAAATGCTTTAAGTATATAATTCTAGACAACATAAAACATTCAGTAAGCAAACTAGGGGGAAATCAACCTTCCTTTGTTTTTTCTCTGAGAAAAGCAGCCCTTAGTGAAGTATTCCAGGATCCAGTCACTTGTTTTATCTAAGAAAATCCTTGTAATAACTGGAAACATATTTACGCTCTGTAAAGTCATTTCCTGCCCTGCTAGTGAATTGCGGATACAACATCCTTTTAACCACTTCTCTTTGGATTGCTATTAACAAGATATTTTAAAATATTTTACCTTTAATTATAAATTTCCTGTGAGTTGTCTGTTGCTTTTATATGTGCAAAGAGAACCTGCTACTGATTAGTTTTATAAGTGAATCCAGAGCTGTTTTTGTCACTGGATTTCTGAATGAAACTGCTGAAAGGCAGATCTGTGTGACACTGATATTTGTCCTTTGTTCAAATGAAATGAAGACACAGTCACTTTTTTAATGTCCTTCATACTGAAAATCCGCTACCTATAAATCAGATATCTCAAAAACAAATTTAATGACATCTTATAAAGCCTCCTTATCAACACTGAAGGTTGAAAGGAGACAAGAGTTGCCTGCCAGCTCTGTTTGATGGAGTATTTTTCTTGAATTATCAGCTAGCAAGGATATCCTCAGTATTCCAACCCCTCCCAACTGGCTTGTCACCTTTCAAAATCTCTCAATCCATCTCTCCAAAAAATAAACAAATATAATCCTCCCTTGATCTTTGCAAATAACCAAGGTAGGTTGGTGTAAGGTTTTTAGCTCTTTTAGATACCATAAAAAAACAGCAAGTATATTAAACACACAGAGCTCAGCACAAGGAGGGAGAGATTTCTGTAATCCAAGCCATTAATCCCCCCAACTTTCTCATGTTACATCCCACATATATGACAAAAAAAGTGAACCTGAGAATTCATTTCCAATTCTCTTTCCTCCTTCCAATTCTCTTTGAATGTAGGTTGTTTAGGACTTTAAAAATGAATAGGAAATATATTTTTAAAATGTTCTATTTTACTTGTTTGATCTATAAAAACTATAAATGACAATAACAAGGTCCTCACTGTTTTTGCCTATTTCTTTTGATTATTGTAAAGGTATACAAACTCAGTACTAAGTTAACATGAGGTATTTTTGAATTACAAATCTTCTCAGACAATATTTTTTTATTGCAGATGCTTCAAAATAAGATGTTACGTACATCAAGAATGTAAAGGATGGGTAAATTCTTCAGCTCGTATAAATCAACCACGTTCTGTGTATAGCAGTAGAAGATACTAGCTACTAGATTACAGCTACTACTTGTCGGATGAGAGTTATACCATACCCTAAGGGTCTGACTAGTTAGATAGAGCAATTAACCCAACATGATAAATTTTCTTTGACCAATTTTATAAACAATTGAAAAGAGCAATCTTGCAAAGGGTAATACAGATTAATAATAGGATCAGTGAGTAAATACATGTAAACAAAAAAAAAATACCTTTATTGAGATGTTCAGTCCTAAAATAAGATAATGAGCTAAAAAATATTCCCCCTTTTTGAATACTTCTGTCCTTGTTAGTTTTTTTCAGAATATTATTTAGTTTTTTGCTTCAAAACACACTTCTTTCCTTCTGGACACAGTCATATTGAACATTAGCAGTCCTACTGGTGACCTTTTCTGCTAGGAAGTACCAGAACTCTGTTGAATTTCACCTGATTGATTGTGGCTTAATTCCCCACTGCTGATTACAGTGGGAGCAGATCTCTAATGGGGTAGGGTAACAGAGATCCAGGGAAGAAATGTTAGTGGCAGCCCAGTTAACAAGGGGAATTTATAGTAAAGTTTTTGTGGAAATGCTTTTGTGTTTTGTTTGCTTCTTTGTTTTTTATATCAGTAAAGGGCAACATTCAGAAAGCCAATCTGTACAGTAGTGTGAATACCAGACTGATTGTAGAAATTTACTTCTCTCCTGCTTTTTCCATTTCAGTTACTGACTTATTTTTCCTGCTTCCATTGTGCATACCTTTTGATTTGTAACATTCAGTTATGGTCAAAGTCAAATGCTGAGAACTGCCATTCAGGTGAAGTAACTGGATTTTATAGTTACTCAGTATTCTGTAGCTCAGAGAAACTTGGTCTCTCTGAAAGAAACTTCTTAGACCTTCTCTTATGATAGTTGCTTTTGAATTTTTAACATCCATCACAGAACTTGACAGAATATCTGTCAAGTGTAAGACACTTTCTTTCAGATATGCAAAAAATATAGAGTCTAAGTTTCATTTTCTTTTAACCAGTTTATATAATTTTCAGAAGACAGAGGGATGATTAATAAATATAACAGTTAATAACAGAATAACTGATGAAAACACATCGATCAGTTTAGTGAAGAACCGTAAAATAAGCATCATTGCAGAAAAAAAGGGTTATTGATTCAGTTAAGCAACATTTGAACCATTTTGTATTTTGGCTAAGAATTAAAGAGTGTCCCATAAAAAAATGTGACCTACCAAAGAGTCAGTATGGAGACTTAAATAGCTAGGGACATCTGTCTGCATACAGACAGATAACCATGTATTACAGTCTGATATAGCATATACTCTAGTCTAACATAGGAAATAGAACACATTGCATAAAAACTATCAATAGCAGAATATTCAATACATGTTTTTGTTTTTTCTATGATTCATAGGAGAAATAAGCACATATATCTACCATTTTATTTACAACATATACTGGAAATTAGCCAAAATAAGCCAGCTTGCTACTTCAAGTAGAAGGAAGTCTGGGACCAGTGAGGCCCAGACAATTAGCAGGTCCAGTTCATCTGTGACTAGTTAACACATAATAGAAACCACCTGGCTTCTGTTAACAGGCCAGATAGAACCAGAAAAGATGCTTATGAAAAGCAGTGAAAAATCAGGGAAGAAAAGAAGTTGTTGGTTGAGGGAATTAAACCTAGCAGCTAATGTTCCTGTGAAAGAGCTGGAGAAGTTGAAAAGAGTGTGCATGAGCAGGTGGTGTGCTTTTTAAGGCATGTGTTTTGAATACCTCCCTAGGCAGCAATGTTAGCTACATTAGCCATCATATCTCCTAAGGATGCTATAATTTAGATGTCCCTAGCTTGCTGTATCAAAAATGCTTCCACAGAGCAGAACCTTTCACCTGCTTTTAGGGCGAGTGCTGCTATTTGCAGGAAAAAAATAAAAATAAATACATTCCAGCAGTTCAGGAACCACATTACGCATTAGGTTTTACGGCACTGCCGTCAAATTTTAAAAGGGCAAGTATCTGCACAGGCTTGGATGCAGTGACAACAAACTCCTTTGCCAACTGACATGTCAGAATGTTGGTGTCTTCCCTTCTTGTAAGTCACTCCTCCAGGTCACCATGAGCTCCACGCTTTCTGAGTCGCTGGAGCTACTTACAACATTTCTTGCCAGAGCAGCAGGACATGGAATTCCTCCATGGAATCCCTTAGCTCCTTTTCATTTGATGCTCTCTTCCCTGCCTCCTGGAGGTTTGCACTATTTCTAGCACTCTCCTCTTTATTCCGAATTCATTCTTTACTGCAGAAGATGGGTACTTTCTGGCTGAAGTGCTAACTGCATGAGCTAACACCTAGGGCTTTCTGGCTTGGGGCTGCTTGGCTGCAGAAGAACAGTCTGCTACTTTCTAGTCCAGCTTCCCTAGAAGACTCATATTATTATCACCACAGGACTCCTAGTTAGCATGAATCAACACGTATGCTACAATCAGCAAATATCACGCTAACTTTTCCTCCTGTTCCAGGAAAAATTAGTCTCCTGTGGCCTCAGGGCTCTGTATAGCTGAATTTGGCAACACAGTCCACGCTGGCCTTTTTGTCTATCTATTCTTCTCATTAAATATATCCAAAACAATTTTCTGATTATATTAACTTCTGTAATATTAAAGATAAAGAAAGATTCTAAAAAATGACTCTCTGATTACTCATTTACAGTATGGGTCTGGACACACTTTACCTTGCTACGTAAGTTGTTTTCTTTTTCCCCCATCTAAATAGTACACAACTGTATGTCAGCAGGTAAGGCCTTTCCACCACCTACGTTGTGTGACAAATTCTAAGTTTGGATGCAGTCTCAGAGGAGACAGGTGGAAAGGGGAAGGTGAGAAAACACTTTTTAAAAATATTTCTAGGGGAACAATTGATGTTTTACAGGTGCTCAAAGAAGAGAAGAAGCCTCGAAGATCATCCTTCTTTATTAAATCTCTGCATTGAACTCAGCTGCAATCTCTGTAAAGAAAACTGACATTGCTTTCACCTGCGGGCAAAGATGCTGTGAGCCTTCACACAGCTACCTTTTTGATGCGGTAGACTGAAATCCAAGTAGCTTCAGCTGAAAAGAAAGAGATGTGATGTACACTTGGGTGGGAAGGGGAGTTATTTGATTGTTAATTTCATTTCAAAGTTCTTGAGGAAGACTATGGATGGGATTTTTTCTTGTGTTCTTTCACTCAGACTTGAATCTTCCCTTAGTCTGAGCAGACAGAGCAAGATCACAAAAATAAGATTTAATTCAATATCAAATCAGGTTCTGATGCAGTAGAGGTAAGAGGATGCATGAACATAAGGCTATGGCTTAACAGTAATACCAGTTATGAGTGTTTCCTGAAACAGTTATTTTAAGTAGGACGTGACAGTACTGAAATGACTAAGACGTTTCACATGTATTCCAGTCTAATGTCTTCATTTGTTCCTCTGTGATAACAAGCATTTTCAACTGAGCTGTATGTACATCAATCCATTTATTTTGTATTTGTTTCCCAATACACTGGAGTATTGAAGAAAAATAATATTAATGAATCTGAAGAATGATGGACCCTCCAGTCCAATGCCATCTATCCAGCAAGTATGTAGTATCTTATTTTCTTGCATCAGTTCCACCAAATCAACACATAAATGTTTCCATATGGTTTCCAAATAAATCTCCCATATCCTGTAAACTATAAATTGTTCCCTCTAGAGATATATGCTAAAGGAGGTTAGACATCAATTCCAGCTCTATGGGAGCACCAGGTCTGATTTTCCACTTGGTTGCATAGGTCTTTGGGCTCAGACAACTCCACTAAAGTTAGCATCTCCCAGAAACATAAGTCATGGGTTGGTATGAGAATAAAGAATCATATCTAATATCTTTCACCACCAACCTTTAGCTGTTTCCCAATTTTTGTTCTTTGATGGGTTCAAATTACAAGGATTAGGTAAGCTAGCTTTGGCAATGGCCAGACGTCTTGTAGATGGTGCATCTTGCACAATGGCATGGGATCCCAGTGCTGCAGCTCAAATTCCCTCATGGTCTATATCTGCACTGGTCCAGTTTAATGCATAGCCCTACTTCTGGCTGCAATTTCAGACTTTTCTTATATATTCTGTGGGGCTATTTGTGAAATTTTTTAATGAATGACAAATATTCCACCAGAGTTTGTGAATGCTTTAGCACAGAACTGATGCGTGTGAACAAGAAACTCTTACTAGTCTTTGGCCTGTGTACCATAAAACATTGATTCATATCCAGTCTCCCCACAGTCATCAGTTTCTGCTTTAAAGAGTTTAACTACAACTGCCTGAGTATAGTATAAAAGGCATAACTCTTGTAAACGCAGTGAATTCTCAGGCCCACAGTGTAACTAGAGTAACTGAGTTAAGTGTCAGCTCTTTGCAGGCACACTGTTTGTTATAACTCGTTATGGCAATGGATCATTATGAAGACATATTCCTAAAACTCAGGGGAAAGTTCAGCAATAGAATACTCTCTTTGTGGCTCTAATGTGTAAGAGATAAGATTAGGAAACCTTAATGTAATCTAATTTTTCTCAACAAAACATGAGCATCTGTATAGGTCTGCACATAGGATTAATACATTTTCCCGAGTTTCAAATTTTTTTTCTTGAATTACCAGAAATACTTCAGGAAAGGGAAACTAATTTGGCTTGATTTCAGACTGGAGGGTTTTTTCCTCCCAGAAGAACAAGATTCAAAATAAGTGTCAAGGAAATGGTTCTTTGCAAATCTGAACATGAATACAAACTGTGGCTTTGTATTTCCTGATCAGGATGGAAACAGAAACATGGACTCCTCAGATCTAAACCCTAAAATTAACTCAGAGAGCACTATTCAGAAACACTTCCTTAAGGCAGCAGGGGAGAATGGCAGTGAAAGACTTGATGAGAGTTTGGTGAATAAAGAGGAAATAAGGGAGGGACATGAGGAAATGACAGCGGACCCTCAGTCCCATGCAAACTCTTTTTGAATTCTCCTTCATACGCATACATTGGAGTTATTAGCATGACCAATATGCAAAGAAGGATTTAGTTAGCTCAAATGTCAACATGTGTTTTGTACAACACTTTAGACTCCCTAGGTTCATGCATTGGAGAAAGTACCGTAAGAATGTTCAGATTTTGGTGCGAAGTATTATTGGAGAGGCAATAGCGATAACAGTATTATCTCAGTCAGCTCTTTAAAAGACACCTGTCACTACAGGATTCTGTTTGAGACATTGTTACACTTACTTCAACACAGACAAGAGGATGTCTCTTTTTGCAAAATATTTATTAACATTTTATTACTTAAACTGTCTAGGGTTAAGCCTACTGTGAATTAATTGTAAGGTCTAAGGGCAAGTTCTTTACATTGATGAAGGGATAGGATTATTACACTGAGAAATGGCTAGCACATCCTGTTATTGCTACTACCAGTAATAACATTGCACGGAAAGAACTAGACAGACTAGTTGCTTGGCTCTCAAAAGATTTTATTTTTAGCCTAATGACAAAAATGTCTGTTTTCACAGGAAACCAGAATGATTGATACAAGAGAGTGGAAATAAAATTCTTCATTTAATTTTCAGTTCTATGTTAAAGACTTGATCCCCTGAGTGTCAGAGAAATGTTTAGTGAACCCTAGAAAGATTACTTTATTTTTACCAGCTCCCACCCCCAGACCCCTGCTGCTCTGGTCATGAAAGCTCCCGCATACAAATCAATTCCTCGTGCAAGTTTAGAGCATTTTCAAAACCACTCTTAGCTGTGCCAGTGAATAATGATGCTACAGGAGAACAGCTCACAGAGCCAGAATAGCCTGTCCTTCCCCCAAGGCATTTCAAGTTGGCCCTGTGGGAATGGAGGCAAAAAGCGGATAGATGTCTTGCTGTTCCCCAGTGGAGTTTTTTTCCTGTTGCTGTAAATTACTTTAAGCTTTCTTTGCTACAGCAGTGCGGAAGGTACTTATTTGGGGTTAGGAGCATGGATCAAAACGTAATTGTTCTGGACCAAATCATCAATACTCACTTTCCATGGACCTTCCAGATGTATTAGGGCCAGCTTCCAAGTACTAACAGTAGTTCTAACTTCTCAATTATTTTTGCCCTAGACAAATTAACTTTTAAAACATGCTTTACTAAGAACAATGGTTAAATTCCTGTCTGTGCTGGCATCAACCATAGTTTTGCTGTTAACCAGGAAAGTACCAGGAAAGCTAGTATTTCACGGAGTGTGGTTAAAATAAAATAAAATATCTCATTTTGTTTATTGAAATTAGCATTAAGCTTCAGTTCTGAAAGTTCATTGTTGTTAATGATGTTGCTTATTAGTGTTTCAGTGCCCTAAGTTTCCAGTTATGAGCAGTGCCCATTTCTCTAAGTTGGTTGTTTTGAAAGAGTTTGCATACTTACATCTACATCCCCAGCCTCCTTAAGATCATAAATCAGAATGCATGATCAAGACTGCACTTTTTTGGGAGGAGTTGCTACATTTCAAGCATATTTCCAGTAAATGAACTGGAATATCCCGGTTTGTAGACACAGAACTGATTTTCAGAACTCCTTTAGCAATGTTACGTAAAGCTGACCTACAGTTTTCAGTTAAGCTAGTAACTCATACTATTTTAATATTTTTAAGTGCAAAATAGTGTGACTTGCTCAGTAGTTACAGTTGTGACTGTTTCTCATGCACCTTCATTGTCCTTAGAAGGGGAATGCAACTGACACCAAGTGAAAAGCCTCCGTTTGCTCTACAGCAGTCACTTTATTATGGAAGGGAGGAGATATTTAGCTCAGCATGAAATACTTCATCTGACTGGAATTTTGAGTGTGCAAAAGGGACAGATACAGATCCTTACTGAAGCTGGCAGAAGTGCGGAGGAGGTATACAGAGTATGGGACCTGGAAAAAAGCAGCTTAGAATCATTTACCTTAGGCAGTGAAGAGGTTTTATAGTGACTACCCAGAGCCTTGTCCATTCAGTAGCTGAAATAGATTATACTTGTATTTATATGAACTTTTACAGAAAAGATGGGAACAGTCTTCACTGAGGCAGTTCCATTCAGTCTTTTAGCTCTGCAGTTATTGAAGTTCACATGAGGCAGGAATAAATGATGAGGATGACACATGTTCCACTATGCTGGGACAGGCTTTCTGAAGATGTCATGGCAAATATCCCAAAACTCCCAAATGACCAGATTACTGGGCTTCTTTCCAGCCCTTACCAAATGCCAGCTGAAGCAGGGCTGCTTCCCAGAAGGATTGCTGACTATATTGGATTTGGCCCTTCTGTTTGCTCATCAGTGCTCCAGAAAGACCTATAAGTGGATGGAGGAAAAACTGCAAGAGATTTGTTCTTTAATAACAACCTGAAGCTTGCTAAAATCCTTAGGCAACCTCATTCACACTAAAGAAGGGGAGATTTTAAGCCTTTCTTCAGAGCTCAAGAAGAGACAGCCAACAAGCTTTTCCTTCCCGTCTGCAGACTTTGGAGGACGGAAACAAAATGGACAGCACTCTGATTTTTTGATGCACATTAACATAGAGGGATGGGATCATCCTGTGTTAGGAATCTTCTAGGTGTTTTTGAGAAAGCAGATTAAGTGCTAGAAGCTAGAAGAGCATTGCAATTCTTTGCACTATTTTCTTTAGCATCAGAATGACTATTTGTGTTTAGCTTATAAATCTCAAATTCTCTCACTTCCTTTAAAATATTGAAAATACAGTGATAAAATGTGTATGTACTTCAGATATGGGAATGTATAATGTTTAATATCTATTATAATGATTATTAAATAAAACCATTTGAAAAGCATTTTGGGGAATTAAAGACAAGACCAACCTGATACCAACAATGCAGATACATTATTTCAGCATAGAACCTGAAAACAGACGAACAAACATGGAATTCTGAGATACATGGAAGCACTGTCACTTATTTAAAATCACTATTGTGCTTATAAATTCTGGCTAGTTTTAAAAAGAACAAAGGAAGAAAATAAGAGGACATAAGAAAAAGGAAATAAGATCAGAGTATTTGCTTTCTTACAGCAATATTGTTTTTGCTTTGATTTAAGAAGAGTCCTTAAGCTTAACTGACAAATTATGTCATTTGACATTTTACAGTGATGTTTCCAGGCAATCGAGTGACCATATCATGGGCTGTGAAAGAGAGTTCTGAGGGACTTCTGGGGATAATATCTCCAGTTTCCAAAAAACTGCAAAGGACATGGAACTTTCATCAGATAGCTCTTGGAGTATTTTCCACTGTTTCTCTGAGTTATGTGGTAACTCTCTTGCAGATAATTCTCACTTATCTGAAGATTTTCGTGGATAGCTTGTAAAATCAGGAGAATTTTCCACCTCAGTCATTGACTTTTTGCCTTGCTAAGACAGGTCATTGCATCCTAAGAAATATTTCCATGGGGTATGTGGATTTTTCCCAATTTAAACACAGAACAAATACTGATCAAATACAGGTGTCAATGCCAAAAATATCAAAAGTTCAAATACCAGAAACAGAGCACATTTCTATCTTTAATGAGGCTTGTTTTTTGTATTCTTATAACTGACAAGAAGGGCTTGTTTTACCAAGGACTTAAAACAGTGCCTGTACACATTGTTATGCCAATATCATCTTCTGGAATTCAACTGTTTTACACCTGACTTTTTTTCTAGACCCAGGGAATGGTATGGAGATGTCAGAGGAAGAGATGCAACAACAAGGTATGAAGAGGGGGCACAATAAAAGGAAATCAAAAGGTAGGGCAATGAAAAATGAGCAGCAAAGGACCTTGAAAACACATCTGCAAAGATGTGAGAAGCCACATGAGAAGATGAAGTGAACAATGTGGGGTAAAAAGATAATAGTTATTAAAGAAGTAGAGATAAAAAGAGGATAATTTTGAAAATTAATTAAACATCCTGAGGGCAAGGCTGGAGAAGGAGGGAGGGGGGGGAGGAGGAGGGTTTGAGGAGGGAGGAAGAAATCCCTAGAGAAAAATAATAATAATAAAATAAGAGGAGAAGGAGGTAAATAGCTAAATGGCAGCTGTGGAAAGGTTTGGGGGTACTTATAATTAGGCAGATGAAGCCTGCTTTTTCATTTTGTGCCAGTCTCTATAAATCCTCCCTGAACCCAGAGGTGTGGAAGTTTGAGTATAAATTCAGAAGTTTGGATACTTTTCCAGATCATACCTAAATCGTATAAACTTTTTTATATATAGTAAGTCTTAGCCACAAATAACTTAAGAACTCATTTTTTTTTTTTTCAAGCTATTTAGTATTGGCTGGATTATTCATCCTCAATAATACTCACAGCAAATACAGACTTTTTTTTTTCTGTTTGAGAAACATTTACGAATAGGCTTTGAGGCTCATCTCCAAAATGCGAAAAGCCTCTTGATCTTGTTGATTCTTCTGAACATTTTTTTTTCAGTGTGGTTCCCTCTGAAATTAGCATTTTACACGTTAGGTGAGTAGACTCTAACTGTTCTCAGCAACATCAAATGTGAGTTACTTTTGACTACGAGCAAGAATGAAGAAATATGTAGAGATACAGTCACTGCCTTTCAGCTGCTCTCTCTTCCTCTTTTCTTTCATCGTCCGTACAGTAAATACTGCTACAGTGTACATGACACCTGCCTGAGTGTGCAGAAAGCCTGAAGCAATGGTTCTGAGATGGCACTCTTCAAGAGAAGTTTGCTCAGTTGTTTTTAACACCAACAGTAAGTTTCTTTCTACACTGTTCAAAGCATGTTTTGGAAGGAAAGGAAGTATCTGAACATGCGGATCCACACAGACTTCTCTGAGTGCTTGTTCAGTGTGGTATGCTTTTAATAACACATGGAAAGGGTGAAGAGTGCACTTGTTCTCGTTTTCCTGAAGGGAGGGTTCAGCTTTCAAAGGTTTGGGAAATGCCAACTTGGAGGTTCAGATCCTGTGCCGTTTAACTGTTCACTGCCTGC
This sequence comes from Oreortyx pictus, assembly GCA_036925125.1. Taxonomy (NCBI): domain Eukaryota; kingdom Metazoa; phylum Chordata; class Aves; order Galliformes; family Odontophoridae; genus Oreortyx; species Oreortyx pictus. The sequence goes on from JAUPFR010000001.1 coordinate 51,589,972, forward strand.
TATTTTGGAGTATGTTATTGGTTAGCTAAGTCACGGGATATTCCTCCAGTTCGCTGATTGAGTTAGTGTATCCTTTTAAACAGAGGAATAATGAGCGCTCTTGTTTGAAAAGGAATAGCCTCGTTCGCATGCAAATATGGGTATTCACACAAATCAGCCATTCCTCCAACCTCCTCAGGAACAAAAACCTTTCTGTCTGAAGCCACAGGAGCAGCAGATAACAAGGGGCCTTGATATGGACAGATCAAACAGCCATTTCAAACTCCTGCAAATGCTCATGAATGCTGTTGTGCAATATTCACTCAGTACTGGCTTCTTCTGTATTACGGAAAATAAAAGGAAAAGTTAAAATCACATGTAAAGAAATGAAACATACAAAACAGTCGTTCTTCCCAAACCAATTAATGTATTCCAGTGTAGGATGTTCATTTATTTTTAAAAGATAAATAATTATAAACAAAGTAAGTGCCATGAAAACACCTTAGGGTTCTCTTCATATGTGCAAACTGAGTGTATATCAAGCCCAAACAACAGCTTCAGTAAGTGTCAGGCGACACATAATTCCAGATGCCTGAAAATTTCAGATGTAGCATCTAGGCAGATGAGAAATAAGACTTGCCATTTGAAGATTTTACAAAAATTCTTCAGTGATTCTCCAAGTCTACTCAAAGACTAAGTTATGTCCTCATCTGGCTACAAAAATAGCTGTTTAGTCATAAAGTATTACACAAAAGTAAGCGAAAAGAAAAGAGCCTTGCAAAGAGTGACAGCTCCAAGGGTAACTTGGCTCCCTTTCCTCACTCTGTTTTTATAGCTGTAGGAATACCTTATTACTTTTCCTCAAGCTGTCATCAGAGCAACAGAACCTGCTGTTATTTGGGTTTCTCTTCTCTTCAGATGGAAAGAAAGGGATGTAATAAAGGCAGATCATGAGCAATAGGTTGTAATCTATCCACAAAATGGCCCCACCTTGCCATTTGTTCCTTTATATTGTGTTAGAACAGACTCCCAGTAAACATGTCTGCTTCACATTGATTATCACTGATACTAGGATCCCTAATAGCGGCTCCATCTTGACAGAAAAATGGTAAGCACCATTGTGCTCTGAAGTTTTTGTCTCTTTCTACAGCTACTGCAGAACAGTACTGTCAATTTCTCTGATGAAAGACATGATGGTGAATGTTATGTACAACCCAGATGTTTCCCCACTGATTTCTTAAATAGGAGAACATAATTGTGCTGATTGGGAGCCCATTATTTCAAACGACTTGTAAGCAAAAGAAAAAGAAGACCTCAGCTTACAGTTCTGCGCTGACAAGTTTCTTTGCATGAGATGTCTGCCGTTCTGCTTGCTGTTTATAAACCTAGCCAGTCAAAAATTTCCTTCAGTTCTTCTCCATCTGTTTTCTCACAACAGTGTTAATGTTCACTTAAATAAGCATAGTAGCATTAACCTTTTGAACTCCTTGCCTCTCAACTCTGCTTAGATCAGATTTGTGGTCTAGAAAGTTGACTCTTCCCTCAACTTTGACAGATTTTCTTATTATCCCCTGTTGACCTGCAGAGAATTGCACTGGCTCAGTTCCTGAGGCACCTATAAGTCTCAGATGGACTCAGCTTCACTATCTGATTGCCTGCCATGAGAAGTGTCAGTATTTCAGTTTATTCCCTTCTTCTCAATAGTTATAATGAATTATCTTGTGCTTCTGTGCTCTTCTTTTCAGCAGGCCTTGCCTATCCCAGTTTCATCCTCAATGCAAAATGCATGTCAGAAAATCTGTTGGAAAAAATAAAAACAACAGATAAGACTCCTAACAAGTGCATGTATATACACTTTATATAGTTCTGATTTTAATGGTATTGTCCACAGTAAATTGCACATAAGTTACATAAGCTGTTATCTCTGTGACTCAAAAATTTATTTGTGTAAATACTGTTAGTTCTTATAACTATATAGAGCTATATAGTTCTGTATAACTATATAAATTAGGCTTAGACAGATGAAAATGTCATTGAACATGGGTACTCTTCATACAAGAAAACTGGGGGAAATATTTATGACTCTATTTACAGAAAAGCTGAAGTGTTTTAAATTACCATTTAACACAGAAACTGCTAAGTAGTGTTAAGCATAAATATTAACAAACAGGTTTGTATCAAAAATTATGTATTTTGATGTATCCCCCATGACTGCCCAGGTGTGTATTTTTAGTCCTTACAGTCCTCTCAGTGACAGCTGAACTAGTATGAATTACATTACACTGTCTGTGAAAGCTGTCACAAAGGAGCTAGCCTATAGAAAATTGAGATGAACTCGAAGGTCTAGAACATGGATGTCCAACCCTTTGCCTTGCCTGGGCCACACTGAGGGAAGAGGACTTGTTTTGGGCTGCATATAAAATATATAATATATCTAATTTATATGAATAACAAAACTTCCTTTATATATGTATATATATAGTTTTTATTAGAACATATAAAAAGAGAAATAAAAACATAAAATTAATGGGATATTTGACCTTATTTATGTGAAACTAATGAACGTGTTAACATATTAGCTTATTTAACTATTTTATGAAGTAACATAAGCTCAAGCTTAATAATTAAATAAGAAATCTATATGTCTGATTAATAACAAAACTCATGTATCTCCATGGATGCATACATGTAGGTAGACTGAAATATTTTTGTTGGTAATCATTACGTTTTGCTTGCCAAGTGGCACAAGGACACGTAACGTGTAATACACACAGGTTTTGATTCACCTGTGTGTGCGAGGCAAGCCCAAGAGGTGGAGCTGGCTCTGCACTACATCCACTCCTCCACAAACGACTCATTAAAATATCTCTAAAAATCACATAATAATAGTGAAAGTTTATGATCTTGTGGGGCTGCATCTACAGCTGTCCAGGATCACATGCAGCCTGTAGACACGGGTTGGACATGTATTCTCTAGACTAAGAGATTTTGTTTACATAGGTTGGATGGTACAGTTTGAGTTGTGTTCTGGATGAATGTGAAATCAAAACTCTAAGAAAGCTATGAGTAAACAGCTGACATATGACCCTGGGAAGAGTGATTGGAATATGAAACATGGAAGCTGCTGCCTACTTGATTTTGATTCTGTATGGAAAACAGAATTAGTATCTGAGGACAATGGCCAATATAAGGGTTAGCCCCAAAAAGAGGAATTCAAAGAGTGTGATATAATGAGTAACCAGTGTACTAGTGAAGAAAAAAATAGTTGGATTTAATGCAATTATCCCACTGCAGCAGTTTTCATATTTTCTGTGTTCTAGGGTTTATGTATTAGGTTTACTGTAGTCTCTGTGGCAAGATCCCCTCTGCCCTTGGCATGGGCTTATTTTTTCTGAATAAGAGTTGTGAGAACAACACTACAGATAAGAAAGATTAGAATTATGGACAGAAGTGAGATTGCTTAGGTGCGACTACTATAATTCAAGGATTCAGGAGGGAAAACACCAGCATGGAAAGATGCAAGACCCAGAAGGGCAAAGTCATGTGTGCAAGGAGCTGAGATGCAGACATCATAGCCAGGAGTCCCAGACAGAGCTGTTGCTGTCATGAATGGAGTAGTCGGATGGTGGCAGCTCCCCTGTGTTGCAGGACCTCTGAGAGGAGAGTGAGTGCTGACTCTATTCCTTCTTTGCAGATGTACCTCCTGTAGACAATACAACAACACCTCCAAGCAACAGCAAGTTTTCAGATATCTCATTTGTTAGGGGGATGAGCACACAAATGCTTAGCACTTGTTGATTCCTGTATATCTTCTATGTGTACTAGCTGTGAATAATTGTTTTAAATAGTTTCATTTCTTATACCCTTCTTGCAGAATCTCTCTGCATTTGCCTTAAGATGTCTGAACAAGGCAAACCAAGATAGAGACTGTAAGGAAGGAGTAGGGCCTTTACTTCAGTTTTTATCTAGCATCTACAAAACCTCCTTCAATAGGGCAGCAGGGCTGACACACTGCAAGAGCACCTGCTCCAACCAGCACTTACAGACCCATGGTATCTCATGTGGCTTGAGATCTGTTGTAGGCCATACTGATTTAATACCATTTGCGCAGACTAGCAGCACAAACACCACAGTTTATCCCCTGGAGTGCAGAGTACAGCTCTCCTATTATGCATAGCTGCCTAGATGCAAGCTGGAAAGCAATTCCTCAAGGAGCAGCAAGACAGCTTGTAGACTGCCATATGACTCTCTGTTGGAGTTACTGACAGGCAAAATCAGACACCAGTTAACTGAGGCACTGATCCAAAGCCCCTCTAAACACCTCTGTGACTCTCTTGAAAATAAGATGTAGGAGCTTTTCAAAAGATTACCCTTAATCTGTCACAGCATGCAAAACAACTTAATACATTTATCTTTTTTTCAGCTAGAGAACTCAAATCCTTCTGTGACAAATCAACTAGCAAGTCAAACTTCTACTTAGCAAATGTCTGTCCTAAAATTGTAAAAGATGGGTCCATTTGTCGCTGAATTGTCCTGCACATACTAGGCCTCCTATCAATTGGAACTTTATTATTTGATCAAACAACAGCAGTACGGAGAGACCATTGCTCCGTGTCTCTTTGAAATGTTGTTTTATATGGTATCACATTTGATTTAATCACTTCTCCGGCACCATTTGGGTCTTTCTCAATCACCAGATCAGGCCAATATAGACAGGCTTGCTTGTAAATCTGAACCAATGCAACATGGATTACTTTTATCTATTGAGCACCTTCTCTTCTTAAGTTATGTTGAATGCTGATCTTCTCAGCAAAGCATATGAGCTGTCTTTTCCTCTTTTTGTAATGACTGTCAGCTTGTACTTTAACCAACAACTCAACTTTCTGTCTAGTTTATAAAAATCCTTGAGATGCACTACAATAAAAATCTGTTTTGTAGTTCACTATGTCCCACTTCTCAGAAAGTATCAATATTTGCTTTTCAGCCATACCATTTGGGTATTAAGGTATTTCCTTCATCATCCTCAAAAGCCGATTATTCTAATACAGCTCAGGAAAAGTCTAGTATTTGGCTTCTTTCAAGTCAGAAGTACATAGAGTTTTATTTTAAAAATTCTTTTAGATCATTCAGCATTAGATATATTCAAACCAAAGTCACCTTAATACTAAAAATCAAATTGTCAGATATTTAATGCTCTGGCTAGTGAATATTAAAGAACAGTAGCTGCTTTTGAGTAAGTGCACCTTTCTCCATGGCCAGATATAATTTTGAAGTGCTTATTACCCATTTGAGCATGGAATTCTTAAATATCTTGTTATATTATATCCAGTCTATTACATCTATTCTTTCAGCAATTTTCTTGTAAAATTAGATTTGTGCTAGGTTTCTCTCCTTTAACATAGTGAACTAAAGAACTATTGCCTCTCATGCCATATTTAACCTTCTATGTGTATTAAAAATAGTCTAGCATCTTGTCTTGGAGAAGTTTACGTTTAGTAGGATATGGAGGAGTTTCATATAAAAAACAGTAACAGATAAGAATCAATGTACTCTTTATGCTTTAAAATAGCAGTAAATTTTCAGTGCTCTTCCTCACAGGCAAAGTTCTGAAGCTTTTTCTTTGTAACTGCACTAATGGTACTATCATGATTAGTTTTTTTTACAGTATAAAGAAACCTTGTTGAACCTCCAGTGGTCCTTTCCAACCTCAACCGTTCTATCATTTTCCCCTGGAAGAGGTCTGGTGCCAGGGACACACTGCTGCTACATTTCTTACAGCTGCAGCTTACAGCTTAGCTCAGTCTTTTCTGCTTTTTGGCAGTTGCTCCTTCTCTTTATGTAAAGTTTCTGTGCTTCAGTGCAAGAAGAGAGGGAGGAGGGTACTGGGGAAAGGAGTGGCATAGCAGGACCACCCAGGTGTTTTTAAGGTGAAAAGTGAGGGGGAGAAGAGTATTTGCCCCAGGACCCAAAACAGCTCTTGGTGTGGGCTCTAATAGTACTGCTGGAACAAATCAGACCTGCAAAACATTAGTAAACATCAGGTTTTATTTTTCTTTTTCCTTTTCTTTTTCCTTTTTCTTTTTTTTTTTTGTACTTTTCTACTTAGATTCTCATTTTTTCTTACGTTCTCCCTTTTATATTTTTCCCTTTCTTTCCTTATTTTTCTTTATTTTCTTTTTTGCTTTACTTTTTCTGTTTGGTGTCTCTCTCTCCCTCTTTTTCTTTTTTTTCATTTACTCTCTTACACCCAAAAACACATCATTTCTTCAGAGAACATCACTCCATAATTTAATGGCAAAGCATCAAGGACTTTCAACAGCATAAAAAACAGTGCTATTGCTCCCTAAAGATAAGTTGCTATTTTTAAAGCATAGTTACATGAAGAGGTCATAGCAAAATATGCCGGAACGTGCATTTATAATTTCAATTTTTGTTGGCAGGAACTATCTGAAAACTACCTTTCTAACCATTCACAGGCCATGTAATATAGGAAAAGTTGATGAAGAGGATGATTGGAATAAACCACGTTTTTCTTAAGGTAAGAGTGAATGCACAGGCAGTTTCTTCAGAGTAACTTCAGAGTGAATTTACATCCTCACAGAAATATTCCGAAAGTCTAATCCCCTTAATATAGTGTCCATAGCAGAACCTGGAGGGAATATTATCTTCATTTACTAGTAGGTTCAAAGAATTTTCTTTTAATGGTCATCGTACACTATGGCAGTACAAGGCATTAACTTATACATAAAGAAATTTATGCACTTCATACATTCCATTTGGTGGACATTTGGACATAAGAAGTGCAGGCCCAAGACTAGTTTTTACAATAGCAATGTAACTTATGAGAGTTGTAAATCATACTCAGAGTTAAAAGTTTTTTATTTTTTTTTAAGAATCAAATCAGTGTTCAGAATGAAGAATAAGAATGAAAATATGAAATACAAGTAATGCATTTGTCCATACCACTCCTGAAACAGCAGAGGTATTTGAATCTACTCCAGTGTAAAGGGCAGTTGTAAAGTATATTTTGGAACATATTCCACAACGCTTTTCCATAATGCTGTGGTCAGAATCATCTATAAAAGTGCTGTTCCCATTGGCACTGTACTGTCTTTTTGTCTGAAAGAGAAATAATACAATCCCAGAGCAAAGTAATAAAATATCTTGGTGTTGTCTCATATTGTCACTTTCTTCATTTATTGAGTTTGAAGAGCCTATTTCTAGCAAATCCTACTGAGATATCGCAAGACCCTTATGAACATATGTGCTGTTCTAAGTCCTATATACTACCATCCACAGTCTTTCTAGATAGCTTATCCCAGCCTGTTTTGGTTCTTATAGTCATCACTTTACCTCAGAAATTGTGAAGAACATGTTTCACATCTTTCCAGTGGTGAGTGATTGTGATCACCATACCCTTTATAGCGACTTCTACGTATTGGATGTAATCATGTCTCTTCTTAGTCTTTCCTTTTTTAGATTAAGCAAAACTAATTCCAATCTTCACAGACGTCTTTCTTAATCTCTATTGCTTCCTGATACTCTTTTATGGACTCTCACCAGTTTTTCTTGAAGTGTGATACCTGCATGTGAAGACGGAGTTTAGTCTTTTCATGAAATACTAATTGGTAGTAAATAATTACATCCCCTTTCATGTATACAATACTCCAATCAGTATATTCTGAACAGAATTTTCTTTATTCTTTTGCAACAGCTGCACAATGGATGCTTCAAGACTTTGTATTTGATGAGTGTTTGATGTAGGATGCCACAGGGTCCTGAAGTCATCATTTTTCTTACAGCAGGGACTTTTTTCTTTTTTTTCTTTTCTTTTCTTTTCTTTTCTTTTCTTTTCTTTTCTTTTCTTTTCTTTTCTTTTCTTTTCTTTTCTTTTCTTTTCTTTTCTTTTCTTTTCTTTTCTTTTCTTTCCTTTCCTTTCCTTTCCTTTCCTTTCCTTTCCTTTCCTTTCCTTTCCTTTCCTTTCCTTTCCTTTCCTTTCCTTTCCTTTCCTTTCCTTTCCTTTCCTTTCCTTTCCTTTCCTTTCCTTTCCTTTCCTTTCCTTTCCTTTCCTTTCCTTTCCTTTCCTTTCCTTTTCTTTTCTTTTCTTTTCTTTTCTTTCTTTTCTTCTCTTTTTTCTTTTCTTTTTCTCTCCTCTCCTCTCCTCTCCTCTCCTCTCCTCTCCTCTCCTCTCCTCTCCTCTCCTCTCCTCTCCTCTCCTCTCCTCTCCTCTCCTCTCCTCTCCTCTCCTCTCCTCTCCTCTCCTCTCCTCTCCTCTCCTCTCCTCTCCTCTCCTTTCTTTGCTTCTTCCTAGGCATAACACTTTGCACATGTCTGTATTGGTTTTATTTTGTAAACATCTTTTCACAGTTCACTGTGACCATCTTGAACTTACTTTTGCCCTCCCAAATGTTTGTACCTTTCTCAGCTTATGTTGCTATCAAATTTCCTCTTAAATCCAGGTCCTTAACTAACCCATGAAATAGAGCCAAATCCATGATGGGCAAGTTACCTAGATAACACAAAGTATTTGCAGATATCAAAGCAGAAAAGAATGATTAGCATGACAGTTGAAGTCACTGAAGAAGAGTTAGTTTTCATTGACCATATTTGTTTGGAAGAATTATATTTGTACCAGTTAAAGAAACAATAGCCACCTAGAAAGGAGAAACATGAAAAAGAAGAAAGATAGCTTCAGACTCTGAGGTAAAAAAAAGAAATTGACTACCTGAGCAGGACAAAAATTTAGTGAAATAATAGCAAGAAAGCAGCAGAGGGAATTAGAGAAAAGACATCCCTAACTGCTGTGCTGTGTTTCAAGTTGTTTCTATGGTCACAGAATAAGAAGGTCAAATCAGATCAAATAAAGCAGGGCAGAACAGAACAGTACAATTAGGCCATAGTCAAAAAGTAATTACTTTTCCATCCAGTAGAGATTGCGTGTTACTTCTTGGAATTGTACGTTATTACCTAAATAATAGATAGTAGCCAGCAAAGCAACTGGGAATGAATTGGGAAAAATTATCTAAAAAGCCACTTAGCTAAATATTATAACATTATAATTTATATTAAAGCTCAGATATAGGTGAATGTCAGACATCGGTGGGTCTTAATATATTTATGCTCACTCATAAAGAGACTAGAGGAATAAAGAATGCAATACTGCACTAAAACATAGTACTGAAATAATTTAATTTTTAAACCACTAAAAGCTAAAACAGCACTCCTTTTCCTCTATACTCATTGCATTTTAATTTTTTGATATTATAGTTATGAAAATTACACATAACCTATCCTACTGATGGTGATTAGTTAATTTGAACTCTCTCTAGAGTCTCTAGATTTTTACTTCAGAATCCTTATCCCAGATGTACACATGCAATCTTCACATTTTTGCCATTTCTCTTTGTAGTAGTTTACTGAAAAAGCCAGTTGTCTTACAGTGCTGAAGTCAGTTCTTTGCTGAACTAAATGGTATAGTTTTATGAATGTGAGTGAAGGTTCCTAATTTAACTTGCATGAAAATAAAATTCGGTGTTTGAAAAGTTGTACTGTGTCCTCAATGATGTAAGCATGAATATAACCCATCCATGCATATAATGGATTTATCCAAGGTATTTATACAGATTGGAGAAAGAACACCTGACAAGCAGCCCTGCAGAGAAGGACTTGGGGATCCTGGTGGATGAGAAGATGGACATGATGCACTAGTATCCCAGAAGGCCGGCTGTATCCTGGGCTGCATTTAAAAAAGGGGTGGCCAGCAGGAAGATGGTGGTGAGTGTCCCCCTCTACCCTGCTCTTTTGAGCCCCAGCTGGAGTATTGCATCCAAGCTTGGGATCTCCAACACAAGAAAGATGCAGAACTCTTGGAACAGGTCCAGAGTAGGGCTACTAAGATGATAAGATGGCTGGAGCACCTCTCCTATGAAGAAAGGTTAAGGGGACTGAGCTTGTTTAGCTTGGAGAAGAGAAGGCTGTGAGGAGACTTCATTGTGGCCTTCCAGTATTTGAAGGGAGCTTATAAACAAGATGGGGAACAACTGTTTACATATGCTGATATTGATAGGACAAGGGGGAATGTTTCTAAATTAAGACAGTGGTGATTTAGGTTAGATATTAGGAGGAAGTTTTTCATTCAGAGGATGGTGATGGACTGGAACAGGCTGCCCAGGGAGGTTGTGGATGTCTCATCCCTGAAGGCATTCAAAGTAAGGTTGGATGTGGCTCTGGCAGCCTGGTCTTGTGGTTGACGACCCTGCTGATGGATCTTTGAGGTCCTTTTCAACCCAGACCATTCTATCATTCTATAATGTCAAGAAGCCCCTCCACCTGCAATGGAAAAAGTCCAACGTAGTGTAAAACAGCCTTCCCAGTCAACAACTGCCTTTCTACAGAAGCCCAAATAACCTACCCTGTATTGCCCGCAGTACACCAGTGCAGTACCAAATCTTAGGAAAGTTCATAATTCCATCAAGAAAGTAAATCATTACCATTTCAGGGAAGAAAGGTGCCTTGATCATACTGTCTGAGTTATTGTCACTCCAGTTCAGCCACATTTCAGCACTTCACTATCACTCCCAACCAAAAGTAATTCCTTCAGCTCCATCTGTCATGGAATCAAGAGGGTTAAGGAAGCTGTAGTTTATTTCTACCAAATGAATAGAAAATTAGGATCTCTCACTTTCTCTCTTTCTCGTGCATCCTTAAGAAAAAAAAAATATTTCACTGGAAATTATGATTTCATCAGCTGAACTGAAAATCAAGAAATAGACCACTTTAAATATTCACATCATCTTGATTAAAGCAGGTGTCTCCAAGCTCTATTATTGCAAAGTGATTGTCAGAATTTCCATTGTAAATCTCTTCTCTCCTTTTCAGTGGTTTTATACTTGAGCCTTGGCTATAAGAGCACATTCCAGACTGGAATTTAGGCTGGCTGATTATTAAAAAGAAGAGAATTTTCCTTTATAAATGATATTAAAAGAATTTTAGAACTAATAAAATATTGGCTTTTCAGAAAGAGGGAAAGACAGGGCATGTTTTTCTATATTGATCTAAAACTGTAGCTACAATCTGGCAAAGAAAAGCAGGGCTGAAAAATTGTCACATTTCCCCAGATGGTAAAGGAATACTATGAGCTGGTAACCTGTTTTCCTCCTTTATTATTCTTCATTCCTTGTAACTCCTGGAATGGAAAAAAAATGACAGGGGACATTGAATTATGCAGTTATTCTCTCTAATTACAAAAATTATAGGTATCACTGTTATATCATTCCTAGTCTTTACTGTGTTTGTTTTCATGAGATCATGCAAAATGCAGAAGTACTTTTGTTTAGTTGTAGATGTGAATTAAACAAAAGAGATTTTCACCTTATAAGCTCTAGGTGGAACATAAGGGCACTAAACAGATTTTTTGTGTGTTCAGTATGTAAACAATGTTCACACTAATAATTTCAACTGTCCCAAAGGATATGGTCCCAAGAGACATACCTAGACATTGAGAACCAACTGTAAATACAGTTTGAGTACTACTGTCACAACAACTTGTTTTTGGACTATGCCAATTATTACCCTCCCGAGGAAGTCTTAAGCATGACTCAGGAATTAGCACTGAAAGCGAGGGAGTTTAATAGCATTGGCATTAGCTGTTCCCTGTCAGCTGGCCAGAGAACAGTCTCAGAGCCATTTGATTTACTACTACAGAAAACGCCAAAGTGGTCAGAACCAGCTAGTATGCTGCCCGGAATCCACGTCATTGTGCTGAGTGATGCCAATGTTAGCATAGCTTTTCTCATGCTCAGGTATAAGAAAACCCTCCCTAGCTGTTCTATTTTGGAGAACTTAAATATAACCGTGAGTATTATCTTCTTTGCTCTCCTTTCCATCTATATTAAGGCCATATACTCATCAGTATTGCGGGAGTTTCTAGTGTAACTCTTCTGAGAGAAAAATTCACATGCATTGATACTTTCACAGGAGAAATAATATAATTGCTCAAAGGAATTGGCTGCAAGATGCAATCTACTTTTTCCTTCCTTACTCTGTAACAACATTTCAAATGTATTTTATCCTCTTTAAGTAAAGATTTAATGTTACCTGTCCATAAAATGAAAACACATGTTCTCCTTAATATGCACTCAGAGAGAACATCATTTTACTCACATAAAACCTGATAATTGGACCTTATGTGGGGAAACTGAAAAAGAAATGAAGTCTCCTATTGAGGTGGCACTAAAGATGTTTCACAATCCTGGTACTAGCCACAAAAATGTCTGAGCCATCATCCTTCACTGGTTTGAATAAGCACTTCTTTCTTTCTTTCATCTGCATGCAAAAACTGCTATGACATATATATACTTGTGACTGAAATAGGTTGTGTAATGATCTACTATTAATGAAATCCATTGTTCATTTGTTTATTTGAAAATTATTTTCAAGCACTGGTTTTCATTATTTTAATAGTATGTGATTAAATTACATTGGTGACATTGATTTAAATGTATGTCTCTGCTGAATCCCTTTTACGTGTCCAAAACCACAGAGGAGGGAAGTGTACTTCTCTTTCCTAAAATCTCGAACTCCTACTAAAGACATCCCATCCTCTCATACATTAGAGAAATTAAACTTGGATTTTCTCATTTAAGGCAGGGAACAAGCTGCAAGAATCAAGGAAGGAATCTGTGCTTTAGTTCTGGATTCTCTATACACTTTGGTTACATACCCTTCATTTTACATTATTAAGCTTTAACATTCCAACCTACAATCCTACCAATATTGATAGGAAACTTTTATCATTCTAAGGAGGTTAAGCCAAATGCTGACTCAGAAACAGCATTCAAAAGGAACAGAATGAAATTTATGTCAAATTCAAGCCCACAATCAGCTCCATAAGACTGCTTATTTTTTCATTCTCCCCTTTAAGATCTATAACAAGTGGCACTAAAAATGCCTTAAATGTTTAAAACACAGGTTTGTTTCAAACTACAGCTTTGAAGGCAGGGGGCTGCAGATTCTGTAACGTCATTGAAGCCCTTTTATGAAACCACTGTGGAAATTCTGAGGGAGCAATAAGACTCAGTAGGATTATATCCTGGTAAGAAGCAAAATAAAATGCCTGAAGTGATCCCACTGTGTGTTAAACACATGGTTAATTTATTAAATTCGCATTTCATTTGTTTCTGCAGCTTGTCAGAAATTTTACTGATAACGTTTCTTTTAATCATTTTGTTTTGGTTTTGCCATTTTTTTCCTTTGTCTTCCAAGGTATTCTGTGTTGATCAATCTGTTTTCTGTCCTGAACTCCATCATAATTAGTGACTGAGTACGTAGCTGAGTAAGAAGAGTTAATGATAGGGCATAGTCTTTTGTAGTCTCTTGTTGTGTAATTGTTGCTTTTCTGGGTTCATAGGTTTCATGCAATTTGCTTTGGTTTTGATCTTATTTTCTTGTGAAATTGCTTTAAGATAAGCCTCTCTCAGAGATTTTTTAAAGTCTTTCTTCTTTGTTTGATTAATTTTCATCCTCTTGATTTCCTTATTTTCCTTTATAGAAAATGAATGGGGTGGGAACTCTAATATGGGGATACTAGGAGAATCTGGCTCTCTTGCTCCTCCCAGCTGCTGAAGAAAAATAGCAACAGCAATGTCAAGCCCATAAACGTACCTACCATTTCTCTGCCCAGTCACCTCAACAAATTAAAAACAATCACTTCTGAAAGAAAAGAAATAAATTCTGCATTGTGACCTAGACACCCAGCAATAAAAATTTTCTGCACTGCAACAACATTAGTCCCATTGCGAATCCCAAGCAGTACACCAATACAAAGCAGAATCTAAAGCTAAACCAAGAATTTCTTACAGAGCTTCCTACAGTTCACTGCATCCAAGTATTAGTCTATCCTTGGCTACATCACAGTCTGTCTAAAATGTAAGATGATGTAAAACTTCTGGAGTAGCAGAAGAAATGATACATGAAATAGCTAGGATACAAATTGACTTGAGTTTTAGGCTTCATAGGTGATATAAAATGAAATAAAACTAGTCCTTTCTTATTCATACAGATTCCTCCAGAATTATGCATTTCTAAGTACCCGTTGCATTACATTAAAGGATCAGTACTACATTTTGCACTGACTAAAAACTGCAACTGCCTTTCAAAGACAGATCCAAAGAACAGAGCACCTTATGATGAATTATCCCTCACGTATGGATCAAAATCACACTGGTTTTGATTGGAACAGGGTCTTGGGTCAAATATTCAGCAGAGGGTGGAAAAAGAAAACTAATTTGCAATAGCAGACCTCATGTCTCCAGGTCTCATAAAGACTTTTGATTTCTCCTTTTTTTTCTCTCTGCAGGACAATCATACATCCCTGAACTTTTTTTTCAGACAGACTAAGAGGTGTCATTTACATCCTCAATTCATTGTGACTGAAGGAATCTCTTTTGGTTAAGTACAGGGTTTTACCTTTCAGTTGTTTCAGCCTTCTCTTGCAATTAGCTTCACTACTTTACTCTCTGACATTCCTTCTGGCACTCAAGTTTCATTAATGGATCAGCAAGTTCATTTTCCATGGGCTGTACTATATTCCCACCCAAAAATATTTTACAACAAAGAAACCTTCAGAGCTCAACACTCACTACTGAGTCAGGAAAGGTGGAAATTATTGAACTGAAGTCCCCAATCAAAGCCATAGTAGCTCTTACCCAAGGGTGTGGAAAATGGGGAAAACTACTTCCTTCAGAGGAAGGAGCAGAAGGTGTTCACTCTGTATGCATGGCATTCCTTTATTCTCTGGTATGACATTTGCCTTCAGGAGATATTCTTTGCCAGGAGAAATACTTCAAGAGGATTCTTCAAGAATGATCTGAAAGGAGACTTAAATACACAACAAAGGTCTGACAGGGCCCTTGCAAGGGGATAGTGAACTGAGAAAAGTGCAGCAATGAGTGTACCAGTCCTGTCTTCTCCTGTGTTCCTAGAAAGAAGGTAAATAGTTTGGGCTTTGCATTGTCCTTCGCAGAGTAACATCCACTGTGGATCAGCCAAGTTTTGCTTTCAAGGCAACCTGTAAGGACTTCTAAGTCTGCAGTGTCATTTCTGACTGACATACTTTCCAAAGCAAATGTAGTTAGAAAATGAATGTGCTCAGCAGGCAGAGCAGAGCTTACAATTTTTCACTGTATGAGTGTGAAAAAAAGCAACTTCTATTAGAAGTCAGTGCAACAACAATAGCAGGACACTACCATCAGTGTCTGCAGTATAAGGTAATAAGTCACACAAACCATATTTGACAATCTTGAGTAATTATTGTCTGGGTTCAGGGCTAACATTGGTTCAAGATATCTTTTAAAGACAAAGCTGATCAAAGTCGGACACAAGCTGTAAATGATGAACACTTGAAAATCTGGTGCCACATTTTACAGCATTGTGTATGTTACAGTGTACCTGGTGTTTCATCCTTCTGGATACATCCATTTTGGACCCAGGAGTAAAGTCCTCTCCAAGAAGTGTATTGCTCATGTTCATTGAAAATCCAATTAAGGAAAGGATACTTTAAAAAAATGTGAGGAAGATGTCACATTTTTGTCTCTACTAGAAAATATCCTTTAATCTCAACAGTGGATCCGTTATTCTAATCACTTTGTAATGAGGGACTTGCTATGCAGATATATTAGGAGGAAAAAAAATTAGTCCAGTAGTGTCTGCTCTTTGTGAACTCATATCTATTCTATATAGAAGAAAAAGCCCTAAAGAAAACTCCTAAAAAGTGGTTAATTAATATATAAACCACAAATGTCGGAGTATCATAAATATTCAAGTGGTGATGGATAGTGGGATAAACCCTGAGTGCATGCTGTTAGTTTTTTTTATCTCCATAGATATCTTGAGCTGGATATTTACAGTAAATTACAGCTGCACATGCTTTACTCCAGAGCCATATGTTTTATTATTCAACCAGATGTAAGCCATAAAACTGTTTTATCTATTTTGTGGTTCAGCCTAGTACTAATAAAATAAACTACAAATACCTGACTTAAAGCTTTGTTGGCATTTTTGCACTCCAGTTAAGTGCAGTGCCAATGCCTCATGCAGTGAAAGTGATCTAAGAAAATCATATGTTCTTCCCATTTCTTAAACTTTCACAAGGACCTTAAATATTTGAATGAACAGCTATAACTTGCTCCTTTATTGTTTTTCATCACATGGACTATCACCATCACTGATACTTCATGTATGCTTCCTGCAGAATGGAAAGGACATTTCTAGGGGCCAATATTTTGTCTTAGCATCTACATCACTGATATTTCTTAAACGTTCCTTAAGTGTAACATCAAGTTACAAAAATAATCAGCTAACCCAGAAGGGATGTATTTACTTATATGAAAGAAAGATAATCTTGCAATTAACAGGACATTCCTCTTGTATTTAATCTTGGACTCAAGAGTAAAAAATATTAATTTGTCTCACTGATACTTGGGAATCAAGAGTGTTTTAAGCACCTGTGAAAGCTGTCCTAAGTGCACTCACAAATGTTTTCCATTCATGTCAAATGTGGTGGAAGTCAAATTTGGCTTTCTTATTATTGTTTTTGCCAAAAAGATTTCTCAGAGGTCATAAGATCCTATTTTTGGTGTGGAATGTGACCATAAGCAACACAGGACATCATGGGGGTATAGAAGACTTAAAGAATTTAGTGGAAAGATCACAAAATACAGCCAGTTTTCTGAATACTTTTAGTTATATTACCGGCGTTGGACAGTCTCAAGGTTGTTATGGACATCTGCTAATAAGTCTCTTTTGCCAAACAACATTAATTTGACCCTCAAAATGCATAACCTTAGCAAACTAATGAGGAACAGAATCCTGAATGTTTATCAAAGGGAACTCTCTTCCATCCCATCCACCTCTTGCATACTTTCAAAGAATTAATCTGTTTTAACAAGGGACCCTCTCCCTATTCTGTGGCCTCAATTCAATCCCTAAAACAGGGGATTAAATCCAACATTCTGCCAGTTGAAATTAAAGTGGTTTTACTTGTTGTTTTTCATGCTACTCTGAGTGTTAATTGGGGTAAAATCTGCAGCTCCTGGATTACCACTCACATTTTGATTAACAGAGAAGGAAAACTTTGCCTGAAGTACCATAATTACAAAGAAAGTCCATTAACCCTTTCTCAATGTAATAAGCAGATATCACACAGGCTATTCAACTTATTTTCATTACTCCACATGCAATAATAAAGTTGAAGGAAAAAAAAGAGTACTGTGTCATTTTTTACTCATAAAATACTTCAGATTTCATTATGATTGATTAGAAGGAATTGAGCAGATGTTACAGACAGGAATGCTTTTAAATCCTTTGTACTGATATTTAAATCTAAAATAACACAGATAAAGGAAGTGCGAAGAATTTCATACCATGGTCCCATAAGCATTTGTAAAATATAAATGCTGGTTAGATACTTTCTTATGCCTGGTACTTTATCATTTTTATGCTGCTGCTGAAAGGATAAGGTCTCAAGTGTGAGTTCCTGTGATAAACACATTTTCTTTTGGCTCATGAGTCATAGACAATGTAAAAAGTCGTTTTCCTCTCAAAACGCCAATATTGTGAACATCTGGTTGATACCCTTCTTAACAAAATTTGTTCCACTGCTCTGTTACATATAAACATCTGTCATTTATATCAAACAGTTGACAAATGCGCTAGCGTGAATTCTAAGAACCATCATACTAGATCATTAAATATCATTTTTATACAGAATGAAAACTGTGTGTGTTGAAGACTAAATCTTACTCAAGTGACTTCTTTACCAAAGAAGAAAAACAGTTAAGTTTATATCAATTATCTTTTTTTTTCTTCTCTAAACAACTATATTTAATTACTCTAACTCACTCTCCACGTAAAGGACAATGACATCCTATTTTGTGACACTACATGGGTACTGTGTGGTGAGCAGGTTTACCTATCTAAAAGACTGAATGTTTTGAGAAGCTCCAGATCTTCTGAGTTTTCCAGATATGTACGATGTGAGAAGTAATTTGTTCAAAATATTAAATCATTAAATTATTAAAATAAGGTTAATATACTGTGTTTTTTTCAGATTGCCTTATTCAAAAGATACAGCCATAGCCATGAGGACAAGCAATACATTCTTGTAAATATTGTTACTTTAAAGAGTCACAAAATCATTTCTACCTTTCCTTTTTTGATATTTTGAAGACTGTGAAAGCAAAATCTGAGGCAACTATCACTGATTTTTAGTCTCTCAGCTACTACTCAAGCAAGAGGACATCAGCTGAGTTTCCTGAGACCAAATAGCTGCTGTGTGGTCTACTCTGTGTTTAGGAAAGAGAAAACTCTTCTATGGCAGGAGGGAACAAAATCCCAGGAGGCTTCAGTCAGAATCTCCACAGGGTCATGTCTGCTTGAGTATTTAAGGTTGAAACAGAGGCCCAAATAGGAAGGGTTTTCTGTAGTTTTCTGATTCATGACTCCAAGTAAATTTTTGTACGACCTCCAAACCAGCTGTATTGGGTAAAGAGTCCACTATTAAGAGCAAGTCAAGATGTGTAAATGAGGTGTCTCCTTCTCTCCATTGACTGTATAGACTAAACAGAAAGTCACCTGGCAACAATTAATAGAAAAATGGATTGCATTTCCTAAATGAGGTGCATAAAGTGGGCAGTCTGCACCTGGCAGTATGAGCTTTAAATTTGCCATCCTTATTCAGATTGTAAGAAGCATTTTTCATAACTTTTCAGGACAGGCATTGCACAAGACATTTGTAACTAGCTGAAAACAAAGGAACCCTGTGATTCACTGAGAAAAAGGATATTTAGCTAGATGCATGACAGAGCCAGAGGCAACTTTGGAGCTGCAAATGCAATTACTGCTAGCCAGAGGCATTTGCTTTCTTGCTTTCCACTAACAAAAAAACAAAAAAAAATCTGTTCTGATTTGTCTGATTCCTGTCCAGAGGAGAACAGCATAAACAATAAAACGTGCTCAGTCTTAGGAGACCTGGAAGATCTTCCCTGAAAGACAATATGAAAATATCTGGAAAAGGACCCTTTACCTACCTGCATAACACAAAAGAACAAAATTTTATCATCTTCCTTCCTTCACTCCTACTAAAATAATCTGAACGTTATTTTCTTTGCATAGGATGAGTGAAAAGTATGAAACAATATGATGTGCATCCTGTACTAATGAAGAGAAAGCCAAATCTAGTGTCCTAATGAGATAAAGTACAATAAAAAATTGTGTTTATTAATAAAGCAGAACATTATTCAATTTTTTTATTGAGCTCTACCATTTCAAGGCCATTTGGGGCAGGGAGAGAGAGCAGTGCCTTTACAGTACATTCTTTGTTCCCTTAACAGTGATCACCTGTCACACTTGATTCCCACAGTGGACTTTTTATAGTAATTTGCTATTCTGACCTTTGCATACATTTTTTGCAAGCTTTACTCTGGGACGATTTAAGTTGGGATGGGTGGGCATATACTGAGTAGGGCAGCAAAGAAATGGGGAAGGATTAAATTTCAGTCGTGAGCTAGCTGCATCTCTTAAACCATTCATTACTAGATTCCCTAATGTTTGAGTTTTCAAAAGGTGATGAATTTTTGTATGGAAAAGGGTATTTTGTTGGCTAGATTCCACTGAAGCATATTTTCAACATTAACTCCCTATTGGCAGCAGTTTCTGCTTATGATTTGTTTTAATGAACACCAGTTTAAACTGGGCTGGTCACAATGCCTCCTGTAGTAAGGTTAAACTGCAGTGTATTTTCTGAGCCTGACCCAAGCAGAGCTCATGCTGCAGATGGTAGCCATGCAAAATGACGTTTTTGAGTGTAGGAGTGAAATCTATGCAGGATATGGTTAGAATACATAGGGGAAATTAACATTATTCCATTTCTATTTTCTTCCTGTTACCTCAGTTCCCCATCTCCCTAATCACTGCATGCACCCATCACCTTCTGTCTCTTTGAACTTGTCCTTTGCCTATAACCTCTTCTACTCCTACATCCCCCAACCACCTCAGTTTCCTCATGCACAGTTTGCGTCCTCTCTGTCCTGATCTTACTGCTCTCATCGTCCCTCTCACATAAATTTCCTCAGCTTCCTCACACATTTCTGAAGTTTCCTAAATACTAACTCTCACATCTCAGGCCAAACAGCTGGAAACTGAAAAAACAACAGTTTGTAATTAAAAGCCTCCAATGGCAGACATCATACATTTAACATCACTGAATCTTTCAGAAATGCCCTCAATTAATTTCCCTTGAAAATACTGAAAGGTCAGCTCTCACTAAAGCCCACAGAACATACCAAAGCAAAGTTATGTTTATTACTGATGTCATAAACTAAAAAAAGCATCCTTCATTAAAACTAAATCAAAGCCAAATATCGTAGCAACAATAATTTTAGTCTTCGTTTTCTCAAGTTATTAAGAGTGGAATATAGAATAAAGAATTTCTTAAGAACTCAGAAGTAAGGGAATCAGTGGGTCATTAGCACAGCAAAAGGACATCAGCTTAACCTTCACTGCTAGAATGCCCATATCACTCTACATCTGGTCTGTATCCATTTTGCACATAATCTGTTTGCTTCTACTGCTCTGCAAGTGATAGGGATAAAATATTTTTTTCTTTAGAGATATCTACCAGTGTTTCACGTATTTTGGTTAAAAGCAGTATAAAATAAACATGGATTGTAGTAGAATGATGAAATTCTCTTTGGGAATAGTATCCATTGTGAACTGAGGACAAAACTGAATTGGTTAAGCATTAAATAGAAAATGCCAGATCTGCATATAGCATAAATTGTTATTGCTATTCGACCAATGTCATTAGAGTTGTATTGATCAAACCCTCCCAAGAATATCCTGGAAAGTAGTATCGCAACCAACTGGCAAAAGGAATACTGTTCTTTATCACAATACACTTTGCTTACAATTCAAAGTTATTTCTTTGCAAATTTTATCACCGGAATATTCTCTCGGAATTACCTTCAACTCCCTTGGAACCTTTTCCATTTGAAATGCAACAGACTCAGTGTTTCATTATTGCAAGGAACAATAATATTATGCAATTTACAAGTATAACTAAGCACTTGGATCTCAAACCTCAAGAGTATGGTATCAAAATAGTAAAAGTTCCTTCTTGAATACATAGTCCATTTTTATTATATCTACAGTGACTTCATTTAGTTCAGAAAATAAAGCAACACTTATTTTTCAAGTGTGCCATTTATTCTGCCTCCTTCTTCCTATTGAAAATATCTTATATATTGCTTTGTTCAGTAATACTAATAGATAAGGCAGTGGAGGCTGGAAGCTCTGCCTCCAGGATAGTGGAAAAAAAACACAAAGGACTCAAAAGAAGCTGCAAATATGGAGTCCAGAGGTGAGATTTCTAATGCATCAGGCATGTAATTGCATTAATTCAATACAATGATTTAAAGAGATTTGAAGCAATGCAATTGCCTCATCCAGACAGATTTTTTATTAAGCAATAGAGGTGCGAGAAACAATTATGGATCAAAGATTGATAAGAAATAGGTTGGAGAAGGAAATAGGTTTGGAAGATTTTGTGGCTCTGAGGAAAAAGAAAACATTAAAATATAAATTACATAATACACTGTTATGTAGCATTATAATTTTTTATTGAAGGAAATATGAAGGAACATTAAGTGAGAATGGATAATTTAAATATTTTATTATAAAAAAATTTGTGGAAAACAAAGCAGTTCAGTTCTGTTCAAATATCACTCTCTCAGCTTACAGATTTAAATTTAAACACTGGTGAAATAATTCAAATTCTGAAAAATCTGAAGTCAGTGGTGGATTTAAGGAGACATCACAGGATCTGTAACATATTTCCCCATTAACACCACAAACCTAGTGTTCAGCCTGAACAGCCAAATAACCCCAGCTTAATTTTCATGCCTGCAAAGGATTCTTAGTAATTAGATTTTTTTCCTGACTAAAGTGTCTCCCTTAAAATTGTAAAAAGCAAGTCGATGCCATAATCCAAATGGTCATTATTATCACCAGTCCTGAAAATCAACGGCACAGGAACCTTATTTCTGATTCCCTGTCTTTGTTGGTTGTGTTCATATTAGTGCTTTGTTTTGAAAAGAGGTAGGCCAGAAACAGAGTGAGTAAAGTAAGCCGCCCAGGTAGCCAAGATACGGCTGAGAATCATTATTTCTGGTACGCAGAAGGACTGGTAATGAAATGCCAAGGGTCTCTGGAGAAGATAACATGAGATTAGTATGCTACCAAATGCACTTTTCATTTTCTAATCTTTTTTGTGGATATAAGTTCACTGGACTATGGATCAATGTGAAGGTTCCCTATACTTTCCCAGCAAATTCTCTACTGCTGCATTAAAAAAAAAAAAAAGTATTTTAAGGACTCAGCTGATGTCTAATGCACAAGGAGGGAGGAATAGGCTAATGCAAGACAGAGGTTTATGAGCAGCCACTGACAAAAAGAAATGTATGTACTAGAAGCTGCTATAGGCGAGCACTGATAATACAGAAAAAGTAGCTTCACATCATAAAACTTCTTCAAGAGTTTTCCAATGGGCAATTTCTGAGTATGCTTTTTTTTTGTTGTGATACATGACTGCAATTAATGACTCCAAGTAATCTTTTTTCCATTATTCATTTTATAAATTTCCAGTTGCTTCTGATCTTTTAGGATACATTTCTCTAAAATTGCAGTGGATGCAAATAATACCTTTGGTGGTGGTGCGTTTTTTTTTGGTTTGTTGTTGTTGTTTGGTTTGTATTTTTTGTTTTGTTTTGAGCTATTTGACAGCAAGATGTTCAAGCTGCTATTGTAAAATCTGGTAAATTCTGCACCCTCTCTTGTGAGAAGATGAGTAGAAGGAAAAATAATATGATCTAAAATGAAAAAAACATGGAATGTCCACCAATGAGCTCAGTTTGAACTTCCTCGGGGCAGTTTTCTTCTTTGTAGGAAAATACTAAATCTCTGTTCATTTTTAATCATCTTTTTTTAAGCCGTTTAGGTCTGTGATGTCCTTCTCAGAACCTTTCAACAATCTGAGCTAGAGATTCAAGTTTGGCTAATCCATACCAGACATCAGAAATGGGAATTAGAATCCAAATATTTCTCTGTCTCTTCTGTGGCTGTCTAAAGAAAGAAAGTCTAGTTTTGACCCTTGGCTAATTTTAGCACTCTCAGGACTCGTATTTTGTAACCCAATTAGTGCCAAATTGCATCTCAACAAAAACATAATTTCCATAGACTAATGCTGATTGAAAGGAAAAGTTATGGCTCCCTGAGCCAGCACTGTTGCTTTCTGGCCTGTTTTAACATCTCCTCCAAGTAGAAATCATGGCCCCAGACCATGTTTCTTTTCTGACAATTGAAAGGAGTACATCACAAAATAGTACAGCTGCAGTCAGTCAACGCATGGTTGTGGGTGTGGCAGGGGGAAGAGAGTTGGAGTTATATAATGTTTATACTATGAATTGCTTATATTTGGAGCTTTCTAGTGCTTAGCCCTTTAATCCTCCAGCTTGAAGAGCTGTACAGAGAAATACATTATTTGCATATAATTATTTTCGCCAAGTTCCTGTCTGAAAGTTACAATGTGTAACCCTTGATGCTCTACATACTAATTTTATTAATATCTATGTGAGTACCTTCAGAAACAGATTAAAATGTCTCTTCACAGAATCTTCTTTTCTGTCCCTCTGGTCAGCCAAGGTCTAATTTCAGTCACCAGTAATTTTACATTTTCCCAGTTTAGCAGCATGTGATGGAACTCCCGGTGGTGGGAAAAAGATACTGAAAACTAGTTAGTAGTATTGGTCTGCATGTTTCTGTTAAATGTATGTATCTATATTGCCATCATTCACTGTAGCAGCAGTGTCTGGAAAGTAGACTTTCCCTCAAGACTAATCTACTTTAAGTTCAATGGGTCAGTGGAAGATTTTGAAAGACATGAAGGACTCCATACACTTGATTTCTCAAGTTGAAGCAAAATCAACATAACATGTACTTTGTAATCAGTAATTAATTGAAATATTAACTTGGGATAATTTCTCCATGGCAATTTCTACGGGTAAGAACACTTAGAGCACCACACACACACATAAATATATAGATAAAAATTGTTTCCAGATGTTGCATTTAGATTCTTTTAGCTGTTACAGTTAGAATCATAATCTTCCTATTTTGACTGTATTTCCCATGCTTCAATATCAGCTCTTGAATGATCAAGGCAGTCAAAAGCTGCTGCACAGAATTTCAGATATACCGAATGAGGGCATGATTCATTTTAAGACTTTTTTTTGCATTTTGTCCAAATACATGCAGAATAGTTACGAATAGTAGACCTATAGCCTGTCTAGTAGAAGGATTCATTCCTTCACTGAAAGTACTTGGAAAGTATACTAGAAGCTCTAAGGTGATCTCAAAGAACTCAGAAGAGAATGTTCATTATGCTCTATAATATCCAGTGGACAAAATGTCACCTTTCTTGCCTAGGTATTCAAAACATGTCAGCTGCACCAAACATGCTAGACAAAGAGCAATGGGAAAAGCCACCATCCAAAATCTCATATCTGTGGCTACTGTAATCTCTGTAATCTCCCTTCAAGTCTAAACATCAGCCTAAGACTCATGCAATATACCAAAGACCTACTTACACCTTACTTTCTTGTCTGAACATGACACAGCTTAAGATGAGTGTCCTATATTATCTTCCTGGTCAACGGCAATAGAAAGAAAACAGTGGTGAAAAATGAGTGGTTAAATTCATTTTGCCAAATGCCAAGAGTGACCTACTTTGTGGCTTTTTCTGGGAAAAAAATGCCATAGGGTATGTATGTATCATACTTGGCCCATAGCACTGCCTCTGCAAGTTCCTATTGGGGCAGTGGGAGAACCACAAATAGCAATTGTTATTCATGTTGATTAATAATACATGGTTAGAAAGTGCATATTTGCCCTACACAGAGAATCCTGTAAAAACACAAGGATATTTGCTTTCAGCCTTCAATTTATTCCTTGCTCAGACTTTCCAGACCCAATTTTTTTCCAAGACATCTGTGTTCACAAATCAAAGGCACTGAAGATACTCTACATCCAAGCTCCTTTCTCTATCACTTCAGATTAAACTCCGCACATACATCTCTTTTGTAAAGGAGGATATTATTCCACTCAAGAACTGATGTTAAAAGTGTGAACACCTGAAGTACCTCACATTAAAGGGAACATAATATTCCATTTTGCTCACTCATAGAAGACACAAATGTATGCTCAATCATTTTGGGCCTGCATGAAAAAAATGCACTTGAGAGCTTTCCACTCTTAGGGAACCATTAGACATAACTCTACCTTAGAGCTGTGATATCAGAGACTGCTGTATGTCACACTATGGGCCTACCATAGTGGACACTCATCCTAGAGAAGGATGCAAGAGTACAGTCATCAGTGCCTAAGTGTCCCATCTGCACTGAGGTTGCTCCAGAGAATGAACTTGAAAAAGACACAGTAACTGAGTTTAAATGTGAGTTCACTGTGTGGGTGATTTTTATAGTCAGTTTCTTCAGTGAAGGCACTGTCAGTATTTCACATGGCTTATGACAAGCCATAGTAGGAAAGAGAATAATGACTATTGACTATGTCAGCCTTGGGCAGTGGCAGCAGACTCCTGGCCATAAAACAGAAAATCCACAGATGAACCTCAGACCCATCACATGATAAATTCTCAAGGTTTATCAAGACTGTACTTGTGTTTATAGTTTACATGAGAGGAGAAGACTTATTCATACTCCTACTTGGCTAGACTCAGACTACACAAATTTACTCAATCTGTCCATGTGTTCCTACCATCAGTATTTCCTTGCCTAACACAGATTTTCTGCCAATATTTCTTTTCAGTTATTTTTCTATTCTGTTATCATTATTAGACCTCATTTGAGATTGTTCTTTCTTCCCTTTCTCTTAAGATTGATCTGCTGTGAATTGAACAGGCTTCTTCATATCTGGCTGCATGAATGAGAGACTTTGAAGACTTTGCTGATTCAAGGAACTGCAGTGATTGACTGGAACAGCAGTACAGTAATGAGGGGAATCACTAGGGGTATGCTGGAGCAGACAGCTGTTATATTATTTTGGACAGGCAGTTTTCCTTATAAATATTTACTGTATAGAAAAACAGACAGCTATTGTAGTAGTGATCTGGAAAAAATTTTGAGAAACGACTGGGATTTTCCCTGTGAGACCAACATCAAAAGCTGTAACAGAATACACTTATGGTCCAATCTTGCACAAAATTTGGGCTCAGCCTGTATTTAGGCAAAATTTCCAGTGAAGTATTTTCAGAGTGAATTTTCTTGGACAGGCATCTCAAGACTCACACCTACTGCTTGAAAATCTCACCCACTCTGAGACATGTGCCTGACAAAAAATGACCAAACATTCCTTTGACATAAAGGAGCCTTCACAGATCTCACCACAGCTGGCCTGATTTACACCAGTGCAACGCTTGATCCAGCAATAGAGATCAGTAAATTTATTAAGAAATCATTTAAATGTATACAAAATATTTTTTTCTGATAAGTTGCTTCTTCTTTTAAGTTCTGAACATCTAAAATATAATAAACCATTTCTAATAACCATACAAAACAAAGATTTTTTGAAAAAAATCACACTATGAAAATTCAATAACTTGAGATAGCCATAATTTAATTGCAGTAGTTGTTATTTTTAAATTGACTCTTTCATTATGTAAAATGCTGTACCTATGAGATAATTGACTTTTCCCCATAATTAAGCCTGCAATTAAAAAAATGTTATCAACACTTAAATAACTGCTTGGGAAATAATTCAATGAAAAGAAGAGCTAAAACTGAATGAATGGTCTTTTCTCAGAGTGAATAACAACAAGGTTTCATAGTCTGTCAGTCATAGTATCAGCAAGCTTGTCTTTGAAAACGTTTCCATTTTTCAAGCTGTTTGAGGGATTGCTATAGATCCTGGGGGCATAAGCCTGAAAGAAAGATCATAATTCAGCAATAGGAGGTCTGCTTATCTCACTCAACAGTGAGCTGGCAGAGGATAGGGACCCACACTTTGTTTACGCAGGGAATAAACAACATACCTGTTTTGTGCCTGAACTGGCTTTAAAACCTGGTGGTACAGAGGAGGATGAAGGGAAGAGTGACACAGAGACAGTGAGGAAAGAGTTGCATGCATGAGTGTGTAGGTGTGTAGTTAGTGAGACTATTCACACCTTCAAAATAGAAAAAGGAATCTGCCTTGTCCTTACAGTATCCCTTGATCTCTCGGTTAAACCATATTTTTAGGATTCTATTCAAATGTCATTCTGGAAATAACATTCATTTTCCTTTGCGAGAAAAGAGAGAGGACAGTATTAAGTGATCCATTTGGTGAAAGAAAAGTTGTGACTCAATTTTGTATTATTCTTAATTAAACAGAGACAATTACCAAACAGATGACTGAAAATAAGGAGAAAAACAAAAACAAGAACAAAAAGAGGTAATAGATTCTTGATCCTTGGTAGACTATTGGGTAAATAAGAAAATAATAGGATAGTTGCAGCCATAGGGTTGTGGCCAACACTTCTGTATCCAGGTGAAATCTGGTGATGAGCGGTGTCCTCAGGGGTCTGTCTTGGAATCGGTGATTTTCAGTATTTTTAGCAATGACATAGAAGATTGAATTGAGTGTACCTTCAGCAAGTTTTCAAACAAAATCAAGCTGAGTGGTGCAGCTGATACAATAGAAGGAAAGAATGTCATCCCAAGGGATCTGGACAGGCTTCAGGGAAAGTGGGCCCATGAGAAAGTAATGAGGTTCAATAAGATCAAGTGCAAGGTGTTGCAACCGTGTTGGGGCAATTCCAGGCATGAGTACAAAATGGAAGTATTCATTGGGAGCAGTCCTGCAGAGAAGGACTTAAGGGTTCTAGTAGACAAAGAGCTGGATATGAGCCAGACGTGCTCTTGCAGCCCAGAAGGCCAACTTTATACATGGGTGAATAAGAGGGAACGGTATTAGAATAAAAGAGGGGAGATTTACATTAGGTGTTAGGAGGAGATTTTTCACTCATAGGGTGGTGAAGCACTGGACCAGGTTGCCCGGAGAAACTACAGATGCCCCATATGAAGGTATTTAGGGCCAGGTTGGAACTATATGATCTTTTAAGGTCTCTTCCAACCCAAGCCATTCTATGATTCTATAATTATATGAAACAAACATTTCACTGGACTAAAGTCTGCTATGCCTACTTATCATGAATGGCTCTTCCATGTGTGGAAACTTCATTTATTTCAGTGGATGGGTCTACTTGCAAAGCAAAGTATTCCACTAAAAAAATAGATCAACCAACAAAGGCACCAGGAGAGGTTAAACTGATTATAACAGCAGTGTGCTAATTTGCCTCATAAGAACAGCTCATTTCACCCTTTTAGAAGAACTGTATTTTGATTATGATATATATAAATTTGGAGTTACATGTGACATTTGCCACAAAGAGAGATGAGTAATTAGCTCAGATGGCTGCTACAAAGCCAAGAAAACCAAACCAAACAAAACAAAAAGAAGTTCTCACTAAAAAAACGATAGTAGGAGAATTTAGGCTTATGCTAACACAACTGTATCAAAGAGTTTCAATTTCTGATTTTCTTCGAACATTTCTAAATGGATTCCTCTTTGGATATTACAAGAAAGTAGATTTCAAAAATAAACACATTCAATTGCATCACCTCTAAAAATGACTCTTTACAAGTTGCAAATTGAAGATTATTATTTCTATTATGCTACCTATGTTTCAAAAGATGATCTGATTCTTATAGGTCCTTAAAAATTTAAAAAAGTAAATCTGTTTTCCTTCATAGCTTTACTGCAGCAAAGCTAACTGACTGTAAAGGAGTTTTAACTGTTTTAAGTAATCAGCTTGACTGTCTCATTCCTTCATGAAAGATAATGAAGTGTACTTGATCAGGAGGTTCATTAAAAATGATTACATGAAAAGAAGAAAGTCATTACAAATAGGATTGCTAATTGGAAAAAAAATGAGTTAACGTATGACTGAAGTTTGGATCAAAGTTCAGAGTCAAAAAAAATGTACAGCAATTTGTTTTCCCATATGCATTTGTTTGTGTGATGTTATGACACTAAGTCCCTCAGTAATATCAACTTTCATTTCTCTATGTGATGTTGAAATAATTTACATTTTTCAAAATTACATTTGAGTTTCTGCATATAAATTACCCAAGGATGTAATTGACTGTTTAGAAATCAATGTTTCTAATAACCAAACAAGTGTTGAGTCATTACAATGTTCAGTGCAAGTCATATTCTTTGTGTGATTTCTGAATTAACCATGTCACGTCATTGATACCTTAAATCCTTTAAACTGAATTAGAGTAAAAATGGTAGCTAGAGAAAGTAATCTTTTTTCATGTTTCAATTGCATAGCTAATATAATCAGAGTAAAAAATAGTATGTATTATTTACCTTATCATGGACAAATATTTCTTGAATAGCCCTATAAGCCTCACAGAAGACACACTGCTGATTAAGATTTCCTTTCCAAAGGAAATAAAGTCTTATCTTTTCAGACATAAGAAAAAACATTGCTGTAACAGGAATACTCATAGCTTAACAGTTAATATACTGAAGTAATAGGACAAAATAATTTCAGATTTCTACTGAAATATACAGTAAAATTTCAGCCTACAGGGACTGGACTATGCAATGAGCATATACTGAATAAATTTTTCTTCCTCAGCAGATTATATAGTGTTTTTGACTATAAATTGGCAATAGGACTGGGACTTTCTCTCTGAAATCCATGTGTCCTAAATGCCTTATGAGAATAGAATAAATGGCACATTCATCTTCATTGCCATAGAGAGAGCTCAGATAGCAAACTAAACCTACCTTCTGCACAGCAGCTAGGTGAGATGAGCCCTGAGTGCTCTTTGTTCATTTTTAGGGTTTTGCAGAAAGTCAGCAAAGTTGATCTAATTGTTTGGGATTTATGGAGAAGAGATTTTCTTATAAAGACTGCATTATTCGGCTTTTTTTTTTTTTTTTGGAAAGCAGACAAAGCTTCAACTTGATCAAATAATGATGTAAAAGTACAAACTTCCCTTGCAGAATATAGAATCATAGTATAATTAAAGTTGCAAAAGACCTCTAAGAACCTGTAAAGCATGTGATATAAAACAAGAAGGATTTCTTCAGATGAACTGGTCAGAAGAGAAAGGCAAACTTCACTGGCAGGCAGGTTTCTCATGCCTCTTGTATTCTGGAGCCTCTAGTCAGAGGTCAGGGGAGCAAAATATTTCCCACTGTACGGGCAGAGCAAGTCCAAGTCTGCCTTTTGAGGCTGAATATGTACAAGTCTATGGAGCCAGATGGCATGCATCCCATGGTTCTGAAAGAACTGGATGATGTGGTTGCCAAGCCACACTCCATCGTATTTGAAAAGTAATGGTTGTCAGGTCTCCACTGGCTGAAGAAAGGGCAACATCACTCTGTTTTTTAAGAGAGAAAGGAAGAGCCAGGGAACTAAAAGCCAGTGAACCTCATGTCTGTGCTTGGGAGGATCATGAAGCAGATACTTCTGGAAGTGTTAAGGCACATGCAAAATGAGAAGGTGATCCAAGATGACCGACACGGCTTCACCAAGGGCATTTTGTGCCTGACCAATCTGGTGTCCTTCTATGATGGGAGTGACAGTATCAGTGGACAAAGGAAAGTAAATTGATGTAATCTACCTGGAGTCATGCAAGATCTTTGCCTCAATCCTGCACCACATCCTTATCTCCTAATTGGAGAGGTATGTATTTGAAGGCTGGACAATTAGATGGATTAAGAGTTATTTAGATGGTCACAGCCTGAGAATAAACTTTTCCTAATATCTAACCTGGAACTTCTTTGATGTAACTTGAGGTCATTCCCTCTCATCCTTTTCCCTCTAGTTACCTGGTCAATCCCCACCTCACCAAGACTTCCTTTCAAGCAGTAATAAGGTCTCCCCTGTCCATTCTCTTCTCCAGGAATCAATCTAAACAATCCCAGTTCCCTCAGCAACTCCTCATAAAATTTAAGCTTCAGACCTTTCACCAGCCTTTGTACTTCTTTGGGCACGCTTCAGCATCTCAAGTTCTATCACGTAGAGAGGAGCCCAGTACCAAACACAGGAAGAAAATCAATTCCCTAGTCCTACACTATTTCTGATGCAAGCCAGGATACTGCTAGTGTTCTTGGCTACCTGAGCACACCGCTGCCTCATGCACAGCAGTCCGTTACCTAGTACCACCTGATCCTTTTCCTCCATGCACCTTGCCAGCAACTTTGCCCCAGGCTTGTACCAATGTGCGGGGTTGTGTGAAAAAAGTGGTCTTGTGGAAGTTTGTACAGTTGGCCTCCTCCCATTAATCCAGCGTGTTCAGACCCCTCTGTAGAGCCTTTGTACATTCTATACTTCCTCTCAGTTTGGTATCATCTGGAAACTTACTAAGAATATATATTTTTGTATTTATTGTCCAGATCATCAATAAGAATACTAAATAGGTTTGACCCCAATATTGACACCTGAGGAATACATCTTGTGACTGGTCACCTCCTGGATTTAATTCTGTTCACCCCCAGTCTCTGGGCCCAGACATCCAGACAGTTTTTCAACCAAAGAACGCATCATTCTAAGCTATGAGCTGCCACCCTCTCTTGGAGGATGCTGCGGGATATTACTTAAAATAGATTACTTAAGAAAATAATTGTATCTATGGCAAAATATGCCACTATATCTCATTGTTACTGTTAAATGGATGTATGTATAGCTTCAAAGAACTGTTCACAGCTAACTTAAAAAGTAAATTTATAAATTGATTATATTATTTAATTTTAAATAATTCTTTAAAAAGGAATATTTTCACTGCTTTGTCTTTAAGAGATAGAAATGCATTCTTTATCAGGAACACTAATCAAGGAGCAACAAAGAAAAATGGTATGAACACAGTGCCTATTCTACTTTTTTCAAAATGTTTTTCTGTCTTGTATAGATATAACTGACACTGTGAAGTAAGCAGGAAATTAGGTCACTCTTACTATTTGTGAAATTTATTTCTACCAGTAATTAGTTCAATTGTACTGCATGCATTTAAGCATCTGGAACTTGATTGTTCATTGCCTTACCCTTGAGTACAGGTATTTTTATAATTCAGTTTGTACAGGAGTGTAAAAAAGTACAGTTACTGCATCCTAAAGCCTCAAATCTGAAACAGTCTTTCTATACGCAAACTTCTCTCCACAAAAATGCAGGACATGAATACTGTTAAACAGACATTAAATTGAAGAATAACTTACAGGTAGAAATTGTACTACTGATACTTGCCTGAGGAAATTAAAAAAAAAAAAAAAGAAAAGAAAATGTTGACAGAATTTATCAACTGATATTAGTTACGACACTAATGTGAAGATAATGTTTTTACAAATAAAAGAGTTAAAAAGTTTTTTGGATCCAAGGAATCATTAACATCCTGGGACTCGTGTTCTGTGAAGAAATGCTTCTTGTTGCACTTGTCTGAAGAAAAGATTCTGCAGAGGGACATCTACACAGTGCACCATTGTAGGCTGCAGATCCTCTGAAAAGGCATGGTGAACTGAATATTAACGCCATTTCACACATTCCCAAGATGTATGCAATTACCTCAGGGAGAGGAGCTGGGAATGTGAGGTCTCAAGGGCTTAGATAATGACATAAAATAAATTGCAACAATTACTCGTATATTTTTCCAAGAGACATATTATTTAAAACCTGTCTAGGCTTTCGAGAATGAAAGACAGAGGAATGTCCACTTTATGAAATTGCTATTAATGTGTGACCTAGAGTTGAAGACAAGGTTAATTATGGGTTTTTAACAGAAGTATCATTCCAGTTTAATATCAGTACCCAGGCCTTAAATATTGAAGTAAGTCACATTTTTCAGGGACAATTGCCTTTGAATGAAGAATGGCAGGGCTCTGATCTCTGCTGACCCTTACGGCTCCCACTGTGCAAGCCATAGCAACAGTGTTGCTACAGCAACTGGGGAACACAACGTAAAATAGAATAAAACCATGAAATCTGATGTCATTTTCATGAGAGACAAAATTGCAAATAACCTCCTAAAGTAGATTCATTATGTGTTTGATATACTGCATAAAGATTATATGGGATCAATGTGAATGGAAAAGGAATGGTGTTGCTGTAACACTACCACCAACAGAACTAAGAGGTAAGCCAATCTTCCAGGACACATAAATGTCCTTGTCAAATGTTTGGTTCTTAAAGATATGAATCTCAAATCATATACATATTTTCTCAAAGTTTTCATTCTGTGGATATTTTGATCTTATTTAAAAATAAGTAAATAAATAAATAAAATACACTAATACACATCTGTGTGATGAACTACCATCAATTTTTAAATTGTTATGTTTGTATCAAGAGCACAAGAAAACAATCTCAGACCAAGCCCTATTGATTAGAAAACACAACATTTTTTAATTAATATAACTTTTCAGTAAGCTTGAGTATGTTCACTGGATTATGTAATGCATATTATAATAGACTCAGTAAACTACACAGCAGAATGCAAGACATCTCTTTTTGAGGGATCAGAAGGACTTACACTGATTGATTTCACACAGTTTTTCCCCGTGACTCACAATAATTAAAGCTGGATATTTCAGAAGAAACTGTAGAAGTAATATTTTATCCAGTCATAGATTTCTATATCACACAGGTAAATTTCTGCCAGAACACATACGGTGATCTACCTATTTTCCCAAACATAAGCTTTGGTTGCTCCTGCTATTTGATTCACTTTCATTAGTATAGGTAGTCAGTGAGCATGTTTTGCAGAAAATTTCACCTGTATATTAATAACTTGTAACGCTATGCTCTATTGCACATATTCTGCTGAAGGTATTTTCTATTCATAGAAGACTTTAAAACTATATTGGTTCAAAATTTAACTTTGCAAATATCATTTTGTTTTGTTTTGTTTTGTTTTTTTAGGAAGTTTAAAGAGAAACTTACACAAATCATAGATTTGAGCAACAGTGATCCTGTTCTTACAAGGTCATAGGGGATCAAAGGGAGGGTTTGTGTAAAATACACAAGCTGAAAAAAAAATGGAAAAGCTGGAAAAAAAACCTGGAAAGCTGATAAAAATTACTGTTGCAAACTGAGAACACTATATTTTAATGACTTGTTAGAATATCTTAAGGCTCTTACACGACAAAACATTTTCTCTAAAATTACTCATTTTTTCACCAATACCATACATTTCTAGAATCAATATTGCATAGGTTACTGACAATGAAACAATATGGTATCTTCTTTTTCTATTAAAAGCTAAACAGAAAAATGAGAAGTGTCTTAAAAAAAATCATTTCTACTCACCAGCTCTAGCATTCCTAAAGTTATCCGTCACAGAATTTTCATTGAAAACACAAGCCTATATTTGCAGCCTAATTGAAATGGCAGTAAAGAATTTGATGTTATGGCTGAAATTATAATTTTGACATCAGATTTAAACTGTTTGTGAAATATAGCTGCGAACTCAAGGGCATAGCATTGAATATATATATCTGTGTAATATAAGTCTTTTCCAAAAGAAAAACGGTTAGAGATTCACAGCCTTCATCTCCCTTCTGAATTATGCAATTATGTCCACTAGTTGGTAATACAGGAAAATCTTCTGGGAAACTTGTTTAAAGAAAAAAAAGTTTTCGTGTCCATTAGCTGTAATTACAATACTTCTTTTAGCCGGGTCAGTTTCAGAATTAAAATAGAAACTCCCTGAACAAGCTCTTCACTTCAGCTCTATTACTGCTATGAGATCTATTTTTTCTATGATTCTTAGTCAGGTATAGTATTAAACAGAAATTAGGATGTTGTTGGAAATATAGGAAGGTTCTTCTAGGTTTGAGTTGAGTGGGTATTATGTTCGTTTTGAACAGAGCTTCACTTCTAAGCATTCATTTCTCGTTCTGCAGCAAAGGACTGTGAGTTAATGCCGAATGTCTCTTGTGAAGAATGCAGTGGAATAAAGTGTTTATGTGCGTAGCACTCATTGATGGCCATTCTAGATCATTTATTGAACAGCCTTCCATTGCAAGAATGCATTTAGCTTTCTTGTTTCCTGAACAGAGGAGATGTGTAACAACCCTGAACAACTTTTATTTCCCTGTACAGCATGCAAGTTTGGGATTTCAGTCTTCCAAGCTCAGGTGTCCACCATTTATTTTATCATCTTTACTGTCTTCCCATACTTCAGATTTTCCTTCCAATTTGATGAAAACTACTCATCTGTTTTGCTTTTTCATCTCTCTGGATATTCACTTGTACATATACATATACACTCATGTAGGAGATAAAGTGCAGCCCCTCATACTCATGATCCACAAGCAGCAGGAACATCTAAATAAAGGTGCAAGTCTCATCTCCACTCCTTTCAAATACAGGAGAAAGTCTGAAGATCTACACTTCTGTACTTTCTGCAGCCAGTAACTCATAAGCTTCATCCTCTTTACCTGAAACAAAATCTGTCACATGTCCTATAAGGATTAAAATATTTTCAGTTTATTTTGTGGATGACATTTTTGCCTACACAGGTTTCTCCCTTCTCAGAGAAGTTCCTTTCCCTGTCATGAGTGTTACTCTGCGTGAAAAGCGAGCAAAAATAATTGTTCCATTTATGTTTCCTGTGCCATTGGCATCAGGAGGAACTTTGACATTAAACTTAGAGATTGTTGGATCCAGACCTAAACAGGCTCAGGTTCTGTAATAACATCGTTTCCTCTTGTTTTCAACAGTGTACCCTGTACTTTTTATTACTGTCCATCCAACACATCAAAGATTGATCAAGTCAAGGCAGGTTACAGCAAAAAAGAGCTTAATCCCCATCAACAATGTTTAAGGCTAAAGCTATGACCTATTTTGACTAATAAACAAAATAGGCTTCACAGGTGTCAGAATTCCACTGCAATCTACCACTAATCTTTGTTTTGCAAGAGTGAAATAAAAACAAAAGGAGTTTGTACGTAAAATGACAAGTTGACCCTTGCTAGGTTCATGTTAAAACATGAGACTTCTGCAGGTATTTTCAAACATATTTTTAATCTTGAAATTTCAGTTTTTCATATATGTGATGCAGGGAGGGAATATTCATATTATCTGATTGTTTTAAATTTACTTCCCAGATTTAATTATTTAATCAGCTGAAAAGCTGGAAAATATACTTATGACTAAACAACTTCAAGTTTATGGTTCATTTTATTTTTTAGCTAGTCTCCATGATACCATGTTATTCTGATAACATTGATAGAGCTGGAAAGAGATGGAAACTTTTACATTAAGCTGTCTAGTAATACTGTTCATTTTGTCATATACATAAACCAGTTGCAATAAGCTGGCATAATAAACATATTTCATAATGCACAGTTCTAATAGAGCCTAATCTTTACCTTATCTGCTCTAAATTTTCATAGTTCTGCAAAACAAGCATTGGTTCTGGGTAGAACAAAATCTGAAATTCTGATTTCTATTAAACTGTCAGCCCTCTAGAGCAAATATTCATGTTTTTATCAGAGTGAAAAAATATATGAGAACACTTATGTCAGCACCAGGAATAAATAAAGATTATCCTAATTTTCTTAGTATTTTCCCTATTTTGTAACTTGTTATCAAATAGATTTACAAAAAAAGAGAGAGTCTTTATCTTGCATGTTCCATAGGTAAGTCTGATTTTTTGCAAGCAATTTTTATGGCAATTAAATTTTGATGGTCTGTCAGACATCTGCAGTGAGTAACATAATTGGCTCTAATTTAAAAAATAATAATTTTTGCTGTACAAGTAGCCAAAGAAAACAAAGAAAAGGGACAAAGGGTTAAAATCTGAGCCAACTGCCTTTCCTCAGGAAAAGCCTGTCATTGAGACAAGGGGAAATCATATATGAGAATCATTTTCCCACTCTACATATAAATAAAGAAAAATTTCACTGTGAAAATATTAGCCATGATGTTATTTGTGACAGATGTCCTTATATCTTGATTCCATCACAGTCCAACATAATGTTTTTGAAATTTACCTCAATGCAATACACATTTACTCTGAGAGAAGGAAAAAAACCCAAGAAAGTGTAATATTCAGGGTACATGCAGATAACAGTCATGTGAATCATTATCCAATAGGGCCAGGCAGGTAACACAGCATTTAGTATGTGCACAAATTATTCCCTTTAAAATCTGATAGATGGTATAGTACCTCCCATTCAAAGGAGTAGGAGGAGAAAATAATAATAGAGTTCTGGAGAGTTCTGG
>JAUPFR010000001.1:51632352-51854852 GCA_036925125.1 Oreortyx pictus
AATTAAACAAAAAATATCATATTGCCCATTACTCAATCTTACTGAATTTCAAATTGAAGTACAGGGCAGAAAATTCAAAATGTGCTTTGAAAATGTTTTTTCAGCTAGCAATTTAATTGCTATTTGAAAGTAAAAAAAAAAGAATGTTAGATTGATGGGGGCTATGTCTTCCTCTCTTAAGTAAATATATATATATATATAAAGAAACCAACAATATTTTATAGTTCTAATCAAAAAGAGATCTAGTATGGACTAGTTAATCTATAAAGACAGAAAGTCAATCAGTGAAATTAAGTCATTATTTTTCATATAATTATTACAATAACTTTCTTAGTAGCTGCTTTCCACCATTAATTCACCTCTATATCACATAAAAAATGCAAAAGTGAAATTGATTTTTCTGAAATCTCCAAACTATTTCACTGTACAGCAAATACTGCAACTACTGGATATTTTGGTCTCTAACACAGTTCTGAATCTCTGTAACAGTTACTGTTTGTCCTCCATACAAATGAAGCTGAAGCATCACATTGCCATGGGATTCGCTCATTTTTAGTTGCACTTATAGGAAAGGAAACTGAAAGGTAAAAGCCAAAGCTGCAAGTTTTCCAGCTAAAGAGAAATTTATCTTCATAGTTGAAACTCGCATCTGTTCAGAGGACCATGCCAGGCACTTAAAATGAATTTTAACCTCCTTAATATTGCTATAGATTTAAGCAGTAACTTAACACGAGCCTTGATCTGGCTCTAGTCTGAGGAATGAATTTCACCTGTGGTGAGGGTTGTGTGAAGGGAAAAAATGTACAAGATTCTGCCGAACTAAGCAAACTGATAAGTTAAATATGAAGACTGGCAAAAAGCCTGCTATGAATTGGTCATATTGGATAAACAAAGTGAGAAAAGTAATCTGAGATATTTTAAAAGCCATTCTAAACCTTTACCTAGAAACAAAAGAGAGATAGACTATGCTTTCTTTGTGTTAGCCAAGAATAAGGGGTGAAGATATAGTTGTTCCATGTTTCATGCCTTTGTTGAGGCTCTGAATTTTCAAACATACTGAATAAAAGCCAAGGGAAAATCTAAGGTTTAGAGATACAAAACAAACTAGCAATAAAGAAAAAGACTGTATCACAGGATAACAATTAAATGCTATTTTCCACCAATTAACATCAGAACAGATACAGCTTTAACAGGATTAGAAAATGTAGTTTAACATGGCATATCTGTGGTATAGAATACAGAAAAAAAGTCTATACCGAAGAAGAGCAAATTGTTGGGTTTCATGACCCATCCAAATAGATTAATAAGTATCAAACCTACAAACGTTTAATTCAGTCAGGGATTTATCTGCTTGTATAACACAAGTTCCTCTGCTTTTATGCCCCAACCATACAAACTATGTGTCTAAATGGAGCTTGAATAGTCATCTTCAAGCTTTTAGTAAAGGTCAAGTGAATTATCATATCTACCTGTGAGCTGCAGCTACAAGTTAGCATGGTGCTTATAGAAATGCATATTTCAAAATAAAACATGATGTGTCTCATATATAAAGGAATCAAGTAATCAATGACTTCGTTTGTCAAGTCTAATTATATAGATATTTTCACTCTAAAAGTCAAGATAGGGGTAGCATACTTGTTATGTCCTTTAGGAAACTCTGGAACATTGAAGGTCTCTGAAGTTTAATTTTTTGTGAGAAAAGCAATTTAAATAAATAAGGTAATATAAATACTTTTGAATGACTTCCCTTTCATTTTATAGTGGCAACTGATATTCCGACACAAAACCAGAGCAAAACAGGATAAAAAACAGACAGAAATTCTTCGTAGAACAGCAGCAGATTTTGAAACATAGATTCATATTTGCAGGTACTTAAATACCTATTTAACTTCAGGAAAAACATTATACAATTACAAATACTACTCTGGTATGGCAACCATATTTCAATCTCCTATTATGTAAAATTTCTGAAATTAGATTGAAAGTTGTGCTCTATAAATGACTTAATTCCAAGTCACTTTATGTTAGGTAATACTAAACATAGTAAGTTCCAGTTACTGATGAATATGAAATAGCTGTATCTATTGTGATTGTGACAATCTTATGGTTAATCAAATTAAAATTGTGTGATGTAAAAAAATAAAAAAAAACACCTTAACAAACTAATTATCTAAATTTATATACTATCTGCAGTGTTAACAAAATGCCTTTTTTCATATCTACAGGGACTTCATCTTACTGCTTAAAATAAAAGCAATATTTTGAGTGTGCAATTACAATAGTGTTCTTTAGACAGAGCTGGAGTTGTCCTTCATCCTGGAGTACCTGAGCAGAGCTTGTAAACATGAGCTCTAACTAAAAAGTGTTGCAACCTGTCATAGACTATGTGTGCAGACCTTCTGCTAGTGTGAATGCATAACATGAAAAGAATTATAATAAGCTACCTGTTTTTACTTGTTTCTTATATGTTCTGCATACTCCTTATAAATTGCTATTGCTCTCAAAAAGGAGCAGTTATGAAAAATTGTCCTCCTCTTTTCCTAGATATTAATTTAGTGAGTTTTAATTAAAAATGAGCATTCAAAGATTATATGAAGTGTAGACATGGAAGCACATACTATGCCACATACGTGTGTACACATCATTTGTGTTTCACTACACCTCCACATGAATGATAACATCTAATTTGAGAGTTCTACTTTACATCTAATGTGAAGCTAAAACAATAAATAAATGAAACATAAGTTGAGGTAAAATTAACTGCATGCTTCCTGGACCAAGCTGTCCTTTCCTCCCCAACAAATCACAATCCTCCACAGGAATAACAGTAGTTAACTCCTTCAGTCACATGAAATGGATAAAAATGGTTGAATTAATATTTCGGAATGTTAGTGTTTAATTTGATTGCACCATATGCCACAGGAGTTCATTGGATTTAATTATAACTTTACCCTGCAATAATTCAAGATTTTAAATTTTCAGAGTTCTCCTAAAGGGATCCCATTTTCATTATTATTGTGTTTTTTTGACAAGCCACTGCTGAAGAAGACTTAACATTTCATTAGTCCAGGACATTAAACTGCTCAGCAAACTGAGCTCATTCCTCTCTCAGTACGTTGAGTCATGCAGCTTCTATGCAGGGTTTGCAAAATTCCTTTATCTCGGCTAACCTCTGTGACCCACCCCAGTGAATGACTGGCACCTTCCCTGTGTGGGGTTAGGATACCTTCAGGCTCTTTGAGGATTTTTTGTAAATTGTTCTTTTAGAAGATTAACAAGGCCTTCACAGTTATGAAGTAATCCAGGAACCTCTTCTGCCTTTATAAACTGATGAACAAGAGCCTGGCATCAATGAAGCCATGTGGCTAAATGAGCTCGACGACAAAAAGAGATACAGATTACAGTTGTTGTGTTAAAACTGACCTACGATTATCTGAATTGAATCTGACATGGATTTACTTCATGTTAAAAGCTGCAGTGGCTGCTGTCAGATTACTAAATTCTGAAAATTCAACAAACATTTTTATTTTCAAATCATTTTCATCATATAAGAATGATGATCCTGTTCAAATCTTCCCATTTTTATCATCTAAGTTGAAAACATTGGTTGATAACATTGTCAGTCAAATAATATCCTAGCAATAAAACTGATAGCACCAAGCAATGATGGCTTCTTTCGTTTAGCACTTTGATTGTAAAGCTGGTTCATGCATAAACTGACACTCAATTAGCTAAATCAGATGAGACTTAACAAAGAAAAGATTATGTTCATCCTGACCAACAAAAAAACTGGAAGAAACTGTGCTGTTCAGATTACGAACCGGGTGTCCTAGAGGACAACAGGTGGGCTGTGAGCCAGCAGTGTGCCCTGGTGGTCAAGAAGGCCAATGATATCCTGGCCTGCATTAAAAAGAGCATGGCCAGTAGGTTGAGGGAACGATGCTGCCTTTCTACTTTGTCCTGCTAAAGCCAAATCTGGAGTATTGTTTCCAGTTCTGGACTTTTCACTTCAAGAAAGACAGAACTACTGGAGAGTCCAGTGAAGGGCTACAAAGATGATTAAGGGCCAGGAGCATTTCACTTAAGAGGAAAGAGTGAGAGACCTGGGACTGTTCAACCTGGAGAAGAGCAATACTTTTAAATAGCTAATGGATGGGAATTGAGTGGGTGGGTTCAGGCTCTTCTTGGTGATGCCCAGCAATGGGACAAGAAGCAATGGACACAGAGTGGAACATAGGAAGTTCCATTAGAGCATGAGGAAGAACTTCTTTACTCTGAGGGTGACAGAGTGCTGGAGCATTGCTGCTGCCCAGAGAGGATGTGGAGGCTGCTTTGAAGTACATATTCAAAATTTACCTGGATGCTTTCCTGTGTGACCTGCTCTAGGAAATCTCCTTTTAGTAGGAGGTTGGGCTCAATGATCTCCAGAGACCCCCTCCAGTTCTGTGATTCTGTGAAATGGTAGGTTTTTTATTTTTCTATTTTTTTTTTTAATAAAACAGGAGGATAATAATTTGCATAGTTGTTCTCCCTCAGGGAATGGATATATGTAAAGAGGTGTGGACATGATTAGTTTGGACTTGAATTTTTTTAAAATAAGTGCTCAAATGCAAGTCTAAAGAGGAAAAAAAAATAATATATAATCATCTAATTTTTGGCTGTGCATGAAAGACACAAGTTTAAAGCGTGAGACATACATGTAATTACTTATTTTCAATCTATTCTTTCATTTAAATCTTTTTGAAGTTGCACAATATTTTACAGTGAAAGAACACCTAAAAAAATAAAAATAAAGGGAAGTTAGTGATTAACTGCCTGTCCACAATAGTTATGTGCTGCCTTAAGAAAAATAAAAGATACTGCACAAATTTAAAAAACAAAAACAAACAAACAGAAATCACAATTCTCCTGTAAGAGGAAAGTAATGTAAGCTTACAGTGACAAGGCACTGAATATCTTTTAAATCACACAATTAGCCTTTGTGGTAATGTGTATATGTTTCTTTGATATGGGGCTACACTAATAAAAACTACTGTGACATTTTCAGTGCCAGAAAAATAAAATATCTTTAGAAAATATGTTGCAACAAAGATGTAATCAAATAACAAAAAAGAAACAAACAACAAAAAAATGATCTGTTCAATATCTTATTCATATGGCATTTCAAAATAGAGAGTCAAATATAGCAGATAGACTAAGATTACCTTCCACCATCCCAGAAACCCTTTTGTTAGTGGCCTAAGGGTTCAGATACTTCTGATTAGAAAAAATGGTTTCTAGTATCTCCATGCCACACCCTGCAAAAAGTCCTGCCAATTTCAAGCTGCCTGTGCAAAGGAATAAGGAGATAAGTGGACAAGAGGTCCACCTAATAATGTTGCCTTCACTTATCAAATCCACCCCATCCTGCATGTCAGTCTTTCTGCCTGTCTTTCTTCTGGAATTCCTCCGGAAGTGTAAAGTAACTGCATTCTCATCTCCTCAAACCCCTGATTAGACTGTTATCTGATAGTGCATTGCACTATGATAAGTGATGAA
This sequence comes from Oreortyx pictus, assembly GCA_036925125.1. Classification (NCBI taxonomy): domain Eukaryota; kingdom Metazoa; phylum Chordata; class Aves; order Galliformes; family Odontophoridae; genus Oreortyx; species Oreortyx pictus. The sequence goes on from JAUPFR010000001.1 coordinate 51,637,891, forward strand.
ATAGTTGCCAGGACTGACAGTTTTTCATTCTGTTTCTTCTCCTGAGGCAAGTATTCAATTCAAAATTGAGATGACTATGAAGATATTTCTTATTGCCTAAAAATAAAAATTTTCAGGGCTGAAGTTAATCAAAATATATATTTTACACGTAATTTCACCATGAAAGAAGTTGGTTTTCTTGCTGTGTTTCTTTTTTGCTTGCTTGTTTGTTTGTTGTTGTTTTTCAAGTGGCCACCAAAGGAGTGATTTTAACATGAGTATCTTTTGCTATTCAAGAGCCTTTGCGGATGGTATTTCCAAGATACATGCACACTTAAAATCACTTTTCATTATAAAATCATAGAATCTCCAAGGTTGGAAAAGACTTCCAAGATCATCCAGTCCAGCCATTCAATATTTCCCCATTAAACCTTCATTTCTTGAACATCTCCAGGGATGGTGGTGACTACCACCTTCCTGGGCGGGCTGTTCCAGAGTCCACTCTTTTGGAGAAGAAACTTTTCCTGATGTCCAACCTGAATCTCCTCTGCTGAAACTCAAGGCTACTCCCTCTAGTCCACTCTCTAGTTATGTGGGAGAATAGACTGATTCCCATCTCACCACAACCTCCCTTCGGGTAGTTATAGAGAGTTATATGGTCTCGTGAGTCTCGTTTAGACTAAACAGTTCCAGTTTCCCTCAGCCACTCCTCATAAGACTCATACTCCAGACCCCTCACCAGCTTCATTGCTTTTCTCTGGACATGCCCCAAGGCTTTGATGTCTTTCTTGTAGTGAGGGGCCAAAACTGAACGCCATATTCGAGGTTCAGCCTCGCCAGGGCTGAGTATGGAGGGATGAGCACATCCCTGCTCCTGCTGACAGCACTGTTTCCAAGAAAATCCAGGGTATCACTGGTCTTCTTGTCCACCTGAGCACACGTCTGGCTTACATTCAGTCAAGCAATGACCAACCCCCCCAGGTCCATTTCCTCTAGTCTTCACACCATTCTGCCCCAAGCCTGTAGCATTGCCTGAGGTTGTTGTGGACAAAGTACAGGATGCAGGACTTTGTCTTGTTGAACTTCATCCCAGTGGCCTTGGCCCAGCGATATTTTTCACTAGTCATGATATTCCTGGCATTTTCCTCATGAACATTCTTTTCTTAATGTTTGCTCTAAGGTAGCCAAGTATGCAAGCTCCGTTTTATTTCTTAACTCCAAAAGAGAATATGGAAAGTGCCTGCTATGCTTTTCGACTAATGCATACCTTACAGTGAAGATAATTCACATGATCCAAGGAGCAAAACCACCCACTCCATGCAGGTGTGTGGGCATGGCTGAGTTTCACTCTGGCGCCTAACACAGGCCTTGGGATACATACTCACTGGATAAATACGCAATCCTTCAAATGGTTTTGCATCCAATGCATCACAAATAATTTATAAAAATAAATAAGCAAACGAAGAGCTGGCACTTGCCACTTAGCACAGTCTTTGAAAAACTTAGGTATAATAACCATTTATCTTGTTAACAAAGGGAAAATGATGCCTACTACCAAGCTGTTAACACTTCTTAAAAGGCTTTTAAGCAATCTTGGTGTTTCTTTTTTTCTTTTTTTTTTCAGTCTAGTGACAAAAGAATTCTTCACAGATTTCATACAAAATCTCTAAATAGCTATCCAAAATCTGCAGGACTTTTCTACCAGGTTTCCTCCTGCTCGCTATTCTATTTGGCTCTGCTCTTATGTATTAATATGAATAGCCATTCTAGAACAAATATAAATTTAATTGAAAGCATCTAAATTTGCTGATGTGATGGTATATCAAACACACAGGTTGCTAGTGTAGGCTTTAAAGGAAACCCACAACATTCTGTAATATCTTGAGGCTATGCTGGAAGATATACATGCCTCATTACATCTCAGGAACAAAATAATTTCCTAACATAACAAGAGAATTAAAATGAAAATACACACATGCAACTTGAGTAATAAGTGCTTGTTTCCTGACCTGACCTAGTTCTGGGACAGTATTGCCTCAACAGCTCCTAGGCACCTGCCATGTTATTTGCTTAGATGCAGTTTGTGAGCACAGGGAGACAGCACAGGCCACAGGTTACTGTAGCTTTCTTTCACCTGAACCATAACCCTGCCTAGTGAGCCCTCTTATAACTAGAACTGTTAAAGCATGTGAGTATTAACCTTTGGTAAAGGTTGTTCAAATTGAGCTCTAGGTATTCACACCATGTGGCACACAGTCTGAAAACCTTAGCCAGGTCTGTGTTGCTCCTGTGTAGTCATACATCATGGGTGTACTCACAGCTGAACTCATGAAGCCAAAGTTTCCTTTCACTAGAGTTGACCCAGTGTGTGAGTGGTACAAGGGAGGAAGGAGAAAATAGTGATTGTCAGCAGTTTGTATAGTTAATGAAAACCTTATCTCCTCTATCTCCTGATCCACAAAGCGATGTGGTAGTCTTTTGACACTGCTCTCTCTCATCTTCACATGAAAGTGTTGGACAGACAGCTTTTACTCATTCATTCTAACACATTTCTATTTTGTAACATACTTTGCTATGCTTATCTAAACTCACCCTACAAGTTATTAAAATGTCTGTGTGCACTGATCAGGCTACTTTGAATATCCTTTCAAAAAAAACCAAAAAACAAAAAAAAAAAAAAAAGGAAGAATTTCATCTGTATAAATGTTATCAACTCATACAGATAAAAAAGCCTCTCCAAACAAATGCCCAATGGAACACATATAATAAGAAATTATGTGGGAAAATGATTCAGTGAATTTATTGTTATTACTACCCTTTCCTATTTCTAAAACTTCACATATTAAGACAGACAAATATTTTTTCTCCCCTAATTAAACATCAGATAATCTTCATACTCATAGATTTGTAATGTAATGATTCTCATAATACAATAAGAGCTGCAAACAATGCATTACACAGTGCTTTTGCTTACAAGAGAGGTGAATATCGAAACAACTCAGGGAAAGCCTGCAAAATAGAAGGCCTCAGTAGGATGTAAAGTGATATGGGGGGGGGCATATGAGATCACGGGGAAAAGATTTTTACATTTAAGATCTTTGTATACTAGTACATAAGTACACAATGTTTTAGAAAGCTCTCCTGCATCTTCTATTCCATTTCTTCACTGCTATATCACATTTCTGATCAGACTGCAATACTTCTGAGAGAGAGCTTACATCTTGCTGAGCCATTACTGAGGAACCTAAGATGCTATGGAAGTACACATTTTTAATCCTTACTTCTCCCTGCTCATTCTCATCTCTGTTTATTAACTACCACTCTTCAGAAATTCTGGTCTTGAAGATTTGCCACTTCCCTATTTCTCTATTTTGCTGTATGTTGCTTTCAATTTAAACAACTAAATTAAGTCAATGACACCCAGCTTCTTCTCTCTCCCGGCTTTCACCTGCTGCTTCAAGGCAGAAAAAAAAATAAAAAGAGCAGTTCTCCCCAGTCTGCAGCTGTAGGCTAATTATCTCTCCTGTCTGTCAGCAGAAAATTTAAAGAAACACACACTTTTACTCTTTTTTCTTTTCTTTCAAGTAACCCACAGGCAAAGTATTTTCCATTTAATTTTTGATTTAACTCCTCTGACTTCAGAGCTTGCTCATAATAGCAGAATTTAGTTGGGCAGATTATCACTCGCTCATTTCTCCCCAGGCACTAGACGGGGAATTCAGGCACCATATTTGTGTCTCTGGATTCCACCACAGAAGTCAAGCACCTAAAATGTAGGTTTGAGCATTGCCATACCTACAACCCTCTGCATGTGGGACACCCCGACCTACATCAGCTGTGCCTAAGGCTACTTTTCCCTCCCACATCCCTTCAGCTGCAGTTAACTGGCCTGCCTCCACAAATAAACGGTGAAGGATATTAAAGACAGAGAATCTCCCTTTCTGATTATAAACGTTTAAGCTGGAGCCTGTGTTTTGGGGAGAAAAAAAAAGAAAAGAAAAAAAAAAAAACCTTTTCTAAAGACAGAAATTTTTCTGAAAGTTGGAGAAGAGCTCTAGATATTCAGGCTAGACACTAGGAAAAATTTCTTCTCAGAAACAGTGGTGAGGCATTGAAACAGGCTGCCCAGGAAAGTGGTGGAATCACAGTCTCCAGAGATGTTTAAAGAAAAGGTAGATGGTTTAGTGGGATGAAAGGGTCTTATGGATGTGATTTAGTGGGCAATATTGAAATTAGGTGGATGGTTGGACTAGATGATCTTAGTAGTCATCCCCAAACTAAATGATTCTATGATTCTATATATTGGCAATATTCAAGTTCACTATTTCTCTTTACATTATCAGGAAGAAATTAAAACAAAAAATAATTCAAGAGGTGATAACTTCCTTTAATGATTTAGTTAAATATGAAACAATAAGATGACCTGAAGTTTATACCGGTTCTATCTGAACACAACTAAAGACAGTATATGGAACAATGGAAATACATTGTTCATTAATAAGTTTACTCATCCTTAATAATTTTTCATTAGTTTGTAAACAGACTTTTCTAAGTAAAATCAATCATTCGTCAAGGATCTGATGGGTTGGCCATTTCCTTGTTAGTGGAAATGGTCAACACTGCATTAAGAAACTAAAAATTGTCATCTCTGCTAATGGAAGAGAGAGAATAACCTGTCCACATCTTCTGGAATGAACTTTAAAATAGCAAGGAACACCAGAGAGGCTTTTATACATTTATTCTCCACCTTGTAGTGGGAAACCAAAAGTGGTTATAGACACCTAAGAAACTGAAGCTGATGGAAAAGACATATGGCATTGGATACATCATGTGTTTGCCTGAATGCAAAATACTGAAGACATCTGAAAATGTCATCTGTGAGTCTCAAATGTTGCTGGGAACATCTCTCACCCAAAGATAATCTTTTTGAAGTGCAAGGACTCAGCTGTTTCCTCAGCACTTCCTGCTGACATCGTCTTTGATGCCAGCTCTGGCACTGCTGCTGTTAACATAAAGCATCTTTAGCATGAGGGTAGATTTTATTCATTGAACCTTAAACAACATTTTTTCTCTTGTTCGGTTTTTCCAACCGTATGTGGATGTCATTTGATTTAATACATTTCAGGCTGTGACTATTAGAATAGAAAGTCCCAAAAATGTGAAAATGGGATAGTATTTTTTCCGTTTATTGTACATTCTGCATAATTGCCCCTTCTGCCAGACCATTAATTACAAATGAGCTAGTTCTGGCTCTTAGTGGTAGAAAACATGCAAGAAAATTGAATTAATAAGATAGATTTACAGAAGTCTTCCTTTCCGCCTTTCCCCTTGTTGAGAAAATGAAGGTTATTGATTTCCTATTATTTATTTTCTGTTGCTCTAAGTTTAAGACGTTCATAGTTAGAACCTCATGGGATCTAAAACCACAGCACTGAAAGAGTTAAGCAGGTTTTTAAGCAAAGAAATTGTGTGTCCAGACTTGCTGAAGCCTTCAAAATGCCATCTGAAAATCAGTGTATAGCAGTCAGCACAGGCTCAGCCAGAGCACAGAACATAGTACTTTGAGAGGAGCTCTTTATTGTTCAAGTACTTTAAAAGTGCATTTTTAAACATCTGGAGATGTGAAAACCGTACGACTGAGACTGTTTGTTACAGGAACAGGCAAGGGATGGCAAGCAGCTGTGAGATCAACAACGTAACACCTGGTTTCTGACCTAGAGTGACTAAGAAACTGAAGATCTCATCATTGGCAGCCACAGCCTTGCAACATGATCTATCCTCTGATATATTTGTCTAATGCTCTTTTTAGGCCTCCTGTAGTCTGTAGCTGCAGAAAACAATCCAATCCCTCTGAGTTATTTCTTTTTTTTTTTTTTTTTTTTTTTGGTGGAAATTGGCAAGGAGATTAGAAATAAAGTACGAAAGCTAACAAATGGATCTTGGGGGAGGGTGGTGTGGGGGGATCTCTTCTCCACTTATAAAGAGCAGCCTGTTCCTGCAATGCAGAAATTCAAGTTCTGTCTTTCATATCTCCAGGTGTCTCCTAGACCTCATGGATTTTCTTATTTTTCCTCAGTTTCTACTTATAGCATTCACACTTTCTGGTGCAAGGGACTGACTGCATCAAAATGTTTTTAATCTGCCAGAAGGTTAACATATAAGTGCTGTATATTTGTTTCAGTCCTACGCACATCCGTACATTTTTTGGTGCAGACGTGTACAAAGTCAGTGGGAATTATGCCTGCATATGCCACAGCTGAATATGGCCCTAGATTTACTGTGTCACCAAGTATTTGCAACACAATAGCATTTGTCAAAATGCCAGTGTGAAGTGCAAGTGGGTTTCAAACAGCTGTAGCACTGACATATGCTGCCCTTTGGTTAAGCCATGACTTAAAGTTCAGCTTCCCATTTAGAACAAAAATTGACAGATTCATCTTTTCCCGATCTTCAGAAACAGTCAGGCTCTCAGCTGTGCCTTTACTCATCTAAATCATTCATATTAGGCACTACCGGCACCCCCTACTCCTATTGAAAACAAGTTGAAACAAGTGGGTACCTTGATAGCTGAAAAAACTCCTAATAGATTTCACTCTTCATCATCAATGATGTGTTCAGGATCTCAGTTCAAGACAAAAGCTCAGAGACCTTGCAAATATGTGCATTGCCAGCAAGATATATACTGCCACTTATTATATATATTGAATTAGGATAATATAAGGCTCAAAGTGCACAGACAAGATTTGTACTGCTTAAGAGTATTTGCAGTCTCTGCTGTGATGTGAGCTTTGTCTTCCATATTGGAAGGTATTTCCCTAGATGTCAGATTTTGAGTTGGTTTCTCTTACCAAATTGCAACAGGATAATGCTACTACATACAAATGGTGAGGCTTGATGAGCAGGGTAAGGATCTCACTGCCTAGGTCACTGGTTATTAAACAACAATATGTTAGAGACTCTGCACCCTCCCAGGCTATTCAGCTATCAGAAGTATTGATAATCCAACAAAAAAAAAAAAAAAAAGAGATAAAAGACTTGATCAGGCACTTACCTGAAATCCTATACTTATCTCTCTGCTCTGAGTCATACCAGCCATGTATGTAAACACAGGACTCTTGAATCCCTGGTGGATAAACTACAATGGAAGGCAAATGAGTGCTTTTAGAGGCAATGGAGATGGTGGCATTCTGGCAGTGACACTTAGTACCTAGGAAATGATCCAGCCTTTGCTTCAAGCGTGTTCTGTCTGCAAAAGATAGATTGAGGAATAAGGCAAATTGTTGGTGTGTGGATGATTCACTTGGTTTGTGAGGAAGGAAATGGATTAAAGTGAATATTTGAAAAAGGAGTTTTATGCATCAGGTTGGACTATACAATGACAGAGTATACAGAGAAATATTTCCAGCCAATGTACTGTGAAAGAAATATCCTGATTTTGTTGTAGAGAAACACAGGTATAAACCTTTAAATCTTTTTGACTGCAGTCAAAAATATAATCCTCTCTGGATAAGATGTCTAAGAGGTGCTGAGTAGTTTCAAATCCGACTACTATTAAGGCAAGCTGAAAGTGCTTATCACCATGCAAGATACAGATGTTTTACAGGAACAGTCTGCCACAGTGCTGTGAACACAATAATTGGTCATGATGGCACCTAAACTGTCTCATATGCAGCTCCTACTAAGCCAGTCTAAGATTGCTCTATCAGAAAAAGCCATGTAATCTCCGCTAGTAAACTATATATTCTTGGTATCTTTGCTCTGTAAGGATACAGGAGAAAGTAAGAGAGATTTCAAAGTACAAAATAGTGTAGGGCATCCAAATTTACATAAATGCAAATAGATTGAGCAAAAAAGCACACCATCAGAATGAGAGTGAGTTGAATGAAACTGTCAAAAAAAAAAATCCAAAAAAGTCAAGATATGCTAAGAAGTGTTAGAATTTAGGGGTTTTCCCAGTCTCAGAAGACACTAATAGAGTTTAAATACCTTGAAGGTGGGAACCTAGAAACTGATCAAGGAGATCACTCTTCTGTGTGATAAATGACTGAACTATAAAACTCAGGTCCACAGAAAGCCATGGAGGCCTAGAATTTAGTAAGATTTAAAAAATCAGAATTTGAACACTGGTTAAGAACTCTCAGAGTCCTGACATTCACTGCTTTTAGAGAAAAGAAATTGCTACACTACATTTGCCTTAAAATAGTGGGTGACAGGCAGGAGTTTTACAAGAGTCATATTGATAATAAAATAAAATCAGTCATAGCCTGAACACTTCATGCTGCTGAAATCAGTTAAATGGCATGGGTGAGAAATTCTGCTTCAGATTTAAGAAATCCCTTTGGTTCCAGCAGCGTTCCAGGAGCTGGCAGCAGCACACAGGGTCTGCCCATACTGAGTACCAGGCCCCTCTGCATCACCCAGAGGACACTGTCCTGAGAACTGGTCTAGGACTGCGAAGGTCTCCCTGTGACACTGACAGCTGCTCCTTCCTGCCTTGGTGGTTTGCACCACGCAGGCTTGTTCTGAGGTTTTAGTCAAGCCAGTTCCTCCTCACTTATTATTTCTGGCAAAATAAAGCTTGCAGATCGGTACAAAGGGAGAAGTCAGATGAACTATGGCATGCTGAAAGCCCCGCATCAGCCCCCACCTGCACTTCTTAGATGATCAGTCACTCTGAGGAATCTTTTGATTTCCAAGTGGTCCCTTTGTCACTGTCATCTGCAGAAAGCTGAACTGCTTGTCACCACCACTCGGCCTCGCACTTATCTTTGCTCAGCGCAGCTACCAGCGCTGTCTGTGCAACACAGAGCAGCTCTTTGCTTTGAGAAAGAGCCATCAAAGCACTCAGCACTGAGGCCTCCCTACCTCCTATCTGCCTCAATACAATAGCCTGGGCAACCCAGTGCAGTCTCTTATTGCTGGCGACTTAGAGAAAATAAGCTCGGCAATCACAACGCCTGCAGGTCTGGACAAGGCCTTTCGACACCAAGCCGTATTGGTGCTTCAATCTGTCAGTGACGTGGCGCAAGTGAAATGTGACAGACAAATGGCAGGAAGAGATTTCCCAGAGTCTCGATATATAAGTAACACAAAAATACATCTCATCTGCATATTCGTAAGCTCTGCTCTATTAATGGTGCCTACAGTGAAGGGATGCTGTGGAAACATTGCAATCATCAGTCAGCTACGGAGAAAAACAAAAACTTGACGAATACACTCCTATCTTCAAAGAATTGAGGCAGGGGGAAAAACCTGTTTGCTGTTTTAAATCACATTAGAAAAGGGCGGACGGAGGGGAACAGCAAAAGAGATTTATGTTTCTCCTGCAGAAACAATGTATTGGTATAAATCTCTTGTACTGTGTGTAATCACATAGGTTACACCTACTGGTGGCCAAAGCATCCAGACTTTAATTTCATCACTGCTCATCATAAGAGACTTAAAAGCTACATAAATAAGCCCCAAGGTGGATGCCACCAAGCTGTTGCACAGGCAGTAAAACCAACAGCACTTTCTGCTTCTCTGTACGGACAGAAATAAAGCAAAATACTATCTATTGACAAAAGTTGTTACATCTTTGAAACATGTTCTGTCAGTTTTTAGCAGCACACCAATCACCACTGATTAATTCTGCTCAAACAATTTCTGAACCAAACTGTATACACTTTTCTGAAAATAAAAAGATTTTTTAAATCAAAGCATTTTACTTAAAAGCACAGTAGGAAAATAAAACCTGAAATATTTTATCATAATATATTGATGAATGGAGATGTAAAATCAATTGGACTGAAATGAGCTATATTTGAATTGTATTTAGGAATTTTACTGTATGCTATTTTCCTTAAGATGCAATTGAATAAATGCAAAAGAAAGATATGCAGCCACATAAAAAATTCAAACTAAAGCTGATTGGAAAATAAGGGGCTTAGCAGAAAACACACGCTTTGTACAAGAACTGCTTTCCATCAGAATATATTCTTTACGAAAACGTTGTTACCGGCTGAAGTCTAGACCTGGTTACATAAAAGAAGAAAAGTCTAGGGTAACGTTTGAAAAGAATCTTTCATAGTGAGCAACAAAAGCTTTGTCCAGAAGTGAAACCTTATCTTGGAAGATAAAGGGCTTTGAAACTGACAGGGCTGGTATACCAAGCAGGTGATCAGGGCATGGCATCAGGGTGTGTGATACAGGCTTAAAGGCTAAAGGAATACAGATACCAATTTCTGAGCCCTGAAAAGTCAGTTAGAAGACCTCCAGAATTAGCAGTATGAATTTTACAGCCTGAAAACCTGTTTTGGAATCTGGGAATTCTGCTTTGTAGGTTATGGATAAAAAGGATGCATAACACAAAATGGGGAGAATGTGAAATAAATGCAGCCCAATATATATATATGATATAAATAATATATCATATATATATATAATATTATAAATCCAAATGATGATACACAAATTATATATATATAGATACTATAATATATAATATCTATATATAATTTGTGTATATGATTTATTATATTTATATATATTTATTATATATTTATAATAATAATAATAACAAATTATTATAACCATAATATTATATATATTATATATATATAATTTGTTTATAATATATATAATATTATATATTAATACTATGTATATTATATATATAAATATATAATATAATATAATATAATATAATATAATATAATATAATATAATATAATATATATATTTTATATATATGATTTGTTTATAATATATAATGTTATATATTATATTATATCATATTATATATTAATATTAATATATATAATATATTATTATATATTATTATATGATATATATAATATATATTATATAATATATATTATATATAATTTGTTTATAATATATATATAATATTATGGTTATGATAATTTATTATTATTATTATTATTATATGATAACTATATAAAAATATAATAAATCATATACACAAATTATATATATATATATATTATATTATAGTATCTGTATATATAATTTGTGTATCATCATTTGGATTTCCCCAAACCTTCAGATTTTTTCAGACTGACACATGAAGAGACTTTTTGCATCATATTCTGTATTCTGAGCCTTCTGTTCTCATGGAGAAACATAAGAATCACAGAATCATTTGAGTTGGAAGGGACCCTTAAAGGTATTCTAGTCTCTGCCATGAACAGGGACATATACAGCTCAATCAGGTTCTTTAGACCCCTGACCAGCCTGAACATGAATGTTTCCAGGGATGGAGTTTCCACCACCCTTCTGGGCAAACAGATTTAAAATTTTTAGTGCTCTTCACTGTGACAAAGGCTAAAATGCTATTTCTTCTGAATAATTACTGAATTGTTCACACTTCCAATAGCTGAATTTAAAGAAAACCAACATTCATTATTTGGAGCTAATTGTGAGATTTGGAAATACTGCGACAATTATGTGTGGGGATGAATAGAAAGCATAAAAACAGAAGACAGCTGACCTCATATTAGTGTCTATGGAATAGGACTGAAAGTGGGAGTAGGAAGGAATAAGTTTAAATATTGCAAGAGAGGACAAAAAGACACCTTAAAATATGAACTACTATTTATTATATAACTGGTAGTAATTCAACCTAGTTTAATGAACAGATACAGTAAAATTGATGGTGATGTTCAATGCTGTACAAATTACAATTGCTATAGCACCTAATAGCAGTCTGTTAGAAAAGCATGTGTTTGTTGATATGTTTTTTAGTACAGCCTTTATAATATTCAAGATGACACTCTTATAAAGCACTTTCTCGTAGTGTAAGAGGTATAATAAAATCTGTATGAGTATTGCTTATGCATGTGCACTTCTGAACTATGATAAGTAGGATCGGATACCAAACTGAACGATGCTAATTTATATCCACTGAAGGCCTGATCTAGAAGCAATCAGTTTTCCTATCCTCAATGTAGTCTTCATATTATTAAATCTATGACTTCTCTTTAGCATATATAAGGCTCTTTCAATGCAATGCACTTATGAAAATACAGATTTTTTTTTCATAGATTTCAAGAGTTATGCACAATGTTCTGCGCTGTCCAGACTTTTAATAATCACTTTTTTTTTTTCTTCAGACTTATGACCCCTTTTCACAGGATCACAGCTTGCATAAAACTCCAAGTTCTGGTGTCCAATCTCCATTCCATGTAGCGTCTTTGTCCACTCAGTGCCTAGCAGAGCAACCTGGTCTGGTCTCCTCACATTTTCATAACAACAGCCAACATAACAAATCATTGTGTTTATTTCCCTTTCTTCCAACATTTTTCTTTTACTTGCTGTTACCTCTTCTCCATTGAACCCTCTATCAGAGCTGTAAAGACATTGTCTTTCTTCCTCCACAGCTGAGCTTGTCTTCTTGGTTCCATCTTTGTCCAGGCCTTTGTCATTACAGATGTCCTCAGATCTCTTCCAGGGGCAGTTGCTGCCCACTCGCTGGCCTTCTCTCTCCTCTCCTACTTCCTCTGCTCTTCATGAAGCCTTTCTCCAGGAAGAGCCACTTACAGCTTCTCACCAGGTACTGGCAGTCTCTTGCCCACAAGTAGTAAAATTTGGCACTCCCCATTTAGAATCACAGAATCCTTAAATTTGGAGGGAACCTTTAAAGATCTGTCCAATTCCTCTCCAATGAACAGAGACACCCCAGCTAGATCAGGTTGCCCAGGGCCTGGTCCTGCCTTGTCTTGTAAGTCTCCAGGGATGAGGAATTCATCATTGCTCTGGGCAACTTGTTCAACAACCTCATGACACTCACTGTAAAAGACTTTTTCCTTATACCTAACCTTAATCTACCCTCTTTAAGCTTGAAATCGTTTCCCCATATTCTAATACAGCAGACTCTGCTAAAGAGTTTTTCCCATTCTTTCCTGTAGCTCCCTTTTAGATACTGAAAGGCCTCTGTCGGGTTACCTTGAAGGCTTCTCTTCAACAAGCATTTGCCAACACCACTCCTCTTATTGCAAGATCCAAGCACAGGCAAGAATCTCAACTGCACATTACACTTCCAGTGGTAACTCTAGTTGCCCCACGAGTCCCACAGTTTTATGGGTTGCATTATGCTTTAATTAAGCATCAAAGTATATCTGTGAGTCATGTGAAAAACAGATATTATTTTATTTCACAGATTATAGCTCAGTCAGCTGAATCTGGCACCATACGGATTATGAATGGCACAACTATGAATACACTGTGGTATATTCTTCAACCTTCTTCTTTTTCCAAAACAAATATTACTTGATTTTTGATCTGATGCTTCATGTAATGACATGCTAACTGTATAATGAATACATTTGGTGTTTTTCAAACCCTGGGCTTTTTCCCACTACAATCTCTATTTTGGCTACAAAGCTGAAGAATGTCTCTATGAGAAACTGAGTTTTTGTTTTCTTTCATTTTGCTAACCACTATACAATTTTAAACTTTTTTGCAGAAAAGAAATTTACAGTGCACACAGAACAGAATGAGCATGCTGCTGACTGAGCAAGCATTTGATCAATGCATCACAGCACAGCTAAAGAAAGAGGTAACAGCCTCTTAAACACAGGTAGTAACACTGTTACGCTTACACTGTGAAGCAATTTTTTATGTAATAGAATCTTATTCCACTCTAGATGTATAACAACTGTGAATTATAATTTTATTTTCCACTTAACAAAGCCTATTGACTTGGACTAGTTCTTGCCAGGGAGCCAGTTTCATAATAAAGGCAGTAAATTCTGATTTTGTGCTTGTTTGATAATTAATAGTGCAGTGTCAGCAGCAGTGCAAAATGCAAGTATGATGGTTTTTTTCCTCTGCATGTTATAAGACAGGTTATAAGTTAATAGCTTTATGCTATTTACTAAATAGCATTTACAATCATTAACTAGGAGTTTAACAGAGTCAGTGGGGGCTCAGTTTTATATGTGAATGTGTGTGCAAGGCCCTCCCATTAACACAGCATCCTTTTCCCCAAGTGTACCTATACAGTTACACCACCAACCATTCATTCCCCATTTATAACAACACTCCACTGCCTCATTGGCAAAACAGTGACAAAAATAGGTGTGTGGGGGTGTTAGTATACATTCTAGCTATAAATATAATAATTATATAATAAAGTTTGTCATGGATGGAAAAAAAGAGGCACATAAATGAAAATGACGTGTAAGCTTGACTCAATCAAACTAATTTTATCACTACTCTCCGGGTGTTTATCAAAGCCTAAAATAAAAGCATTTGATTTAAACCTTTAAGCCAAGGAGTTGCAGTTCTAACAGACAAGTGTTAACGAGCACCACACAGCCACTACTGACACAGCAACCCTCACCACAGCCCACCAAGATGAGCAAGTGAAATCCCCCATGTGCAGGCACAAAACAGGGTGTGCAGTCTTGATCCATCCAAGTATTTATATACCTCTGAGTACAAAGGAGTAATTCCTTCGAGGTGAGTCATGGCCGTAAATGCAGCATTAGGCCCAAGTGATTTATGTGAGAAGTCAGCAGATGCTCATACACTCCACCATGGGCACAGCATTCTGTTGGACAAAAGAATTCTCCGAGGGACATATGTGGCAGAGGCAGGAGGGGAACCTGACTGTGAATTGCCCTTTAAGGTCAACCTCCAGCACTGATTCTGTAAGCTGGGCTGATAAAATGAGCTCTACCAGCAAGAGGCCGTGCTAGCCCAACTGTTAGTAGTCTCCAGGGCTTGTTTTAAATCTGTTTTGAGAACATTTGTGCTACTGCAACACGTACAATGCCTCAAAGTTTACCTTTGCCGTCAGTCACTTCTTCCCTGACTAGTCATGAAAAAAATAATTTGACAAACGGGAACTGCAGGACCAACACTACAATAACTTGCTGCCTTTCTTCAATGAAAAATGTGCACCAGTTGTTACAGTGACGAATGCATCTTTCCCCTCTGCAGACCTTTGCCACCTGTTAGTCCATGGATGATACTGCCATTTATGTAACATGCTGAAAGATGTTTCCTTCACTTCCAAGGTGATTGGACTTTCCCAGAAATTAAGGTTAAACGCAAGAACTGATTAACCAAGTGAAAATTAGAGCAACGCAATCATAAAATTTGTGTTAAGGATTGTGTCACCTGTGTATGTTGGCACGAATCTTCTTTAGCTTGGCTTTGACTGTGGGTGACTTCAGAGTGCCTTATTCATAGCAGTGAAGCAGGAACAGGACAGCGCACGGCCCCACTGAAAGACACATGCTCAAATGTTTCGACATCATGTTCTTTCTAATCCTTCACCATTCCTCCCAGCTTCTTCTATCTCCTGCCCCTTCTTATTCAGACCTAATGCCCCAAGTTCCTCTTCATGAGCAGCAGTGACAGAAACAGTGACCAGAAGTATCCAAGTTTTTTTTTTTCTTTTTTTATTCCTCTGGTTCCACCCACAGTATAAATCCTCCCCATAATTTCTGGGAATTATCTGTGTGCTTATAACCTCACCTCCCAGATGATCCAGGCAACCTGGTTACTGTGCCTGCTACAAACTCACTGGCTTCTGTGTGTTTTAAATCCATTGGTATGTATAAGCAGAAGTCTGGAAAATAAGGAGGTTAACAGAAGTCAGTATGCTATAAGGAGCTTGCTCTGCTTAGGAACCAGGAGAAACAAGGGTAGAGAGATGGGGGAGGAGAGACGAGAAGGAAAGGAAGGAGGGGCTGGCAAAGGCAAGCATGATGACTTCCTTATTTAAATATAGATTTTCTTTTTGAAAAAAAGAAAAAGAAATAAACTGCAAAAAAAAAAAAAAAAAAAGAAAAAAAAAGAAAAAGAACATACTTAGAAGGCAAAGTTTCCATAGGAAAAAAATATTTTATTTTTTTAAGAACAAATTCAGTTTGAAACAGACGTGGAATGTGATTTTCATAATTTTCATTTTCTGGGAGCTAATTGCAGTGTGGAACTAAAGCAGATTTCAAACTTATTACCGGCTAGTTTAAAAACAGAACAAACAAATGAAACAAAAAAAACAAAACAAAACAAAAAAAAAAGAGAAGAAATTATTTATAACTCAAGCATAATACTGTGTTACTTACAAACTGGACAAAGAAATTCTTAAATAAATATTCATGGTACACAATTTCAGCACAAATATGCGGCAATTTGGCAACCTTTTATACCATTTTTTTCCTCAATACAGTGCAAAGGGGAATGACACTGCCTTTAAACAAGCTGTAGCTAAATACATTGCAAAATTCAAATTTTATACAAAACATCTTGCTCAGACTTTATAAAAAACCAACATTGCTTTATATACACAATCTGGTTAAGAAAAGCCATTTTTGTCTTGTTTTCACATGTGTTTTTTTTTCTTTTTTTCTTTAAAAAGGCGAATAAGGCTACTGTAACACCCCAAATCCATATACAGTAAATCCGAACCTATTTACAGCATCTTCACTTAGACATGATGGTGCAAATTTCAAGTCGAGTGACTAGGGATGATCATACAAGCAAGGCATTTACAGTAATTTTCAAAGCTGAACCAACGTCAAATAAAGGAACAGTTGGTAGATTGTCATAATTCTGCACCAGACACAAAGCAGACGCACAGTACTTTTTTTTTTTTCTCAATTGGTTGCGGGTTGCTCTTGAGCAATTCATCTGTTTTTTTGTTGTTTTTTTTTTCTTCACAGTTTAATACATAACTAGAATGTAGCCAGCTGATGAAGCATAGGTTCAATGTGATAAAAATCAGGATCAGCAAACCCACCCCTTCCTCCCCCTCCCCCAAAATAAAATCTTAATGACTTACAAGAGAACCTTGTATGGATGGATTCACAGAAAGGAAGGGTTGTTGAAAAGAATTACATATGTAGTGTAGTTAGTCACCATGGTAACCTTCCACAGATCCATGGGTTGGGATTTTTTGTTTTGTTTCCCTCATTTGGACCAACATCTCAACGTCATTTTCAGGTCCAGGAAACAGAGTGATCATTTCTATGACAGATTTTTTTTTCTTTTCTTGCAGGTGCTCAACGGAGATCTAAGAACCCCAAAATGCTGTTGCTACATTTTCTTTCCAAATCAGAAAGCAAAGTGTTACCATAGTAACATGACTATGTTAGAAATGTCTATTTGCATAGCACATATAAAAGTAGAGTTTTCTTATTTCCTCCCCAGGGTGGGAGACGTAGGGGAATAGCCATGCTAAAGAGAAAACTTTAACCTGAACCCCCAGCTACGAATCTCAATGAAATTTACAGAACACTTCAGTCCATAAGGCAAGGGAAAACACAACACAGAATATATATGCTGGCACATTTTGTTGTTGTTACATATGTGACTTCACGACACTCTGGGCCTATTTTCCCAATTATCTTTTATGTGATGCCTTCAAAGGGCTTTGGATTTCATTAATTTATTTTTTTTTATATGCTCTCATTATCATTATTTTTGGATAGTGGTTGGTTGTTTTTCCCAGAATTGGTTTCTTCTTTTTAATGTATGCATACGCACGCATACATAAAGATATATATATATGTACATGTACACACACACATACATATGTCGAATGATGAGAAGTTAAGACTATTTAATTGCCGCACATGAAATTCACATCTTCTGGTGTAGATTCTGTGCAATCTCAAAACATGTATTAGTAAAAACAAAACAAAAAAGGTAAGAAAGAAAGAAAAACTCACTTCGTATCCCTTGTGTTCTATACACCTATTATAAATAAGACATATCTTCCTTCTCCATCTCAGTGTCATAATTTATTTTATTTATTTTATTCTTATGGACTGCAGGAGGTTTGCCATATGTGCTTTAACTCTGCAACAGAGCACCAACTAACTGCTGTGCCCATTACAGTACCCACAGGCACTGTGCAGGCACTGCACTAGGATAAACCAAAGCATCAAAAGGCTCAGTCAGAAAAAGGTTCTGTTTCACTTTTAGAGATGAGAAAGGTTTTTGCTTGTTTGTTTGTTTTTCCCCAAAACTGTATGAGTGATAGCATTACAGCTCATCTGACCTGTTGGCTTGTAATCGTCGTGGTTAGATTTGGCTCTCTGCTATTTTCTTAAATGCTTTCCCTGTGTTTAGTATAGTGTGACAGTATAGCAGCTGAGTCTGCTTAAAAGTCTTCCGAAGCAGACTATGTTTTTGCTACAGCTTCAAAGCTGTATAATTTATTGCCAGTACCGCAACAGCCCTGCCCTAATATATCCTTAGTGGCCTGCTATTGTCTTGTCTCCTTCAAGCTTGTTCACTTCCTAACAATACCCCTTTGTTCTACTGTACTGAAGGTACTATTTTTTCCGCACACTGGTATTTGATAACCGTGAATTCCTTCAAATGCAGCTCTAAGCCACTGCACGTGTTATTGTGTCTCCTACTTGCCTCTTAAAACATAGCATACCAAAGTGCTGTGCTACCTAAATGTTTTCTTTCTTCCCAGTTTCTATTTTTGAGGCAGCAGCATTCTATCACAACTGCAGTCAGCCCTTCCCTCCACCACCCAGTCCTACTCTTGAGTTGTTGACAGCCTAACTTTTTGGCTGGAAGGCTCCTTACTATCAGACACAGTTTCTAAAAATGCATTACCCATTCAAGTGAGGCTGCTGTAGCAGATGGATGGAGCACGCATCTCTAAACATTAATGTTCCATTAGTGATTCAGGAGGTGGAGTGAAAGAAAATCTTATGTGAAGGATGGCAGAGCCCTGAATAACAGAAATAAATGGAACAGTGACGGACTAAAGCAAGATAACTTTTAGCAAGTCTTACTTAGACACCAAGGTCTGTGTGACAAATCCAGTATGCACTGAGTGAGACACACAAAAGTCAGAAGATTGCATTTCAAGCTTGATATCCTAGAGCACCTTCCCAGGATGCCTAGAGCTATTAACATCCACAGATCACTCCATCTTCCCTTGGCTTCTGTACATGCCTGAAGGCCTGCAGCACATGGCTTTGAGGATGATGAACGTAACAAGAGTACAGCAATCAGAATGGGCATCTTCTACATAAAAGTCTTCCAGCGTTTAGTGAATACCGATTCACTGAGATAGGAATTCTACAGACTAGGTTAGCTGTCCAGCTCGAGTTGGCTCTCACAGAAAGAGCTGTTGCCTTCTTCCCTCTGTGCTTGAGTCAATGCTAGCACACAAGGCGTCATCACAAACCCCAACAGAAAGCATTTGACCAGTGAGTGTCCTCTACGCCTCAACTGTACCACAGAATTGGTGGAGTGTTTCTCAGACCTTGTAGTAAATGTTTGCTGGACTCTGAGGAGGCATCTCTTGAACTATGTACACCGGATGTCCATAGTCACCACTGACCTTTTCATAGTGGGGGCAAAAAACACTGTCTGCAGTCCTTAAAGGAATGATAATGTCACTGGGCTCAGAACCATTGTTGTTGCCACTGCGTTTTGGGGTGGCTAATGTACTAAGTGAAAGAGTTGTGGTGTGTTGCGGCGAATGCTTCCTGTGTCTTCTCCGGTACTTCAATAACAGAACCACCAAAGTGATGATGATGACGATGAAAATGATGCACCCTGATGCAATTCCTGCAAATAAGGCCACTTCTGAACCCAGTATACTGGAATGCCCAGCCTTACTGCCATCTGTGCTAGATCCTGGAAAGAATGGAAATACAACAGACAAAAGTTATTGCCATCCTGTGACCTGTTTACGCTGCTTAAAAATGTGTAGAGTAAGCAAAGCTAGAAGAATTAACTGACAGCTATACTTTGACAAACCAATTACCCTGTTAGATAGCTAAATGCAAACAGCCGAAGTCAGCAATCAATATTAAACAAGACTTTGTGTCTGTTGGTCTCACTTTTGTGCTGCTCCCAAGCCACCCTGTTTCATACATCATCATCCATCAGCAGTGAGGACTGGCACTGACAAGGCCGCCTTTGATGCACACGGCATCTTTTAACAGATGCTGGCCAGCTCAGGGCAGCAGAAAGGGGTGTGACAGCACACAGGGCTGCAAGGGGAAAATTAACACAGTGAAACAATAATTCTCAAAACAACTGGTAGTCTTTAGTGTCACACGATTCTGCTATTTTATTCTTCCGATATTGATTTAACTGTCCTTATTGTCTCCTTATGTGGACTCCTCATGCTTACAAATGAAACAAAAGAGCTTGAGGCAGTGTGGGAGATGGGCAAAATGGTTATTGACTGTATCTGTTTATATTATGTACCTTACATTTATTTAAAAGAAAGTAACAACACGTATTAGGTAGTCAGGAAAGGCTCAAGTACTGAATAGCCTGTTGAATATTGTCACATTATTTGTCACAAAAATTAAATTAACATTTACTAGATACTTTCTCACTTGAAAATCAGAACTGACTTCCCTCTCTTGATGCTCTCTTACATGTAGAACAGTGCTCCAGATACTATGTCCTCATAACATCTGGAACCTCAGCAGGAAATGGCTGAAGCCTGCCCAGTAACTGTCATATCAATGATATCAAATGACGCAGCTAGCAAGGAAAATATGCAGCCATTTTTTAAAACCCCAAAATCAACTGTCAGCAAATTTCTGCTTTGTAACATTTCTAGTTCACTGATTTTTCTTCCAGAGAACTTGTGTCTTCAAAGTTATTTATTTTCTTGCTCATAGTACCTGAAATGCATCCTCAAGATTTTTGTTTCGAACCATCCTATCTGTTTATCTTGTTTTTGTTGTTGGTGGTGGTTTTTTTTAATCTTTAAATTTAGTGAAAGACCAGCCAATCATATGTAGACTTTATATGGTCAGTTAAAAGATAAGGATATGAATTATAGATGTCTTGAAATAAACTTTATAAATGGCTGTCGAGAACCACTTGATCATGTATTATACGGGAAGAGAAAGACAGAAAGACTCGTTCATCTGCCAGAGTACTAAATGTAAGGCAGCATTTACCATCGTAAAGCTGCTTAGAGAATGCCCTATCCAAAAACTTTCCTGTAAATGAGTGGTACTCTTACAAGATGTAATTAACTCCTACTGTAGAAAGAGAGGAAAGAGCAGCCACTGCCAAGACCTGGAGCTCCAAAGTTCTATCCATCAGAGCATCAGAACTGGCTTTTGTGTCACCTCAGTATGAAAACATTGGCTTTTCTGACACGTTAATGCTTAAAAAATACATATTTGGGAACAAAGAGGAAGCTGCTAGAACTTTTCTGTTCCCAGGGGAAATCTCACAATACCTACCTGAGTGGTCCTTCACAAAGGGACTCGTGGTGGAGCTCTTCCCATTTGTACCAGCTTCCTGCTCAGGGCGCTTGGTCGGGTCTGTGCTCCTAGGTAACCCTGCAGAATTGGGATCTGTGGGAGAGAAAAACGTCTCACTGCAGCTTAGGCGCCTGAAGATATTAAGCTTTATAAGCCGGCTATAGGTATCTTGTGAGACATGGATAGCTTTGAACAGAAGAATCTTTATGCAAAGAACTAGGAGATACAAGAATGTAATTTTCCTTTTAAAGCAAAATGGTTATATTAGTTATTTCAGAGGTTTAAATTGTGAGTCCATCTGCAGAAACTATAGGGACTCCTGTAATTGGCAAGAAAAGCTTTGCAGATGACATTTCATTTTAACTGAGGAAGTTGATTGACTACTAAACCAACTTCTACTTAGAAGAATAATTCTTTCTTTCCACACAATAGGTTATCTATATATGAAAAGAGACAATGAACAAAAACCTCTCTGTAATCAGAATTCATAACAAGCAAACTATAGAAATATTAGCTTCCCTCCTTTCATGTATTTTAAATAATTTTGAACAGCGCAGTTGTGGCTTTTGTTTTTAAAATGAAAATAAAAATGACTGAAACACGTAATTCCCAGGTGACCTTTCCTTCTAGGGAGCTCTCCAGTGAAGAGATTTTATTACACCAACCCTCCTCCTGCAGAAATCTGTCAGTAGCTGAGGAGCAGAAAATAGGCTTTGCTTTCAAACTGTAAGGGAGGAACAACCACACTAACTCGGCTGGTTCTCTGCCCTACGCTTGCAAAAGAAGCCTGAAAACTAAAAGGACACTGAGACTGATCAAAGTGGATTCATGAAACAGCAGATGGTCTTTACCTTGTCCAACTTTCATGAGGATCTTCATGGTTTTTGTCTGGCACACCCCTCCCTCCTGGTTATTCAGGCCCTCCAAAGACCCATTTGATGTTGCTGATTAAAAAAAATAAATAAAATAAAAATAAAATCACAAAATCAACAAGCAAAGTGATGTGAATATGAGCGTCTGAAAGCAGAAATCTTTCAGTCTACCGGGATCTGTCCTTCTTGCTCAGGCTGACCTATGGAAAGTTGTGAAATGTTGAAAGCCGAAGGAATGAATACATTGGTAAGCTGTACAATACATACAAATGGAGGAATGTGTTATCAAAGTTTCAAATTCACCCAGCAACTTTTTTTCTGCACACAATTCACTGACTGACTTGGATGAAAACACAGCACCCTGCTAAAAGGTAATGGAGTCAGCTGAAAGGGAAGCCCTGGCAGCCTCAAAGGAGCAAAGCACTGGAAATTCACCCTTGTTGGTGTTGGTTTTTTTTCAACAATATCTTTATAATCACCACGTTACACCTGCTTCCTCTATTACAAATCTCCTGCTGGAAGAAGCAAAGGCATACAAAAGACCCAGGTGAAAGCTGAGATTCTGCACTGATTGCAAAACCATTTAATATTTGAAAGTACAATCTCACTTTTCTCAGCATTGAGGAGCCTCATCAGGGTGGGCTGGTGGGGGGGGGGGGGGGGGGGAGGCGCAGGGGGACACACTCTCTTCTCACGAAAACCTTCCAGCTCATGCAAACAATGGGGTGCTTTCCCCTGTGTTTATATTGTTCTCTCTTATCTCTGTGCTTGCTGGGACCGCACACCCCCGCACAATCCTGTCACTACAAGCTGACGTGTGCAAAACACAGCTCCGGGGAAGAATCCAAAGGTTTGAGTCACCACCGCCACCATCACGAGGGCTGCCAGAAAACCCTTCCTTCGGCAGCTCCTGGGCACTGGGTACCACAGACACCGCAAGCTGTGCCAGGTCCCAGCTGCCATCGGTGTGTGCTGGTGCCCAGCCATGGAGCTGACACAGCAGGCCTCAGTGGGATGGCTCCAGAGAGACCGGGCCAGACTCACACAACAGGGTCACTTCAAACGAGCTGGGTGGGGGAACAGCCCCCCAATGGCCCCCACTAGGAGGTCCCAAACCCATGTGTTTTCTTGTACCTTGTCATTTCTTGGACCTATGTATGCAAGGCCCCAAATGCACAAGCAAGCAGACACATGCTCGCACACTGATACCAGGCCACCAACTGGAGAAAACAAATGGAAAACAAGAAAGCAGAGCTCGCTGTGGTTCTGGCAAACAGCTTAAGCAGCACTTTTCTACGTGTGCCTCCCTCTTTTCAGCTAGGGATCTGATTCAACAAGGGCTTCACACTGCTCAGATCTTTGTTTTCAATTCTCGCTCCTTCTCTTTCTGCTTCCTTGGGGATTTTCTTTCAAATGGAGGCAATGTATATTTCCTCATTCCTTCACAATGTCTTCCGAGCCCCATGGCAGTATTTTCCTTGCTCTAATCTTCTCTCTAGCTGTAAAGATATAAACCCCATACTGCTGAACCCTGCTTCCTACCCTTTGATCTACTTCTTGGTTTTGTTCCACTCCTGCCTCTTTTGTGACTAACTCAAATTACAGCCACCACACAAACTTCCCAAACCATGCCTTCTTTTCCTAAAGCTCCCGTTTCCCTGTATATAGGTGCTTCCACTTTCCAGTGACTCCACTTGTTCTCTCCCCCCTGCAAAATCGTGGCAAGGGAAGTATGTGAAACTACTGCTTTTTTCAGACTTGGGAAGACTTCTAAAATATAAAATAACACAATGAGTAATTTAAGATAAAAACAGATCTGAAATGTGCCATTGCATTGCCAGGCTTAGAAAATAATGGAGACATATAGTTTTGTTTTCTTTTGTTTTTTTCCAGAGGGAAAAAAAAAATCAATACTAAGAACCAGTTCTGGACATAAATCAAATGTGTCTTTGCTGAAAGTGTTTTTTATGACCTATTTGCCAGTGTACCAGAGCACAAGGACAAGGGAAAAAAAGCAGTAAATAGAAATACCAAAGCTGAGCATCAACTGAGAGTACAACTAATAAACACTGACTTTGTCTTGCTTTTTTGTAATTGTTCATTTGCTTTTTAATCCAGGCTATGGGGGTTCACAGCTCTTTAAACACCTTCTACTTGATTTTAATTGAATAGAGTGCTGCTTCTTCTGAACATCAATGCCTTTTTATTCTTTAAAGGCCTATCCATTTAACCTACAGAGCAGGAGATCTCAATAAGATGCAGAGGATGCAGTCTGACCTCAGTACAGAATAAGAAAGCAAGACAGCAAAAAGAATGCAAAATTACTTCAAATACAGTCTCCAAATGAGAGGGACCAAACATACAATGAGTCCGGTTGTGTGCCTGTGAGAGTTCAATCTGCCTCACTTGCTTGCTAAAAGAATGCATTCATAGCTTTGATGTCAGATGAATGAATTTGCAGAAGTATTCGCTTTTTCCACAGTTCTTCAAGGGGTTTTCTGAAAACCTATGTTATAGCTCAGAGAAGAGAGCCACATCCTGAGGAACAGAGAATTTTCAAAGAGGAGTATTTCAGTGACAAAGCAAAGTTTCCATCTCAGCTTCTCCCTGTAATTAAACCGACAATTACCCAAGGCCACTGGAGGAAATTATTTCTCAAAATTCATTAAGACTATCGAAATATAACCTCACATATCCCTAGCATACCAGAAAGAATGTGGGTAGTTTTGAACATACACTTCTAAGCTTTGAAAAGTGGCACAGAGAGAAAGAAGTAATCTGGGACAACAGAGAAAACAGTTTCATATTGCTAATACCCCTTGACAGTATAGTGTGCAGAAGTCAAACAAGGGAACAAGTACAATATATTCCTCAAATGCTTGCCACTGTCTTTCTATATTGATCTCCAAGTGAAAATTATACTTGCTATCATCAAAACTCCTCCATTACACTCACACTTCTGCAGGGAAGTAACAGTGAACCTGGATCGCTGCTTATATTGATGTGATATTAAAAAAAAGAAAGAGAGAGAGAAAGAAAATTGCCTGTGATACAGATTTGGGTATGAAATATAACACAAGATCCTTGTGTTATGATTAAGAGGGAAAGGTTACTCTCCAACTGTTTACACGATCAAATTTTAGAACCTCCTTTCAGTTTATTTTTACATACGTGTATATAAATAAGAGCGCTTTTTTTTTAACTTTTAGGTCCAAATATGGATATATTTAGAGGAATTTATTCACGTACACATGA
This sequence comes from Oreortyx pictus, assembly GCA_036925125.1. NCBI lineage: Eukaryota > Metazoa > Chordata > Aves > Galliformes > Odontophoridae > Oreortyx > Oreortyx pictus. Next base: position 51,663,221 of record JAUPFR010000001.1, read on the forward strand.
CCTTGTGCTAAGACTAGATACTACTTAAATGTTAACATTAATAAGAATAATTAATAATTACTATGAAGTTTCTCATGAGTATTAAATTTTCTAAGGATCCCACGCTTCATTTTATATTAATACAGAAATACGTAGGAAACTAAGCATTAGTAACCAAATATTTTTTAATCTTTCCATGGATATGTACCTCTGATTTTCTGAGACCTGTCCTGTTCCACCGGTATCAACTGCAAAACGAATGACAGTCAAAAGCACGCTAATATTACCCTATTTACAGTTGAACCACACCTGCAAATAAATGCATGTAATTGCCCTAAAATATCTATCAATTTTAAGAATTTTTGACAAAATCATAATTTTAAGTTGATATTTGTTTGGTAGTAAGTAAAAAATTATGACTGAAATCTACATAAACACTATGTATCTGCATTCCTCAAATACAACTACAGCTGTCATTTTGCAAGGAATACAAGTTCAGGCTTTCAACTTTAAGAAAAAATGAATTCATATGAAATTATGGCTAAGAGTCTGCTGACACATTCTTACTTTGGAGAAGAAACTATACATTTTCTGTTTCATGGAGCACTTCCTTAATATATAATCTCACTTAACACAAGCAGAAATAAATTTATTCAGACCAAAGAATTTCATGCCAGCTCTACCTTTCCTTCTTTGAAATACATAGATAAAATATATAAACATATTATATATTTTTAAGAAAGGAACTCTTGTAAACCAATGACTTTACTGTCATTTGCTTTACTGTCATTTGCTTTTAAAACTTCACAAGCTCTGTTTATTGCATGAAATGCATTAGTCATAAATGTAGGGGCAGAGAATCAGTGAGCAAAACAGAATCAGCTGACAAGAATAGTTCCTGGCTATGATTCTTATACAGTCCCCATGGAGAGGAAGTAATATTACATTTTAATATGTCTTCATTTGATTGTTATTACACTGCCTCCCAGGAGGCTAAGCCACTGCATGGATCTTGGCTGTTTTCGACCTATCGGGTTGGTAACATTGCTCTAATCAGATGGAGAATTAAGCTGCTGGATTTGTGCCTGTATAGCTTTTCATTCACAAAGAGATTAGAAACGAAGGCACAGTAACAAAAATTCATCTTCCCTCACTCTTAAAAATACAGATTACGAAATTAAAAAACACCATCACAATTATTTAACAGGAAGCTCCAGTAAACTAAAACCACAACCACTTAATTCTGTCACAATTATCCGTAGTTTTATGCTTTAGGATCGTGAAAAACATTAACTACTTGCCAAATTAAATGTCACATCCTTTAAACCAAGACAACTTCATAACTCTTGTATTTCTGGACACTGGATATGAAATGAACTACATGCCCGAGGAGGGAAATTCAGACTGTCATATATAATTTTCCTGTGAAAATTAAACAAACCTTAAGCCACAGACTGTAGGAAGGAGTAAGTGATCTCAACTTGTGGGTTAGGGCAAAACTGGTTTCATGTGTGTGGACAACTTAAGCCATTCAGCAGTGTATCAAATTGAGAACTAATTGTTGCTGGTGTGGATCTGTTAAGAGGGAAGGAGAGAATTACAGGTTTCTTTGAGTTTGATAAGCACTGTTTTAACAGTAGTGATGGTCAACATCTTTCATCTTAGGTATTCCTTAAAGTCAGCATCAGAAAATAAGTTTCTCAAAAGCATAGCTAAATAAAATGTAAAATCTCTATCCATCTGCACTTGTTCACAGCTGTGCTGTTTCCATGCTCAGAATAGAAAAGCCTACAGACTGAAGGAACAAAAACTCACAAAAGCTATAGATCCAACAGCAGTAAGAAGTTGTTCTTAATATAAAGCTGCACTTGATCTAATATGCAGTCACAGGATTATTAAGCACATCTAAAGCTTTTGAGTTTTTCTTTTTTTTAATTGTATTAAGTAATAGTACACTAGTTTGGCCAGGCATCATGTATTTGTGCTCTGACTGCTTTCATCTGCTTTCAGTACTTTTAATGACTTTCTTAGTAAAGCATAGAATAAATAATTCTTCTTTCCCATAAATTATCTGAATTTATAGGACAGGTTTAAGAACACAAGAAATCACACACTGAGAAACCACAAATCACAGATCACAACAGAGGTTGTTTCTAGACTAGCCAGGGATGAAGAACAAGGCAGCTGAGGTAATGGAGTGTTTTAATTAAATGAAATTAAATTCTTTTTTTTTTTTTTCTTTCTCTCTCTTTTCACTTAGTACCAATGCCAGATCTGCATGGAGACCTGAGACAGACAAAAAAAAAAAAAAAAAAAAAAAGCTCAGGCCACTCACCAAAGAACAGGTAGTTTGGCAAACAGTTGGTGTTGGATGCACTGCATAAAGTTTAAAGAGAGAAGACACATATGCAAATTTAACCTACTATTAACTAACGGTCTACGTTTGTTTGTGGTTAGAAAAATTCAGACTGACAATGAAGCCTTCAGTTTTTGCTTTAGAATGAAACTGTCTCCCAGAATGTAGCTACAAGACATGGAGTGCGAGTGGTAATACTCCAATGCATTAAGAACAGTTGCACAGAACATTGTCAGGATGTTGCCTACGCTTCTATCTGCAGGCTGGAGACTTCTGTTTAATTCTTCCATAGTATCATAGAATCACAGAATGGCCTAGGTTGAAAGGGACCTCAAAAATCCTCTAGTTTCAAACCCCCTGCCTTGGGCAGAGTCACCAACCACTACACCAGGTTGCCCAGAGCTACATCCAGCCTTGCCTTGAATGCCTCCAGGGATGAGGTATCCACAATCTCTCTGAGCAGACTGTTCCAGTGCCTCACCACCCTCTGAGTGAAAAACTTCCTCCTATTATCTAACCTAAATCTCCCCTGTCTTAATTTAAAACCATTAACCCTTGTCTTGTCACTATCAACCCATGTAAACAGTAATTCCCCCTCCTGTTTATATGTTCCCTTCAAGTACTGGAAGGCCACAGTGAGGTCTCCCTGGAGCCTTCTCTTCTCCAAGCTATACAAGCTCAGTTCCCTCAACTTTTCCTCATAGGAGAGGAGCTCCAGCCCTCTGGTCATTTTAGTTGCACTCCTCTGGACTGTTCCAAGAACTCCACATCTTTCTTGTGCTTGAACAACACAATCACATCCTACATTTTCTTCCGATCTTATAGCAACAGAGAGAGGATCTTTAATTAAAAAAAAAATACAAACTAGCTGAATTTGCTCAATTAATAACTTAATATATCACCCTTCCAGTGTAGGATACCAGTACCATCATTAAACACCTGTAAACAAAATACAGCTTACCAAACATCTTTCATTATATTTTTAACACCTCTGTTTTTTGTTTGTTTTACTTGCAAAAACAAAGTGGCAAGAGAATTTCATGAGGACTTTCTCAACCTAAAGATCAATTCAGAAACTTTCAACTCAGAAATTGGTTTAATTTTATTCTATTTTATTTTCAAATTAACATATAATTTCTCTTTATTATGGACCATTCAAAATACTCTTGCAGTCAGCCTTTTCTCCCACTCTCCTCATAAGACAAAACTGCTACATGAATGAAGGACAAGAAGAATTTTTGCTTCTTTTTCATATCTCATCCTTATCACTTATGAAATTATGTCCTATTGTCATGGCTGTATCACTCAAGACTGCTATCTAAATAGGATCCACAAACTGTATTCTGCACAACAAGTAAGCAGCAATGCCCACCTCAGTCAAACCAAAGCCAGAACAAAATGAAGTAAAACAACAGGCCTCTTCTTGCCTGGAAGAAGGTGAAGCCTCTGCAGTAGAATTTTGTGATTCACTTACTGCACCACTATTCTGAAATGTATCTTGTCCAAATGCAAATGGCATGGTAATTTGAATGGACTTGTGGCTAAATATGGTTCGCTATAAAATTTTTCCTATAATTCTCTGTACTGTACAATGCAAATATATGCTTTAAAATGCATATACCTTGTAAGTATCAACTGTTTAATTACAAGAACACCTCTGGAAATTTGCAGACTCTCCTTACTGAGTCTCACATTGCCCAACTGAAGAAAGAACACTCGAAGACCAAAGAATTAAGCACAAAAAATAGGGAGAGAGTACTTGCACAAGTTTCCCTCCTTTCCTATACCCGGAATGACATGATATCACCCAAGAGTACAGGTGGTAAAATACAATCCCTTTTTTTCTTTTTTTTTTTTAAGAAAGACTTTCTATTATGGAAAAAAGAGACAGTGAGCAACTTGTACCAAAGAAACTGTGAGCTCTAACTGGTTTCCTCTGCCTATCTTTTTAAAAACTGCACCACATTATCTCTTGGTAAAGGAACACCACAACCTAAGTGTACTAAACTGTATACTGCATTATTTTCCAATACAGAAGGTCACAGCATCCACCCATCCACAGCGAAAACCGACTTGCTTCCCTGCTGATGTGTCCCTTTTCATTCAGAAAGATTTACAGATGATAAGGAAAAAAAACTGCATCTAAATGTTGTACCACTACGAATGACAATTTGTCTTTCATTACAGCTATGCATTTCTAAAAGTATTTCAGTTGTACATTTCATACTCTGAGAAATGTTTTCAGATAATGATCTACTGTACACATGGTTGATTCTAGTTTACATAAACAAATTATATATTTGTGAGCACTGAAGAAACTGTGGCAGATGTAAGCCCACTAATTATGGTGTATTCAGTGTATTTCAGAATGTATACATCTAAAACAGATTACTAGCTAGTTAAATTCACCAGTCATGAGCAGTGTTTTTTTTTATATAGTTTATCCTTTCTCCCAGCACACCACTGGCAAAAGTCTCTTATGGATGGGAATACTTCCTCGCTACCACAGTGAGCTTTGCTTAACAGTTCAGCTAAACAGAACTAACACTATTAGTTACCATTCAGGTTACACTGATTGCCACTAATGACAAGTGGCCTTGCACAAAACAAAATCAGGTTTAATATTAAATGAGGATGTATATTCTGTATCATATAAACTCATCATTACTCTTCGAAGATGTTCATCTGCCTTGAAAATCTCTAGTTTCTATCTGCAGTACTTGGATAAGAAAGGGTTATAATAGTGAAAGTTCATATTAAATAAATAAGAAACCTCTTGCTCGTTCTACTGTCACTAATTGCATGCAATGATATTAATGACCCAGTAATTGCTATACGAGTAGCACTGAAGTGGAAAACATCATTCTGAGGCAGAGTTCATCTCTAGGTGGTAGGACTTCACCTCTGGCTGAGTTAATGCCAAGTGACAGTTCAGAATATAACACTATAGATGAGAAAATGCATCGGTCTCATGGTTGTAACAGTTTAGATGGACATGACGTTATTTGCTTTGACCACACAGAGTCCAGCAGTAACCCCAATAAAATGCCACAGTCAGAGTTTGCCCTATAGATGAACCTCATTCCTTTCAGGGGAGATGCTCTGTACTATAACAATCTAGAGCAATTTTCCACATGTTTGCTCCAATAAAAGAATACCTTCATCTCCCGCTTTTACATCAAGCACAACAAAAGTGCGCTTTATTGCAAAACACAAAAAGCTATTTACATCATCTAACTATCCTTCAGCAACAGAGTTTGGCACCTCAGTACTGAGATCAATTATGATACTATTGGATGACTGCGCACTTGGCAAAGATGATCAGAAGTTAAGCAATGTTTTGATTGCTTCATGCCTGTTTGTGCTTAGAACTTTTAAAAAACTTCTGAGTAACTTAATGAGGGAACACTGCTGAAAGAAAGCAATCTGAATTCTCAAAGCGTTACAGGATATTTAGTCCTTTTTTTCCTTTCTTTCTTTTTTTCTAACGACACAAATGTCTTGATTCTTCCACTACATATGCTATGGCAGACTCTGAAATTGCAGACCTGCAGCACAGGTTGGGGTAACCACCTGGAAAGAAGCTCTCCACAAAAGGCCATGGGGGTTCTGGTGGACACCAAATTGATGACAAGTCAGCAATGAGCCCATGCAGCAAAGAAAGCCAACAGGATGCACTAGACAAGAGTGCCATCATTAAGTCCAGGGAGGTGATCCCTTCTAAGTACTCAGCCCTAGTGAGATATCTGGAAAGCTTCAGCCAGGTCTTGGCTCCCCATTGTGAAAAGGATAGAACATAGCAGAGAAAATCCAGCAAGCACCTGTGGAGATCATGAAGGGACTGAAGAAGAAGGTGAAGACTGTTCAGCCTGGAGAAGGTAAGGCTCAAGGGGACCTTAGCCATGCGTGCACCTCTTATGGAGAGTAACAAAGAAAGACACAGGCTCCTTTCACTAGTACCAGGAAAAGAGACAATGGGCACAAATTGAAATATGGAGAATGCTGTTTAAACCTAAGAAAACCTTTTTTACTTTTTAACACTCAAACAGGTTGTCCTGGGAGGCTCAGGAGTCTCCATCATTGGACACAACCCTGGACAGCCTGATCCTGCTTGGGGAGATGCCATTCAAACTCAACTGTTCTGTGATTCGGTGAACAACTGCACTGCAGCCATCCAATGCATTTACTTGCTAACATGTAATACTTGAAAAACAACTCCTTCTCAGTTTCCCTGGAAGGATTCAGATTCAAAGTTGTTTCTCTCACAGAAGCTAAGTGAGCATAAAGACAAGTCTGCTGTGGCAGTTTAGTTATTTTTTCTGTCATCTAATCAACAAATTCTGCTAACAAAGGCATGAACATGCTTTTAAAACCAGGCTTATCAGCTCAGTAGGAACTGTTCTCCAAGAACTACTAAGACAACCTTAAGCTTAATCCTGGTTTTACTCACAAAAATATTTGCACCGTTTCTTCGGGATTCAAAAAAAGCAACTGGAAGACTGCCCATTAGGCCTCAGTCTTACACTTATCAGAAATTAATCCTGAAATACTCTTCTCCAAAGTTTCCAGGACTGACTAAGAGCAGGAAAGAAAATATAAACTGACATTTAACCCTGTTTTCAGCCATTTCAATCCTGTGCTTTGGCTAATGCAGTTCTCGGACAAAAATACATTTCCCATCAGTTCAACTATGTAAAAACTTCAAAGAGGAAAATGACTTCAAGTATTTTAAATTACTTTAATTAAAGCCTTAATAAATGCTTACGCATTCCTGGTCTTTTATTTCAGGAATTAAAATACTGTAACATAGATATGTTATAAGCAACAGCGTACAAGAAAGACCAATCCACTTTGACAGACACATGCTCATCACTTAACTTTTGTTAAATTAAATTTAAATGAGTTTCAATATGCTGGTGTGTTTCTCAGTTTCAGTTCAGAGTACTTTCCTCACAGCATTGTGTACTTCCCCAGGATACATCCCCACTATTTAAACGGTTACTTATAGTCTGCGTATTAAGCATATTAACTGCATGCTTCTACACATAGTCCTATCAAAGATATATATGTAAGTGTAAGAATATATACAACTGTTGAAGACCAGGGCTTAAGCTTTTCGTTTGCCAAGTACTTGATATGTGCACTATATGCACATACAAAGGCTTTTAAGTGAGAATATTGTGCTTTTCTTTGTTAATGTACTGTATTTTCAGTATGTATGAATTGTTTATAAGAACTAATAAAATCAGCGAAGTGACTAAAAATACCAAATGGCCTCCTATGAAATTTTAAATCCAGTTTAATTCTTTGCTATCTCCTGAATAATTCTTTCTTCCTCACAAATAATTATTCTTCATTTTCACCAGATTCCATATCAGTTCAGAATACCTGGGGGATGTGGAGGAAGGATAAATGTATTTTTTCACAACATACCATCAATTAACAAACTGAGCATTCCTATCTTTCAATTCCTTCCCTAAGGAATAGAGAAATAATAACAGATTTTCTGCTCAACTATCTCTGTCTACTTTAAAGGAGATAAACGGTCGGTATTGCCTAGGTAATGGCACTGAATATGAACAAAGTCCATCAATCTAAAATTGCCTTATTCTCTTACAAGAAGACCTGTGTGGTCTGGGACAAAACCCCAAAGGGCCATGATTCCATTAATCCTGTAGGTCTTAGACACTGTTAGAAATCTGAAGCTGCACAGACACTGATTTCCTTCTCCAATAATATTATTTGTATGAGCTGTATTTATATTTAATTCAACCAGAGCTAAGTGGCATTGCTGATATATCCCTTAAAAGACTCTCAGCAAAGTCAGCGAGTGACCTCTGGATATCATTTTACACTAAGAAGAAATCGTTTATCTAATTTGCTGAAGGAGGAGGAAGAGAAAGGAAAGAAAAAAATGGATCTTTGTGCAACTGGAATCAGGGTGGCTATTATCACATAGGCTTTCCTTAATACTACCAGCCCCACCAAAAAATAAATAACATTAGACTGCTGAGCTGTGCAGCCTTTTTAAAAAAACATCTGTAACATTTGTGTCGCAAAATAAATAGAATTGAAATTTTGATACTGTTTTTGTCTCGGTTTTTGCTAGTTGAGAATTAACCTCAAAACAAAGGAAAATCTACTGTTTTCTTTAGGGTAACTCTCGCTGGGTGTTCGCAGGGTAATGAAGACTGAATTCTATCTCAAAGAGGTGTCAGAATGTCCAGCCAGGCAGATTAGCTAGAGTTTGGTCAGAATACTAAAACAGCATTTTAATGTAAATCTATTTGGCCATGCAAAGACATTTATTCTTCCCAACTGGGCTGTATTTCAGGGTGCAATCTATATTGTCCTTTAATGTGTTCTTCCTCAGACAGTTATTGCCCTTTAATTGTAACAGAATGACAAAGTGAAAACATAAAAGCTTTGTGAATTTTTTAAAACCAGCTAATGCTAAAGTTTCAGAACAACAGTTTCCATTTTAAAAGCCACCAGACTATTACAAAAATGTATCCAAAACAAAGCATTGCTAGCCAGTATAACCCTTTAAATCAGTCAGAGGTTGAATACATATATTTTTTAATTTAAGCCAGAGGCCATTTATGTATGTGGGTCACTTGAAAAAAAAAATTGACAAAAAACATTTAAGGAAAGCTGTATATCGCATTTTGGCAATGTCAAAGTCAATGAACATCATTAGCTCAGCAAGCTTGGCTAATGAGGTTGCAAGCAGAGTAAGCACATTAGAGAAACCTTTTGCAGGACCATTCTGCAGTCCCTCCCTAAATCCCACGTATTCTTCACTGACCAAAAAATCCACAATTTCAGCAAACAATTCTGAACAGGTGAAATTTCATTTTAAGCGGTGTATTATTTTTTCACACTGATGGTGCTGGCATAACCCTCATTTTATACAGAAGAGATGAAGTGGGAAGAGGATGGGCTTGCTTGGTCAAACTATCTCAGAAGCGTGATGGTGGTCTGAAGGCAAGTGGCAGTACACTGCTCCTTTCCCTCAGGCTGTGCAGCTTCTTGCAGGCTCCCAACGTGCTCCACCAGTGCAAATTCAGTGTACTGCAGCCCCATGTCCTGTGACCAAGGGTCAAGTTTGTCAGAAAGGGTACAGGACAATTCCCATTCACCATAACAAAACATTTTTGGCGTAATGCATATGCCTGTACTGCTCTACCACATCTCCCTCCCATAGAAGAAATGCTGCAGCTGAGAGTGGTATTGAAGCAATTACACAAGAACCCAAACACTTGCAGATCCACCTCCTACAATCAAGGAAGTCCCCATTCATCTTGAGCAATCCACCCAGCAGGAAATAATAATTCATTCCTAAAGCACGCAAAGACATAAAAGGACTTTTTGATGCAAACATTAGAATTTCAAATCTACGTACCCTTGTTACACTTAACTTTGCCCTTTGCACAGGTATTTATGTTGTTGGGCACGGTGTATCTTCACGCATTTGATTAAGGATTTCCTTAGAGACTTAGGATATGTTGGCTAAATGGTTGAATAATTTAGGATAATCTAACATTAATATATCCATGATCTCAAGGACAGTTGACCTTCTGCTGAAAAGAAATCAGGTAGTGATTGGAAAATAAATCTATTAGTTTCCCAGGAACCAAAAATTGATGATGGCAAAGAAGAGAAAAGCAAGGACATTCTGTTACATCACTCATTCCCTCATGCAATACTATTCAGTATCATCTTTCTAAGTACAATGAGTCACAGAATTAACTCTTCGAATCCTGGCACTTGTATATTGAGGACAATGCTGAACTGCTGTTGTTGCAAGAAATTGATTAGATTGAGACTGTTTTGGAACTAGAATACCATTAATTATGAAAAGGAGCCTCAGAAACTTAACAAAAAAAGGGGGGGAATGAGAAAAGTTACATCTTCTATATGCTTAGACCCAGGAAAAAAAGTGAGTAGAAAAGTTCTTGTACTATATCTATCTTGAATACACCTAAGTTCTATAAAAATCATGGCTTAAAGAATTCATGTACAATCACATTTTTCCCTAAAGGTACACAGGGTTCAGAGGAAGCTTCTTTATCCTGTGTTGTAACTCCTCTGCTTTGTTACTCAAAGGCTCTCAAAAAGACTAACACCTTAATCTAAACAGAAATTTTACTGTTTAATATAGCTCTACAAACCATCTTAAAACAGAACAAAACAAAACAAAACAAAATAAAAACCATATCATGGTTTCAAATAATGGCAAGATGATAAGGGTATATGATGATGCAGAAAAGTTAAGGGCTGACAGCAGCGTGCCTGTGTAAGCAGCATCAGACTAGCCTGCAGACACAGACACAGCCAGAGCTGAACCAATGCTGGACTCGGTAAACTGGCATCTCAGGCTGTTTGATGCCCCTTACTCAGGGGAATACAAGATTCAAGAATACCTCAAAATCAAAAGCTAGCATATAAAATGCACTGATGTGTTTGCTTCAAAGCAATCCCCCTCACCTCCAAAGACTCAAAACATCAACAACAAAACCTACAAAACTCCCAAACAAACAGTAAGGAAAGAGAAGAAAGAGGAGAAATGTTTGTTTTTCTGAGTCAGTGGGAGGGAGATGGGTTGCACTCCTCACTTGGGCCTGAGAACATCTGGTGATTTACAGGTATGGTAAAAGGAATTTACACAAATGATTTATGGGTGGATCTGCATACGTGATAAAGATGCACTGTATTGCTTTAAAAAATGACAGTAAACAACCTGACCACCAGATCTTGTGTCTGATAAAGCCGTATCAGGTCACAAGCTTTTGAACAAAAATTATTAAAATGTTATCTAGCTCTAGTGTTTCTGTAGTGTCCTAGCTGAGCCATAGCCAAGTTTCCTGCACCTCTTCATGTTTCTGAGGCCAGCATCACTAACTGCATTGTTTTCTCCCATGAAAGACAAAAAAAGCCCAGAGAATTTTAGCTTAAGAATGGCTGGATTATCATGGCTTTTTGTTCAACCTATTGACATCTATTGGTATCCTGCTTCAGCTGAGTTAGTATGCTAGCAATACATGATTAATCCGTCATTTGTTTATGCCAGATTGAGCAAGGAAAGTAATATCCTAAGCAGTTCAGTATCATAGCAAGGCCAGTGTGACTTTTGAGGCATTAGACTGAAGGCCTTTCAGGAACTGCAACGTCTATTATGTCTTATTTCTGTAATGAAATAATTATACAAAATTAATGAAAATGAGTAGTACTTTAATCCTGTGGCTAAATCCATGACATGGATAAGACAGAACTGACAGTGTGACAGAAAGCTCCATTTGTGTCCACAGTTTTCAAGCAATAGCCATAACAGCGTCATTCGCTCCACTACAGCTGGTCCATTGTGGATTTTCTACAAAGTAGAACTCAGTAATGTATTTTACCATCAAAACCAACTATTTGAGAACTGTCATTTTTTATGCTGCACATTCTCTGTGGAGTTTCAGACAACAGTCTCTCAGCATCTAATCTTCCTCCAGTAAATCTCACTGGATTTCAGTGGGAACTTAAGGAAAATACTACGTAAGAGGGATCAGGTTTTTATATACTCCCTGACTAAACTGAGTTAAAACAACAAGTGGTGTTTTCTATCTCCCAGAACTCTTATTTAATAAAATGTTATTTCTATACGTATTAAATACCATGAATTCTTACTTCATTTCTGTGATACACAACTTGTATTCTACATAATGACACAGCGTGTTCCATTATAGCTATAACTAGAAAGTGATTATTTATTTATATTAAAAGCATTTCCACTCCCATTTTTTAAATATTTACTTAGAGCACTGGTAAAATTACCAATATTTTAAACTAAGAAATTAAGAAACATATAATATGACAGACTTTACAGGAAATGGTTATCAGCCTCTCTGAATGATCCAATTTCAAGGAGATGGGAGAAATAAGACATACCAGTAGGTGACTTCAGTGTAAATGCAGATGAGGCAGTGCATAGAATCACAGGATGGCTTAGGTTGGCAAGGAGCTCAAAAACCATCCATCTCCAACCTCCCTGCCACAAGCAGGGTTGCCTCTCTCCTGATTATACTGCCCAGGTCTCCATTCAACCTGGCCCTGAACACCTCCAGGGACGGGGCACCCACAGTTTCTCTGTGCAACCTGTGCCAGTGGCTTACCATCCTCTGAGTAAAGAATTTCTTCCTAACATCTAAACTAGATTTCCCCTTTTCTAGTTTAAATCCATTCCACCTTCAACTATCACTACCAGACCATGTAAAAAGTCTCCCTCCAGCTTTATAAGTTCGTCTCAAGAACTGAAAGGCTGCAAAGAGATGTCCTGGAAGCCTCCTCCAAGCTTAACAAGCCCAGCTCCCTCAACCTTCTCATAAGAGAGGTGCTCCAGCCCTCTGATCATCTTTCTGGCTTTCCTCCGGAGTTGCTCCAACAGCCCCACATCATTCTTGTGCAGGCCCAGAAGCATTGACTTTTTCCAGCTCATTGCTCCAGATTTCAGTAAGTCCTCATAGGACTAAATTAAATCTGCAGGACACATTACAGTGGCAAAACCTAAACTAATGCAAAATGTTGTAGTACTACTGAAGTCTCAACTCATGCTGTTTCCTGATCTACACTGTAAACACAGTAAAGTTATCTGCAATCATAAAAGTAATCTGAATCACAAAATTTAATGGTTACTCCAGATTAGCTTTAATGCTTAAATCCTCGATCAGTTTGAAAGTCTTCCAAAATTGAAATTGTTGGACAAGAGGCCTGTGTCATACACATTCTTTTAACAAGTCTAAGACAACATAACAGGAGGAAACTCAAGATCATGCTGCATCTTGGTTTTGCCCAAGAACACTCCTAGCTACTGTATAGACACAGTAGGTAAGTATGCAGCTATGACCATACTTTGGGGGCAAATATTACTGACAAAATTGGCAGTCAACATGACCAAAACATGTTTCCTGAGAAAACACCCAGACCACTTGGAACAAAGGCCGAGAACCTCTTCTAGGATACCTCAGCTCACATTGGCTGGGCCACCCTACTCTACATCTGGCATAAAAGACACCCAAGGGAAAGGTCAATAGCGTGGCATACTACCAGAACTGCAGTGAAAAAAAAAAAACATTACTATTTAGCTGCACACAACCTTTCAGTGTGAATACGGGACATGAAATTGTGTGCAAAAGGAGAAGCTCTTTGCAGGCATAGAAGTACAACCTGATTTGATTTGCACAAATTGAGGAAAAAAAGAGACAGAGGCCCAAATAAAATCAACAATAATATCAAAACATGCTGTCAAAACAATATTTTCAGGAAAAAAAATACAAACCCATTCAGAGTCTTCTTGGTTTGCTTAGCAAATGAGACAATATATAAAAGAACAAACAACAATATTTTAAAGGATAAACAACTGTTATTTTGAACTTACATATGACGTAATAATCTTTGTTCTTCTGAAATTCCAGGCCCCAAAGATTAGGGCTGAATTCTTGAAATTTGATGGTAAACTTAACATCTTGATCTGGCTTGGCACAGTTGAGTAGAGGTGTATTGTCCTTTCTAATAGCACAGCTATCTGCTTGGTCTTTATCAACCATGTAGACTTTATAATATTCATATTGGCCAACAGTTTTAGAGTCCACCTTTGGGCATATAATATCCAGTTTGTCTCCTATCTGTGGATATAGTACCAATCCTTGTCCAGGAAGGAATCTAAAAAGAGAGGAAGAAAAAAAAAAAAAGGAAAGAAAAAAGGGAAAATGTGAAACACTTGAAAAATCTCATTCAGAAATGTAGCAATTAAAATGGACAGAAAGGAACAAATACACAGTTTCCAAAACCAAAATGACAGAGTGAACAAACCAGATCTTAATAGTCTGGGCCTGACTCAATCTAATATCAACAAGATGTTTAGATCTTGGAAATTACAGATGGATTGAGTTTTATAGCCAAAGTTCCCTGTTTTGGGAACTTCAGGAGGTTCTGCATCTCTGTCAGGCACTGCAGTTTCTTCCACATTTGGCCATTCGCAGCAGCCATTGCAATATATGAGAGGCTATAATCCTGTCTTTCCATGTTGGTAACATTTCTACTATTCTTGCACGTATTTTGCTAATTTTGGATATGGGAGAATGACAAGAATGATTGCTCATTTGGAGCAGCCATGTGGGAAAGGAAGCAACTTAGACTTTCAGACTTAACATATTGAAACACTGATTAATGTTACTGGTATAGCACAAAAGTACATCCGTCACTCATCAGGATGATTCGTACAGATCTAGGATGGACTGGAGACCTAGTCGAGCCAAGGACAGCACATGCTTCCAATAAAACACTCTTTCAAGATAGTGTGATTGCTACACTACAGTGATTTCTTTGTAAACTCATCATTATTTTTATCTTTTTTTTTTTTTTTTTTTTGTGCTATAAATGAAACACGGGTGTGCTTTTGCCTTCCTATACATGGAGACTTCTCACACAGACTGGCAGAAAGCTTTAGTGTTTTTTTTAGTCAGACATGATATTTTATCTTCCCCATCAGTATAAGTTTCCAGGTAAATTTCACTACATCTTTACTAATGAAAAATATAAATAATTGCTTATAGTACTGTTTTATCCACAAAATGAGGAGACTCTGTCTTACAAGAACAAAAGCCACAGCAGGTTTGTTTGTTCATTTCTTTTCTCCTTAAGATATATTTGCTCCAATTAAGGCCAGGAAGCACAGTTTTAGAACTACAGCCAATGATACAATGTCCTCTAATGCACAGACCTAAAAGTCTGACTTTCTTTCCTTTTTCTCCTGTCTGCCAGTCTTTTCCAAAGAGCTTCCTTAATGGAGAATCAGCCTGAAAAACTCTGAAACAATTGCTGTCTAATGAACACCCTTCTGCAAGAGCTAGAGCTAAACAGCACACATAGTAAATCTAGCTTATTCATAGGCAGCCTTCCTGGAAACTCGCTAGAATATTAAGGCTCAGGAACAAAACTGTAGGCGTAGATTTCTCCCAGCCTCCCGCTTTGCTATAGGAGCCCAACAGCAAGGAGCAGTACTGGAAGAGAACCTACAAAATGAGGAAAAAAAGGAGGATGCAATGCCCCAAATTTCAAACACATCATTTGCAACTGCTTGCTCCCATACAATGAGAGTTTATGATCTGCGCTAATTGAGTGGGATTATTTTCACTCACAAAGCCTGTGTAAGAATTATATTTGTTGTGAAGCAGCAAGTAGCAGGACAAAGACATGTAATTACAGATTTAGGGGAAAAGAACAATGAAATGTTGTGGCAAGAAGAGAGACTGTTGATGCATAAATCACTGCGCTCCTTTGTGTCTCGCAGTGTAATTTCTAGACTATAGAAACTAGTCTTGGCCACGGCTGTGCAAATAGAAGTACACTGGAGACAGGACAAAGCTGCACTGCCTCCTTCAGTTCCCAGACACAACATAGGAATGCAGTGACTACCATGTTCCTAAAGCTGAAATGGCATCAGAAGTGCAAAGGTGGAAATATATCCTCCTGGGAGTCGCCAGCCTTGTGAGGAGCCACCAGGGGAGTGGCTGGCTCTGCAAGGGCACACCAGAAATGCAGAAAGAAATGCAGCAGCCGGCAATGTTTCCAAAAGAGTATCACGGATTCAGACTCAGCCCCTCCTTTGGGAACAATTCTGACAAGGTAAAGGCAAAGCAACAGCATTTCTGGGCTAACCCAGGTCACTGAAAACTGACCGTTACCACCTCGTCTGACAACAGCCCAAACTTATGCTGCAGGAGATGAACTTTACTTCTGTTTCTCCACCTGCATGCCAGGACAAATGCTAGACACCATATGACCCTCCTGCTGCAGTTCTTCATATCATGGAAATGTTTAAAATTTTTCAAGAGAGGCTCTTTCTTTTCTAATTGACTAATTTAGATTTGCGCGCTTCATAAACATAAAATTCATGAGGTTAGAAACATGCACCTGTCTGTCAATATCAACAAAATGACTGCTCTGAAAAAGAAAAAAGCCAAAATCTAACCATGGATTTCATACATAGATTCATATAATCAACTAGCAGCAATGTATGTTCTCCATGAAAATTCTGAGTACAAGCAGGACAGGTTCAGGGATAGCAGGCAAGCAATGCTCAGAAACAGCGACCAGACAGAAAGCACGCCCATGTGCCTTCGTTAAGCAGCCAGGAATTGCCCCATAAAAAGCAAAGGACAAAACCACCCCCAGCAGACAGCTAAAGCACGTTTTACAAGAGCTTTAACCCAGGAACTCGTTAGACTTTATGGCAGGGGAATACTCTCGCTATGCGCCTGCAGTCTGTACAGTTTTAGTATTAAACTCGGTAAATCTGCTTCCACTTCAGTTTCTCAACTTTTAGGATCTAACGCTGATAGGATTAGGAAAGAAAAAAGGCTGAAAATGAAAGGATTAATCTGAGAACTTGATCATATTGGATTTCTTTTTTCGACAGCTAGTCGTTTTGACTGTGACCTTTACAAGAAAGATAGTTTTGCTATCCATAGTATAACTAAGTAAAACTAATTACCCTTAGTATAACTTAGTAAAACTATAGTTTCACTTTCCTTACTTCCTTACAACAATGAAGCATAAATATGGATGGAGAGAATAAAAAAGCTTCACTCATACGCATCAGTTTGACCACAACTCAGTGACTACTCCTACCTAGACAGGATTACTACCCCTCAGTTTGCGTAGTACTTGAGCTACCGTATTTTCATAAAGACTTAAATTATTTGCTGGGTAATAAGCATTTCCTGAAACTACTTAATGACAAGGAACAAGATTAAGGCTACTGTTTTAAGATGCTACTTTTGACAATTTTACATCTCAGAAAAAAAATAAAGTGGGGAGGGTCAATGTATATTTGGCCTTGGTAAAGGCCAATAAAAACTTCAGTGAAGCTGAATTTGTCCTAAATCTTTATTTGTTCAAGTGCTGGTGTAGCCTTAAGCATTCCAGGACATAAACTCTTATACTGCAGGACTGCATCTGTAAAAAATAAAGTTAATAAACTGGGTTTACAGCTGAAGTGAGCGTGCACCTTCAGTGACTCAGAAAACTTTTTTTTTATTATTATTTTTTCCAAACAGAAATATATTAAAGATGGATCAAGAGGTTTCCAGAGTCCTGTGGATGACACTCTGGGAGGCTGCATTACAGCCATGGTTGCTTAGGATACTAACATGGCTCTCTGAGCAATCAGGAGCAGTGACAGCGTCAAGACATTGCTTTCCATATAAAGCTAACTTCCTAACTTTCTGCTTCTCAAATATAAATACAAATTCTCATTACTGGGAAAGTTACATACCAATGCAAGTCCCTGTACCCCAAAAGATACTTTGAAAAAAAAACTTAGCTAGTTTCCTGACTCATTTGTTTAGACGTTGGCTAAAATGACAGGGGCACTTGAACAATCTTACCCACAATTAATAATAACAGTGCTTTCTGTGAGAAAGCACAAGTAAAAGAAGTACAGTAAAAATGCTGTATGATGAAATCAATCCACTTTCTGTCTGGCACTTGTGGATACAGAGGGCATTTTTGCTGGCAGCCCCAAATTGGTATATTGTGGGTGACATATGACAGCTGTGCAACACACACATCTAACTAGTCATGCAGCTTAGTGAATAACAGCAAAATACAGAGTTCTCAAAGCTTTTTAAAAATGAGTTGTTATTAGATCAAAAAATCACACATCACAGGTACCAGGAAAAATAAAAAAGGAAAAAAAAAAAAGAAAGAAGAAGGAGTAGTTTCTTCCTCACTCCCATCAATGTTACAGTAATTTTCACCACTACATTTTTTTAAGGTCCCACACTTCCTGGTATTAATGTATCCTAACTGGTCTAAGTCCCAGAGAAGTTAGAAATGTAGCACGTTCACACACACTAAATATTAATGGAATTTTCCTTAATGATAACCATTCAAATCTCCCTAATCACATAATTAGAACTCTATCTGCCAACAGACTTTTGCTGAGAATATTCTACTGTTCCTTACTACGCAACCAGTTTTGAAACTGTAAAAGTATCAGCAGATTTTTTTTTTTTTTGAAGAAATAAATTTTAGAAAGATTCTGTTAATCAACACTGATGTAAAAAATGTGTTGGCATACTCTTCATAACTTGTAAAACTACATATATATATACACATGCAAGACACTTATCTTTAACTATATCCTAGTAATTATAAAATAAACACAATTTTAGAGAGCGTGTTACTACTTGTTGAGAGTCTCGTATATTTAACTGGGGAAACAGTGCCAAAATTCTGTGCTTTAATACCTTACCTGAACTAATCAGTGTAGGTGGTTTGTTTCAAATTAATATAACAAAAACAACCCTAGAAATGTGAACAATCAAGATGCTTCTTAAAATACAGTCTGAAACCTTCTGTTGGGGAATCCTACCCACTTACCTTTATGAAGTTTAACTACCAGCCTGACTATAAAGTTATTCATTGAAAAGTTTTATTAAGGAAATTACATGAACACTAATAGCACAGTGTGTTAGACCGTTACTTGTACAAGTGCAAATGGAATACACAATAGCTTGCCACATAATAGTCCTTATTGTTTAAAAAGTATGGTTACTAAACAATTAGTGTATTCACCATCTGGCTTTGGAGAAAAAAAAAAATCTTGAACATCATTTTGTCTACACCAAAATAATCAAGCAAAGCAAAAGTCCTAACAGAGCTTGATGCAAAGCACACAAAAGTTGTAGGAAAGGCTCCTAGTAATTTCAGTGAAGTAGCAGTGCCTAACCACAGCCTGCTGATTGAGCTGAAAATCTGTGTCCTGATTCCTAAAAACTTCGAACTGAAAAAAAAAAAAATAAATAAATCCAAAAACACAGACCAGAGTTCTCTATAAAATGAGCCTTTTGCTTACAGAGCTTTCATAGTAGTTTCTGTCATATTCAATATTACATGTAAAGATATGCCATGTGAACATAAGGTATACACCCAGCTATAAACTCAAAAAACGCTTTTTTTTTTCTAGATTCAGTGATTGCATAGGACTGATCTCATGCCAGTTTAAATGGATTAAGCAAACAAGAATTCAATGAAAACAGGATCAGTAACTGCTATGGAACAGACAGAAAAACAGGCTTCATCAAAAAAGATTAATGTGGAGTCTTTGTCTAGAAATGAGTAAGGAACTTGGTTAAAAAGAAAGGCACCACTCTTACATGAACTCTGCAAAAAAAAAAAAAAAAATTACCATGTTTTAACACAGTAAAATGATAGAACTGGCTTTTCAGAGACTAACAAATGAAACTTTGAAAACACAAAAGGAGACACAGCATCTAATATTATTAACATTCTTTTAAGGGAGTTTTGGAAGCTGCTTTTCTTTGCAAGTGCAGTATTATTAAATTATTTTAATACTACAAAAAGGCTTTTACAGAATATGTTAAATAGGTATTTTTTTTTTGAATTTCAATAAAATTCAAGAAGTTTAATCTGCTAACCTTTATTTATATGTAACATTTTTCCAGGCAGTTAATGAAACTATTAATGTAACCAATGGTTACTTGCATGAATAGGAATTGCAGAATGGAAACTAAATGTAATTCAAAGAAATAAATAAATATATTCGCGTCCCTTAGAATCTTTAATGTTAAGCACCGCATTACCCAAAGCCAAACTCTGAAATACAGTAGCACAGCTTTCCTAAGCTACAGCTCTTGTGTTTCTCATTTCCATTGGAATGGGAGAGTCTCTATAGGGGGGCTCAGCCGCTTCTGTAGTTAACACCTGCAGAAAGGATATAGATACACTGAAACAGTTTGCTGAAACTGTAACTCAGCTCCACTCCTGGTTTTGTGGCCACCTCTCCGTCCTGCCCCTTCCCACCACCCCCACCCCCACCGGCCAGCCCATCTTCTTTCCCGCCCACTGGGAGAAAGGCTTGCAGCCTCCTGAAAGAGGGAACAGCCAAGGGTTTATTATGTTTTAATCACCACCCTGGAAATGATAAAAAAGAGTGCCACCATTTTGTGTCTGACGTAGCCACACAAATGGATGCCACACTCTGTGCCTCTTCCTGAATCCTGATTGAAGTCAGTTGCAAAACGTCCATCAGCTTCACTAGGGCATGCTCATGTAACACACTTACAAATGAATGCTTAGCTACCTGTACAGAAATGATTATTTAACATATTTTCTCAAAATTCTGAGTGGACGGACAACAAAGAGCACATATGAAATGTTACCTATTTCATTTAGCAATTCATTGTGCCACCCTTTGTAAGACATACCGCAAGAAATCATTCAAAATACAACAAATTATTTTTTATAGCCAGAACTTGCCGAGAGTGCATACACTCTCCTCCAAACAAGATTTTTTTCTTTTGCATAGATCTGCAAAATTTGACAGTCAAATTGTACCATCACATCACAGTCCTTAAGGCACAGGGCTTGCAGTTGTACAGTGGGACACCCACGGACAGGATGACTCTTCCAGCACATTGGGAAATGCCTTATTGAAAGATGTGTCATGAGTTTCCTTCATCAAATAGCTCCTGTGACTACTGCTGCTGAATATATATATATTCTCACATCTACGTTCCACTCAGTTTAAGAGAGTCACATGTCTGAAGCAGCCTTGCACTTGAGGGAGCCCAATACCTGCAGCTGTGACATGTCTGGTGATAACCACACCTACTCCTTTATTTCTCTGTGTTGATGGAAGGTCACCTGCAACCTGGCACAAGAGACTCTCCCATGAGAGCCCTGCTGTATAGCAGAGTTCCTGCTGTTCCTGCTGCCCAGAGGTGGGCTAGCTTTGCTGGAAAGCTGCCCTTTCTCTTGCTGCTTGGTTGTCACTCATAAAACAAAGCAAAAAAAAAATAAATAAATAAAATAAAAACTAAAATAAACCACCTAGTTGTATAAATAAAATCTTCAGATCATCTTGTGCTTTACCTCTCACCCCTCAACATAAATCCAGGGTGTGAAATGAATGCACAGTTTTCCTCCTGTAAAAGGAAAGCACATTCTCCTCTGCCTTATAAACCTCTCTGAGAGCAAACACCTATCTAGTTCGTTTGTTTGTTTCTGTTGGTTTTGGGTTTTTTTTTTCCCTCTACAACAGTCAGCCTATATCAACGGGAAGCAAGAGCTGGGCTTTCTGCACAAGGCAGTGGATAGTCAATGCACAGGTAAGGCTTGAAACACTGAAAATATATACAGTTTGATATTTTACCAGTGATGGCAAAGGATTGTTTTATTAGGTTTTATATTTTGCTTTTCTACATGATCTCCACATAAAGCACTACTATCACCAATTAACTTTTTGGATTACTGTGCATAAAGCTTTGCTAGAAGCACATACAGCACTACAGACTTGTGATCTACTTACTAAATCAATACTGGTTATCACCAAAGAACCCCAATGTGCTGCAGAATAGTCTGCTAATTAAGAAAAAAAAAAAAAAAAAAAGATGGATAAGACCAACATTTAACTTCTAAGTGTATTACAATATGATTTCATCAGCATTTACAAAAATACGAACCATCACAACAGCTCTGGACTTATTTAACTTCAACAAAGAGGGAATTACTCCTCAAATTGTTGCCTGCTATCTCTCACGCACCAGCATGCAGACACACAAACACACTCTCTCTTTTATTGCAGTTCAGCAGAAACATGCTTTCTATATAGAGTTTAAAAACTGCAAGTGGCTGCACTGGAGAGCAGAAGCCAATCTGTATAAATGGCTTATTCTGAGGAATTTCTGAAAGAGAAAACACTCAGTAGGTGCACTGTAATTAGTTGCTCTTTCTAGTTACCTCTTGACAAATGATGCATGTGGGTCTGGATGAGAGCCCAACTCTTGACCCATGCCACCACTACACACTTTAGTACTTCAAGCAGAAACCCCTAGCCTCAGCACTCTTTTCATTCTGTTTTTCCAGAAAGGCAGCATTGGTAATGCACAAAATGAGAACTAGACATGATTAGCAATGTTGGAATTCTTTCAGAAACGCTTCATATAGCTATGCCCTAAATATATCTGAGGGCAGCCTTCCGCCTTCAATTCCTTCCAAATTTGCAGCGTGTTTCAGGATTAGGTTAAAGGACAGAACATGGACACATACCCTCCAAGTACTGTTCCCACAATGCTTAAAGACACACTTTTGACATATTTGCAAGCCTTTCAAACAGAAAATATTCACATGATCATTATTTTAGATACAGATTATAAACCCATTGAGAAATACAACTTTTATCACAAAAAAAAAAAAAAAAAAACACCCTTTAAAAAATAAACATTTTTTGGATAGCACTTTACTGCCCCCTTTTGCACTTTAACATTAGAACAGGTTTCAACATATGCATACTTTTATGAAACACTGTTAAGAAATAGGTTAAGACGACAGGGCACACTGTTTATATAGTATGAGATTATCAGACGCAGCTCTGGGGACACCTTCTACTTACCTGAACTGTAAACAAATGAAACGTTTAAGCTTTCATTGCCCCTAATTTTCCATGGAAGAGATCGGTAAGGGGTGGCTTAAACGACCATTTTTCATTTTAATCTGCATGTACACAGGCAATGAGAAAGAAAGCTATACTGCTCATTAACACTAGTTGTCTTCCTGTCACAGTTTTCTAAAGCACAGATCATCTGCAACTTGAATTTGGTTTTATTCAGCAGGAAGAAAAGAATGACAAAGGGCTTTCTAGTACGAGGCCATTCATGTGTTAGCAATCTCTTAACTGAAAGGATGGGTGTATCACTCAGAAGAAAACTTCACAAACTGGCAGGCAAGGATATTTTCATGAAAGGTGAAGACAAGAAGCCTAGACATTCAAATACCCTGCAAGCCTACAGGCATAAACCCGTTCTGCAGCTCCACACTGCAATTACAGTCAGTACAGAATTCATGTGTGTCTGTGTGTGTCCATATATATCTACAAAAGGTAATAAATCTATAGTCTAGTGGCCAGTTATTTACAAAATACTAATTCATTATGACAGAGCCAGAGGGGGACTCGTCCTGCCCTCACCCTCAGCTTCCATTTGACAAAGTCCATGTGCTGCTGCGTACGCTTATATTTAAACTTAATCCATTTTCCTCTGTCATCCTACAATTACAATACAAGTCACAATAATATTAAATTTCACTGCCTACAGCATTGCACAATTGAACCATTACTGTAATGAAAACTGACTCCCTTTGATATTAACACTGGTGTTTTCTCTCATTTGCTAGCCATGAAATACAGGAAGAGACCAATGTTGTTTTAATTAAAGAATTGTTGTTCAAAATACGCTACTGGGAATATTAAAGTAGTTCTTTATTCTCGCAGCAAAGATAATCTGGTATTTATATGGTTTGGGTTTTTGAGAAAATAAAACAGTCTGTGCCATGGATTCGGCGTAACACAAAACCACTGCTCTACTTGTGCTCGCAAAGGCAGGGCGTGCCAAACCTAAGAAACATGGCGCTTTGTTGAAAAGATGCAGAGCAGTAGTTAGCATGGAACACAAAGTCAAACTAAACCATGTGTGCTTCTTACAGAAGTCACTGAAGTCTTTGCTGTTAGAGAGCTAACAGAGACCAGCTGGCATTTGCCAAAAACCCGCTTTTCAAAAAGGGCGCTGTAAATCACGGGCTATGGATGGGAGAAAGAAACAATGAAAACAGATTTTTCTGTCGCTATGCTGTTCCACACTCCTCTCCACCATCACTATTACAGAAACAAATCTTATGTCAGCCACAACACAGGAATACAAACCAAGGTTTTTGGCCTTCCTCCTCTCGACTACAATTTGTTCACACCTGTACAGTCTTGTTCCAAGACATGCTTCAAGCGAAGTCTATAAAAGAGGGCAGGGACTGTCTTCTTTCTCGATGAGACATTAATTATCAGTGATGATATCTCAAATTCAAAGAAAAAAAATTCAGCTGCTTTGCAGTTGTTAGAAAAGATATTACTGCATACAATTTGCCTGCATAAGGAAACAGTGGAAGCGGAACAAGTTGTTAACTTGCTACATTCAAGAAAAACTATGCCAAATCAACTACACCATCATAAGACAAAACAAATGCATTTTGGCAAACCTTTGATACACAAAGATTTTCAGAATTCAGCTACAATCCTCTTTAACTCCCATATCGCATCCCTTCTCTGTTTAAGAAAAAACAGGTTTAGATGGGAAAAAATGACCCTGAGCAAAAAAAAAACAAAAAACAAATGAGACACCTGCATCTCACATTAAACCCAAGATCAAGCCAAGTGAAGGGCATCCTATGTTAAATAACAACTTTTTCGAAGTTTGACTGACTTGCAGAAGCAGAATGAAATATGTTTGCTGCTACTTCCAAGACAGCAGCAATATCTGAACTACCAAAAATCAACTTCTGGCCTGCTACAGTGCTGAGCCTCTCAAATTAAGATAAACTGACTGTAGAATAGTTTACACACTCCCGCAAAGGTCCAGAGGTGTACTCATCACTAGACTGGACATCCACACCCAGTTGGAAAAGGGGGTTCACCACGCAGGAGCATCAGCCACTCTATTTGGATCTGCTCACTGCACTGCATTTGACAAGGTTTTGTCTCAGCTCCTAGCACAGGCAGGCTCAGCGTAGCCATTTAGTAATCAACTGGATTATCTTTCGAGGGGTAACCTGTGCTGCTCTGGGGACCAAACAGTTGTCTGTAGAAATGCACTGGCGTCACACTGAATTGCAAGCAAAAAGGATATAAAACTTGGAACTGGCAGAGCTACTGGTGCAGAGACAGACCTGCTCAAGCTGTCCCAGCCAGCAAGAAAGATCACCACCAGCACGGCTGCCCTGACAGCTGGCAAGCTACATGGAAATTAAGAGTCATTCCAAGTGCAGACAGAGCTGTAACTTCTGACATCACTTTCTGATAGAAAGAAATGTAATGAAGCTTCAGAGAGATGTGTATTTGTTCAACCCCAAAAAACCTTTTCACACTGGCTTTGGTTCAAGATAGCTCATGCCTAAATTCGTCCCGCTTCAGCAAAAATATTCAGCATTCAGCACATGCTCAACATGAGCTCTTCTGAATGAGGACAGTTTTCTGAGTAAACCTCAGGAGCACAGCTCAATCTCGTTCACCTCGCTGTCACACACAGAGAAGATTATAAAGAGCAATAAATTTGTAACATGTGGCTTTTGTTTCTCTCCAAAAACTGTGCGAATGCTGTCTGACAAAAAAAAATTAAATAACTTGAAAGATCAATGATTACCACCAATAATCACATATTTTAGTGTATTTAATCGTGCAGACCAGGAGTTTCATCTGCCAGCTAATCCATACAGCTTGGAAACACCTTGGTAAAAAAAAAAAAAAAGAATGAAAAATCTGAAGGCCAAGTGTTGTGCTGTGATTAAACTAGACTGCTTCTGAACTAAACTGGAATTAATTAAACATGACAAAAGCAACGTAAGGTAGACAGTGTATGCCACAAGACCTCAAAAGAAGTCAAGATGTGTCTCACTCCAAATCTGCACTTTCATCCCACCAGATATAGAAGCCAACCACTGCTCAGGCAGCAGGTAAGCAGATGGCAACCACCAGCAAAAACGAAAATGCAAAACGACGCACCACTTGAAGAGTAAGATCTGTAGTTATGTGTGCTTTCACCAGCGCTCGCTGCATAGGTTCCTTAAACAAACTGCTTCAAACTTGCAGAACATCAAAAGCCAGATGGGCCTTCCTGAATGAATCCACAGGCAAGGAGCCAGGATTCCCGTTTGCTGCAGAAATAGGCCTGGACTTGATTTGAGTCTTCTCAGCTCTGACAGCCTGGTGTCTGGCAGATCTCCCAATTCAAAATAAAATAGCTTTCAATTGCAACTAGGCTTTAACTAATAATAATAATAAATTTTAAATCCCTCTTACTACCTTTAATATGCACTTCCCTTTATAGAGCATTGTTCACTTTTCCCACCACTGTTTTTGGTGTGAGTACCTAAGCAAATACACTATTCAAACAAAAGCTAACAAAATTGTGAGAAGTAATCTACAACACCGCAGATTTTTCAGGCTAACATATCATTCCAGTATCTAACCTATCCTCCTGTGCAAGGTAAGCCATATAATTTCTCGTTTCTGTTGACGCGTAAAACTTGGTTATCCTTTGAAGTGTACACAGATCCAAATGGTACTAAAGAGAGTTTCAGAAATTCTGTTTCAGCCAATAATTGAGACACTTTAAAAGAAGACTACAGGGAAAAAAAAAAAAAAAAAAGAAGAAACTTATGTATATGCTCTGCATCAGGAATGATTCACCTAGCAACATAATCCTCTACCAGCCTTTATCTTTTTTGGCTTGGGACCTCTGTTTAATACCAAAAGAAAGCACAGACTATTGCATCAAAGTTTAAATCAGCTGCATTATAATTATCATGCTGATACCGCAATAAACAGTGGGTGTTGCCTGGCCAGGATTGCCAAAAAAGATAGAGGTCCTGCCCTTATTTGCTGTATTGGACAATGTATATAATCACATCAAAGGAAAGTTCTCTGCATCAGGACTGGCAGAAAAAAGGAACCTGGATGTTCTCTTCCTCAAGGAAAATGACCGATTCTGTTCACTGGATGAAAATTAAAAATTTTGCCTATAATAATAATAATTAAAAACAAAACAACAACAACAACAACAGAAACTATACCGTAGAGCCCTTGAAGGCTACTGTAATACTAAAGTCACTGGAGCTATTTTCATGGAGTTGAACGGGAGATAGATTGAAGCATTAAACATGCTTATCACCTTTAAAGTTGAAAATAAAAATACTTAAAGACATACTCAAATGTGTAATTTAAAATTACGGATTGTTATCGTGTATTTAAGACTGCTTGAAGATCTTCGATTATCTGGCTAGCCCCAAACACGCATTTACAACAACAAAAATAACAAAACCATCAACTAATTCAGACTGACACTGCAGACATTATTATTTTAAGGAATTTCTATGTGCGCTTTACCAGCACAGTTTTGAAGATCTAACTGTCCTTGAGGGCAGAGGAGCAACGGCAAAACTGTTTCTTGTTCTGCCATTTGGTTTTCATAGTTGGCGTTCAGAAACAGACTGAGTGCAAATGTGCTTGTTTTCTTACAGCCTCAATGCTTTTTTACCCTTCCAATTAGGGAGACGAAGTGCAAATTGCAAAACCTCCGTATTTTAAGTGCATCTTTGAATTAACGTGCAATAGAATATTGCAAACTAGCTCAGGAAAGCAGAACCTGCAGATGGTTTTGTGTGGGGGGACACAGCTCTGGCACCCCCAGCACAGGAGGCCCTCCACAAAGAATTACCTATTCCTTTCTGTGCCTTGCAAAACGGACTGAGTCTTATCTCGCACATTTCTGAAATGTGACATGACAGGCAGGTTGGAAAGCTAAATGTTGGATAATGGTTGGCAAACAAAGGACATCGGTTTTTACATTATTTCTTTAATTACTTTAACCCTTGTTCTAACAGAAAGCATAAGGCCAGAGTAATTCAGCTTCTCCCTTTGTCATTTGCCTGCCATAAATATGCACCAGTCTGCATTTGAAAAGCTGAAGGAGGCCGCAAGCTTGCTGGACATTTATCATGCTCTGTTCCCTGTTAACAAGCAAATACTTTAGTTGAATGGCCCATTAGCAATCATTGTCAAATGCAGAATGCAAGGTGCTTGGATGTGACCGGCCTGTAAATTAGACGAGGGTGCCCCTGTGCTTTGGAGAATTTCAGCAAATGAATTGGATCTTTTGATACAGATTTCTGAAGGTTAAGCTGTAAAAGAGGAAACATATCTGAGTACTTCAGACTTATGCCAATCTGTTCGGCTCCCTATATGCACTTATTTATTTTTCGTTTGCTAAATCACATCGACATCAGCAGCTTGACAGTTTGGATTCTGGAGTTCCCTTTCCAGGCAGAATTGTGAAGCATTCCAGCTTGCTATGGGGTAGGATAAGAATGATAAATTCAAGCATGTAATTAACATCTTTATATAAAAAAAAATATGAAAAGAAAAATCTTTAAAAGTGTCCAAGCCACTGCCAAACAAACAGCATGAATCCCATTTTGCCGTGCTCATCCGAGGTTCATTCCCACTACAGAAAGACACAACTGTTATTGTAGGCTTGGTGCTTTTTTTCCCTTATGTCTAGACTGCCTAACAAATGCAGAGTACTTTCTTTTTCCTTTCGGTAGACAAATGAGCAGGCAATAAAGTAAATATTTCTCTTTCGAATGGTAACCCCGATTTGCAATGTAATACAGACTTGAAGTTCTGGGCGTTTATGGTTGTTATTTGGGTAGAAAAGCAATCCTTAACTACTTGGAAGGCGCTTTATGAGAAAAGACAAGAAAAAAACAACACACAAGCAGCTGTACCGAGAGAGGTATTTTACTACCTTTGCAGCTGCAGATCGCTTAAAATAAATGACAAAGCAATGGCTATATTCTGCAGGCTGAACCAAGAGGCTGACAGGAAACTCATCCCAATGACAGGGGATGGGGAGAAAAAGATGCTTATCTCGGTTCATTTCTAGATTTCAGGCAGCCTCTCAGGAGTAAACACCACCTAGAGACTAAGTCAATCAATTCGGTTATCTGCAAGCTTTCCTGATAAATAGGAAAGAATGCTGTTATTTGGCTTTAGTTTCTATTTTCCCTACTACTTTTCTATTTTTGCACAAGAAATGCCTTCATATCACCTGGCTGAAGCAAGGACAACACAACATGTTTTCTGCCGCTCTGTGGGGCTGGGACAAGGCCCAAAACACAGCCGAAACCACAAGGTCTCTGTTTTCTGGGCAGATAATCCCAGCCTCACCTTCCCCTGTCTCGCTGAACGAAGGCGAGCACATGGCTGCCTCCAGGCCAGGCCTCGAGGAGGAAGGCCTTCCCAACCTCACCACCACGTCCTGCGGCTTCGGCTGGCCGCCTCTCCAGATGGAGCAACAAAATGAAATCTATCTTTACTATATTATACCCCACCAGTGAGCAAGAACTGAGCAGCTTTTCTTCAGCTTTACCCAGCCCAAGCCACAAGTAGGGCTTTCATAGCTCCTAATCCCGCTCCCAAGTTCTGTGAGGCTCTCACATAATGCCCCGCAGCCCCGAGCAAGGCCCTTAGTCTCCAGCACCCCTTTCAAAGACGTGTCATTTCTAACATCAAGCTAATCTATATGTTGCCATGGCATCACCCTTTATCTGCCTTTGCATCTTATGAACTGCATGGATTTACCACATTATTTTTATCTGAAAGACAGAAAATGGTGGTTTTATTGCCATACAATCAGATTACTGCTGCTAGTTTCTCTATGCCTTTTTACCATACTTCAATCAAAAGGGATCAGTTTCTTTATACTCTGCCCTTGATTTACATTACATCTGTAAAGACCTAGTCTGGGTTGTAATCCCCTTATTAACTATGACCAGGGTTGATTTGCCTAAAAATAAAAGCAAATTGTGTCAGACCTTTTCACTTTGTTTTTGATTCGGAACTACAAAATGGATTACACTAAAGAAATCTTCAGAGTTCACACGGCCGGTATAGTGCTGAATTTAAAATGAGAATTAAACAAGTTAAACATGGGAGCTGTGTCAACGGTTTACATTTTCCATCATGGGAGAAAGGCTGAGCTGCGTTTGTCTTTGTGTTCCCCAGCTTTAAGGAGACAATGAAGCCACAGGAGTTTTTTCCAAGCTCTTCTGACACCGTCCCTTTGCCATCCTCCCTTCCTCTGCTTTCCAGGCAGTTCCCTCCCAAACTCCGCTCCCCCGCCACTCCCTTCCCCGCCTCCGCCCCCAGAACTGTGCTCCGCTTGAAAGTTTATAGTTCCACGGCACTGCATATTTTAATCAAAATATTTCAAGCAGTGTAACATTCCTATTTAAGTTTCCACAATGCCTCACAAAGAATGAGCTCATAAGCAAATCCATGTAGATGTATGATAAATGACCTGAAAAACAGGTTCCTTTATGTCAGCAGTCAAGTCAGGGAGACATTAGGCTCACATGAATAACATTTTAATCACTACTTTTTTTTTTTTTTTTCTCAGAACACCACTTTCTACTCATTTGCAACAAGCGATTTCAAGTACTGCAGGTTGTGCGACAGAAGCAGACCAGATCCTCAAAGAAGCTGCTTTGCAGGCCTGCAAGGCCAGTATCTGTGCCAGCGTGTCACCACCATCACTTCAGGCCCTCCACCACCTTCCCACTGTAGAAACCTCAGCTCAATTTGAGACAATCCTAAGTATCACACCTCAAGCAATGTGATTTCCTCACAATAAACCAGGAAGGAGGAGGAAAAAAAAAAAAAAAAAAAAAAAAGGAGGGAAGGAAAGGAGGTGTTCTTGTGTGGGAAGACAGAACTTTGTGATTCTAGCTTGACTTTTAGTCACTGACTTTCTAAAGGCAATTACTTCATTAAACAAAGTGAAACAATACAGCACAGCTTACAGATAACATACTTCACAATAACTGCTATAAGTCATATAGTAATTATACTCCACATATGAAAGGCTGAAGAAAATATACAAGTGAAAAAATCCGGCTGCCAGTTCATTCTGAATTCATTTTGCTAATCACTTGTCTTAAGACCTGGCTACAAACACCAGAGATATCAAATGGACTGGAGGCCACCACTCAGTGCTTGTATTAGCATGCCAAGTGTCAACAGCTATGTTTTGGGTACAATTTAGAAGCATGTGTTTAAATCATTTTAGCCTTCCACTCCTGTTTCTTCAGCTTGAAGCCGCAATTGTTGAGGTTAGAAAGTGCACTCCCATGACATTCGACTCCCAAATAAATTCTTGTCTAGCAATCGGCTACCAAACATGTTGTGAGATATCGTTTTAGCAAGCTCTTTGTGCCTCACCAGGCTCACTTGTCCTGCAGAACAAGGACTGTCCATTACCTACAGTTTATCATCCTGACAAAATGTGAGGAATGTGGATGTGAAAGCACTAACAATTCCACCCCTGGTGCTCTCTCCTTTTTTCTCTCTATATTAAAACCGACAAGATTAACCCAAATGCAGACTGTGGAGCATAGTTCAAGGGGCTATTCAATCGGCAGTGAATGTGCATTTGTTTACCTACAAAAATAAGAATTTCAGATACAATGAGAAGCAGGCTAGTCAGTATGCTACCAAACACCATTTAACAGGGTCATCAATTGTAGTTTATTTTATCGGTTTCTGACATGTGAGGATTCATTCAGAGATGGACTGTGAAATATCCCATATATAATTGGTTAACAGAGATAGAGAAAAACAGCTATGTAATCTAACTTAATCAGTGTCAAATGCAGCAGTTCTGAGGATATGCTTCCACATGTTACCAAGGAGAACTGCTTCACTCACCAGCCTACCAGCACAGCACGCAAGGAATAGCAGCACAGACAGAAACAATGGGTTTTGAATGAGATTTCTCTGAGGTTTGACTGAAATGCACTCCACAGTGGTACGTTCCATCATACGTTTCAGAGGTAGCACTCAGCGCCTGGGAGGTGTAACGGAGGTAATCTATACACATTGTTTATCTTGGCAGAAATAGCAAAGGCAGAAAGTCCCCAATTAAAAAGTATCAGCTGGAGCTAAATATACAGAACACATTTTTCACTGTACTTTCAATATCATGAAATCTACTGTTGTTCAAACGAGAAGTCTGTAACACCTACAAAGACATCTGTAACAATGAGACACTTAGCCTCCCGAGCTATAAAGTCACAGGTATAATTATCTTGTGTATGTCACTTAAATACACCTCCTGTGATTGGGTTGGGTTGAGACAGTGAAAGCAGAGCTCTGGGAAGGGAGAAAAGCAGGAGAGCAGAGCAGGGAAGCCTGTGTTAAAATAGCTACCGCGTGCTCTCAATCCCTGCCACCTGCTAGAAATTACAACCTCTAAACTTCAGTGCAAAACCAATTCAGTTTATATGTTCACCTTAACCTAAAATTTATTATTTCTTACTTTATATTAACCTGACTAATAACTTCTCCCAGCATTTAATTGCCTACCTGTTCGGCAGATTTATGTGCTGAGGCTTTCAATAGAGTTAAATGCATAGCTTCCCTGAATAAATTAACCAGCACCAAAGATAGTTATTATTTTGAGCCTGGAAAGGAGCTTTATTATGCTATGCTGAGATCCATTCAGCAGCTTACTTCTCAAGCAGCTTGAATTCCGAGTGAAGACAACCTTGTCTAAGGAGAAATTATTCAGTATCCTTCGGGCAAACAATTGTAACAAGAATTAGTAAGAAATCCTGCTCCCAGAAGTGGAGCTGTCTCACCAGCAGCAATATCAGTAATGCATTTGTAAGCTTCCTCAAAGTAGAGGCCTCCGAGTGGCCTATAAATCACTAGCCCCAGCAATTGAAAAGACTAATTTTAATAGTGTACTTCTTCAATGTGGTGATTAAGCCTCAATGAATCACTCAAGAAAACTCAATTACATCAACAGCAGAACCTATTTTTAAGCATGCATTTAAGCTGAAAAAGTAATTAGATATTATCGTTAGATCTACCATTAACAACTTTCAAGCCTTTTTATAAATAATAATTAAAAAAAAATGCTTAGATTTAGCCAAATGGAAACACAACTTATATGTGATAAAGGAAGCATATCCCCAGGCTCTGTAAGATGGGTTGAGTTCAGCTGCTTTGGATATTTTCACTGATGGCCGATAAAAGCTACCAAGGTAAGTTGGAAGGAGGAGAAGGGAGGGGGGGAAAAAAAAAAAAAGAGGGAAAGCAGGTTGAAACGAAGGAGCTGCAGAGGCCGGAGCAGCGGCTGTTCCGCATTGGAAGAGTGACCTCTGTAGGAAAACACCGTGTACAGGGCTGAGGAAGCACAGCCTTCCCCTTCCCGGCGGGGCTGAGCCCCGGGCACAGCAGGCCCACGCGTGTAGCGCAGCCCGGCCCACAGCCGCGACTCGGGAGAGCTCAAAGCGCGTGGTAAAGCCCGCTGCAAGCCGGATGGTTGGCTTCATTCTCAGGTGTCCTGCCATACTTCTCCTCAAGCCAAATGAAGGCTTCGGCTGCACGCAGCATGGAAGTGCAGAGCCGGAGACCCGAGCGAAAAAAACTTTGTTATCTTAACAGGCTTCCACCTGGCGTATATACGTTGCGGTCATTTGTCACACAGTACTGGGAGTAAAAACATAGCAATGGGTAGTCCACGGTGTTCCTGTCAGTTTCCTTATTAAAAATAAAACTTTCCTGGAAAGAAGTCACACAGCAAATACTTTCATTGTTGCTGATTGTGTTTCTCAGTTCATTTTCTCCCCTGTGGGAACAGTGATGGGAAATGATGACAGCAACGCGAGGCTACTTGGTCAACACAGGCTGCCACTTTGAGCCCAAACTTGGAAACCTTACTCAAGTTTTCAGAGTCTACCACCCACACAGGATTAAACCCCAAATCCAGGAAATACTCCTTTCTTCTCATTTCAGCAGAACATTTCCTCCGAAAAGTCCCCCGGGAAAACGGACATGTGCTCACTGGATTTAATGGGAAATTTAAAATTCAATTAATTCAGCGTATACGGTTTGCCTTTAAATACATATATCATTAAAGATGCAGTATGAGTTAGATGAAACTGCTCCAACTCATTTCTGGTGGGAAGCTTCCTGAACTCATTACAGACTTTCTCTCTAGCGTGAAAAAACGTTGCTAAGGTGCAGCTCATCACCCAGGTTCAAAGGGTTTCACCACTGCACAAAGCCAACTTTTACTTTGCATACGTCAAAAATGAAAGGGACAAGAGTTCTCTCATCCTGTAGACTCCTCCTCAGAAGAACGGCCCACCTTCTGAAAAGTTCCTGTTCTGCAAAGTATTCATTTCTTATGCTTAAGTTCCTGAAGGACATGCTTCTATTTTAAGGGTGTGCTTTGATAGCAAAGCTCTGGGAGCGCATGTACTTTTTTGCCTGGGTTTGTTAATGAAGAATGACACTAAATGGTTGTGTGATGGGTAATGCTTAGTTCATTACTCACTGCCATGTGCCTTGATACCATCAACTCCACAACCAAATTTAGCCCTGCTATAAGCAGATGGAGCTTCGCTGGGCTCAGTGGGCTGAGTGTGCATCTGCAGACGGAGAAGTTGAAGAGGATCACCCCGCAAGAAAAGGTTCCCTCCCGCACCCCGGAAAGGGGGCGGCAGCCCCGCAGGGTTCGGCTCAGGGCCACATCCCCGCCCCAGTTCCCTCAGCCCTCCTGGCAGGGCCAGGCAGCGGGGATAACCCCAGACCCGCTCCCTCCCGGCAGGGCCGAGCCCCGCGCACGGTCCCCGGGCTGCGGAGGGCTGGTGGAGGAGGAGGAGGAGGAGTAGGGCAGGAGCAGGGCGGCCACTTACTTGGGGTTGGAGGAATTCCAATAGATGGGGTCTAATACGATGGACTTGGCCAGCGCAGTCCTCCATAAAACCATGAGGGCTCCCCAGCAGTACTTGCAGGCGGAGGCGTCGCGCCGCCGCGCTGCCATGGTGCCGGCGGACGGCCCCGAGTCCCCGCCCGGCTCCCCCGCACCTGGCGGCGGGGGCTGCCGCTGTCCCCGGCCGCCGGGACGGGGCGAAAAGGCGAAAAGGAAGCGCGGCGACGGCTTAGCAGAGGCTGGGCTAGAGCCGCGACCGATCTACTGAGTCATGTATGCCAGCCGAGCGTGGGCACTCCTTCCGCGGGGGTAAAGATCCAGGGCCACCTCCGGAGCGACGACGGCAGGAACGGGCAGCGCCTCAGTCCTTCCTCCTGCTCGGGATCCCCCGGCTGCCTCGGAAGATGCCACTCACGCTGCCAACTCCCATTTGGATCCAGGGCGCCGTACACATTCACAGCGTCTAAGGCTCGCGTGAAATAATAATAATGATAAAAACAAGAATAAAAAGGCGGTGGAAGAAATCAAAGGGTCGGGGCACTGCCACGATTTCAGGCTCCTCCCGCGTCTCTCTCTCAGCGTTCCCCGCAGCGTGCGGTCCACACGGGCACCGGCCCGCGCTGCTCCGGGCGGCTCGGACGCAGCCGCGAGTCCATAAATCCACTCCTGGAGCAGGCGTATCCGCAGCGCTCCGATCCCCGGAGGCTCCGCTGCCGTCCTTGGCGCCGGCACGGACCACGGAGCGGGGCAAAGGATGATAGCGATAAATTCAAGAACAACAACAACAACAAAAATAATTCGGAGAGGGTCGCAGCGTCAAAACCTCCCTTTTCCCTCTCCCTTCCCGAGATCCGCAGTGCGCGTCGCGACGGCGAAAGGAGGAGAGCCGAGCGCGTAGCTCAGCTAGGAAGAGGTGGAGAAGAAGAAGAAGAAGAAGCGGCGCCCGCCGCCGCCGTTACCACCGCGGCGCCTTCAGCCGCACCGCCGCCTCCGCTGCGAGCGGTCCGCTGCCACCGCGGCGAAGTCCCCGGCGCAGGAGCGCGGCCGGCGGTACAGCGGCGCCGTAGCCATATAAGCGCGGCCCCACCGCCCCGCCGCCGCCGCTCATAGGGCCGCCGCCGGGCCGCCGCGCTGGTTGGGCGCCTCGCGTGTCACTTAGCGGCGGGGCTGCGGCGGGCGGGGCCGCGACGGGCCGGGCCCAGCCGGCAGGTAACACCCCCTCCCCCCCCCCACGGCCCCGTGAAAGGGAGCAGCAGGGAAGTTAAAAAGAAAAGGTTAAAAAAAAAAAAAAACCAACCAGACAAACCCAAGAGCTAAAAATCGGTGCTAAAATCGAGCGCTTTGGAAACACGTGTCTGCCTGAAGGCTGGGATGGGACGGGGGTTCCCCTTGTCCGCTGCCGCCCGCCCGCTCCCACGCGCTCCGTGGGCTTCCGAGTCCCTCCGGTTGCGCGGCGACGCGGCGGCCCGGCCCTGAGTGGGAGTGGGGTCGGAACCGGCGGAACCGGCGGTGGCGGTCAGAGCTCCTCGCCGGGTTCGTGCCCCCGCCGTAACACGCCCGCCGCTTTCTGCCCTCCCACACGGATTTTTGGACCCGACTTTTTTTCATCCCACCGGGCCCTGTTCTCTCGGTTCACCGTTCCCTTTAGTCATTATTAAGCCCGGACGGCGCTCGCCCGGTGGCTGCGGAGGACCTACGGAGGGGCACCGCCGCTCCCGTGGGCGCGCCCCCGCCGCGCTCGGCCCGCCGCCGCCGCCGCTTGCACGGCCCCACAGCTCCCACTAGCGGCCGGCGCCGGCCCCTCGGCTGCGCCCCTCGGCCGTGCCCTGACCGCGAGCCCACGCGGTTCCCCCCGAAAGGAGCCGCGAAGTACTGATGGAGGTCTCCCAGCCGGGCTGGGAGCGAACGGACCGAGTCCGGAGCCGCGTGGAGGTGAATAACAGCCGCTGTAGAACGCGAGAGGGGTTGCAGAAATTCTTACGGCGTGGATTTCGTGCCAAAATAGTATCTGCAGAGAGGCTTAAAAGTTAAATCCCAGGAAATTACGGCGCCGCTCCCTCTGTCATTTCCCTGCCGTTTAGTTCGAGCTGGCGACAAAGGATTGCAATGAAGAACCACATTCGTATTTTACTCTCAGAGGAACATCGGCATTCATTTAAATGCGGGAAGAGACGCGGCGGGAGGGCAGGGGGGCCGCAGTTTGCTTTTAGCACTAAACCTCGAACGCGTCATACGTAAACTGCTTAATTCAATTCGAATTCGCAGGCAAGACGGAATTGAAGAGCCGGAGTCGCGCTTCGGTGGGAAAAGGATCCTCTCCCCAGGGCGGGGGCTTAGCGCCCGAGTGGGAGGCACAGATTGCGCGTCGCTGACCGCCGCGGAGCAAAGCGCTTCGTTATCCGACTGTGAACAAACGCGCGGCGCGGAGCCGAGGTAAACACGGAGCCCGACAAACGCTCCCAGCACCACCGACGTGTAAAGTGGCTTTGCCTCGATTTTGTCACGCGGCCGCTTCTGTTTGTTTGGAAGCAAAAGGTGATGGGCGGTATTTTGTGAAAGCTGTGTGTAAACGGTGACCTCTAACTCGCCGTATCCTTTCCTTGAGTAAACCGGAGGAAATGAAGAGCGCTGGTATTGTCTGAAAATATCCTCCCTGCGGCTAAATATATCACTTGACTCCTATTGTCCAGCGGCTAATCATTTTGTGTAAATACAGCTGTTTTCGTCCTCACCGTGCTCGCTGTAACCCGTAATAATAATACAAGCATCTTGACTTAGGAACCCGGCGAAAAATAGTAACTTATTTCTAGGATACCCCAAGCTGCAACGGTTAAGAAACCCAAAGCGATGCGGCTTCGGGTCCCCGTCCTGCCAGTGGGACCGAGCTGTCGCGGGTCTGGGCAGCGAGCGGGCAGTGCTCAGCTGCTGAGGGCCCGGCACGCCGCTCCCCGCGGCCCCGCTGCTTCCAAGGGCATCGCCTCGAAAAAGGAGGAGACATGGGAACTCGAGACGGGAAGGGGGCAAAATAATAACGACAAAAAACATAAAGTTCAAAGTTAAGGCGGCTTTTTTTTTTTTTTATCTCTTGTTATTTATTTTTTAACACGGGAGGTTATTTCACGTGGAAGGTGAGGAGAAGCACATTTCAGGGTTCGCGGGGAACATGGTTTCCAGAGAGACAAGCTGGCGAGGGACAGGCTTCTCGGGGAGGAAATCCTGCCCGTGGGGAGCGATGCCTCACATATTCCCCCTACACCCCGGCTGCTCATGCTGGTGGGAGGCCATGGGCAAGGACGGGCAGGCGAGCGAGCTGCCGAGAGCGGCTGACCTTCAGGAATAAAATTAACGATAAAGATCAGGGCTCTGTTGTTTGCACA
This sequence comes from Oreortyx pictus, assembly GCA_036925125.1. Classification (NCBI taxonomy): domain Eukaryota; kingdom Metazoa; phylum Chordata; class Aves; order Galliformes; family Odontophoridae; genus Oreortyx; species Oreortyx pictus. Next base: position 51,701,326 of record JAUPFR010000001.1, read on the forward strand.
TCTTAAACCACTACTTCCTTTCCTTTAACCAGCTTCACGGCAAAAGTCGGGTTTATCCCGGGATAATTTGTTTTGGTCTCTTTTCGGCAGTGAGGGGGACGACGCATTACCCTGATCCTAAGAAATCTGTGACAAAATTTGCGGCTAATTTGAACCGGAGCAAGACTGGGCCCGGCCCGCACCCTATGGTCGCTTTTAGGCATGTTATCAGAAGTAAGAATACATGGGACAGGAAATCTATGATGGAAAATTTGAAGCAGGAAAGCCCACCCTCATTTGTCATTTCTTGAAAAATTACCGAATGAAAAGTGGAAAAGATCTAACAAGCATTGGCACGTTTAATAAAGAGAAACGATCGGGCTATCGCCGCTGCTTTGCAGCCACTTACACACGGCGTTTATTGGTTGTACAAAAGGCCGAGTGTGCTAGATACTTGAAAAAGCTCCTAAAATACCATTAACACCATAACAATGTATTTATGGTACAGTTAATGTACACCCAGATGTTTTAGTACTTCTCCATGCCTGTTTTATACCTGCAATTTTGGTTAACCATAGCTTTTTAGAAAATGAGCTTGGCTCTTCCTAAGTATAGCCACAGAACTGAAGCAGCCTTGTAATAAAAATCGGAAAAGAACTTGGTACATTCTCACCGTGCACTTCAGTCCTCTGTTTGATTTATTTTGATACACTCTCGCTAGCACTCAGTGAAAACAGAAATTCGTATCTATTTGTGGTCTGTAGAGATATAGGGCGGGAAAGAAACAGGAATAAACCTCTACTACACTACTCGTCTTTTTATAAGGTTTTATGTTTCCTTGTCCACAGCTGACCACTGAGCCAACACAGCCTAAATGTCAGTCCAGGAAAGATGATAGGAAACATTAGCTTGTTTAGTATGGAAATGTCAAGAGAGGCTCAGTACTCCCCAGCTGGCTAACGAAGCGTCGGGATGGAAAGGAGAATAACTCTGACGTGCGTGCATTTGGTGGCACTAGCATGAAAATTAAACAGAGATGCGTGAAAAAGTCATGGGTCAGCTCCACTCAGTTCATCCTTGGTCCAAAATCATTCGAGCCCGGGCACTGCTACCATATCCGTATTGGAAAGTCTTTGGCACACAGATTCCTTCACAATTCTCTTTCTGAAATACATCACCTCTGCAGGGCAAACGGAACAGTATTTATCAAACCTGAATTTTACTTGAACTTGCACTTCAGTCAAGACCCTACAAGAGTGCAGCTAATCATTTCATTGCAGCTTGCCAAAGTACACAGCCCCAAACGCTCCGAGAACACTTAACGAGACATTTTGTGCAGTTGGAAGTGAATCACAAACAACTCTGAGAGCAGAGTTTGGGGTACACTTAAAGAACAGTGCAGAAATACTCCAAGACAGGGCACGTTAACGGCATCAGAAAGATGCTTATGATCCTCATATCAGTAAGGGCAATAGACAGTGAAGATGTACGCTTCTGTTTTACAACAAGAGAATGGGTGAAATACTTCAAGCTAATAATGGCATATTTTTCTATATGCGGTTGCTCGGCAGCTTGAGAGGTATCAGTAACCCAAGTCCCTGCCTTGTGAAGCTTCTAGGACACCAGCTCTGCAGGACATTTCAAGTTTTTGGAAAAATAATGATGGATGAGCATGGGAAGCTCAATGGGCAGTTAATCTCCAAAGCAACTTCCTTTCATTATGAAATAGAGCACAGACTGAGACACCGCTGCCACGTCTTCTGCTCTTTCCTGCATCTGCCAGAGGTACGCTTTGCCTGGTATTAAAATAATTCAACCAGAGTAACCTAAAAATGGAAGTCTAACCTGTAATATAATAATAAAAAAAAATAATCACCTGATACAATTTCCAACTGCATTTTCAGCAAGTTTTCCGGGTAAGTTAATATGTTAATGGAGACTGACACCCACTCAGATTAATCATTAGCTAAACAGGAGTCTGCATACTAACAGACTTCAGATATATTTATTTTCCTTTGATACGCAGCTAACATGAAGTTCTTATCAAATGTCAGTTTAATCATCCCCCAAACTGTGCCCTTCATATTTCCCTAGAAATCAAAAGGGGCCCTCAAGTCCTACAGCGAGCGAAAAACAAAACAAACAAGCCCCAACAGAACAGTGCAAATATGCAGTTCATCTGTGCCACGTCTACAGGATGCTGACATCCAGAACGTTTACCACCACCTGCACTTCTGCCTGCACCCAGAAAGTACCTGTTCTTACTTTTTTTGAGGACAAAGAAACACAGGTAGGAAGTTGTGGAACAGGTTAATTCTAACTAAAACATTTTATCCACACAGTAGTCCTAGAAGTGTGAATGGAAATAACCTCTCCAAGTTTAAGTCTACGTGACTTTAAGTACAAAGAACAAATACTATCGAAAAACAGTGATCTAAAACAAAAACTAACAGCACAGCTGCAGGTATGACAACGTAGCTCCTTGCTTTTAGAAGAGGAAACAAAAATGCATAGGTCTGTTTGAGTATCCACTTTTAATAGCTTGTTTCTCTTAAGGGAACAGGGGTTGTTTCGTCTTAGAAATACAGGTATCAGTTGAGCTTTAAATACAGCCTGCTCCTGCCAACAGGTCATGTACATGATTTATTTGGTTTCAGCTTTTGTTTTTTATGCATTAAGAAACCTTCAACGTTCTTTTGTAATACAATATATAGAGACAAATCTAAGTACAGTTAGAAGTGTAGGTATTTTACTGTCTTTGCATTTTTCTTGACATAGTGGACAAAGCGATACACATCCATCTGTTCCCAAGCCCAGGTTTCATACAAACCACGTTGAATACTGCTGTCAGTGACACACTCAACTTGCTTTACATTTGTCAAATCTACAGAAGCAGATCCGTAGAGAATACGAGGAACTATTTCCATCTTTATCCAGCAACATTCAAATGCAGGCAACTACTCTTTCTTTCATTTTATGTATACTATGGACGTTGCATACTAATAGGAAAAAAGTTTCAAACTGGTCAAGCAATAGTAATTCAGGTTTTCATAAAAGAGTTGTATGCCAAAAGGGGACTTTTTTTTTAATATCATTATCAATCTATAGTTTCATTTTTCAAAATAGTGGATAACATTCAAGATCTTGTATGCGAGTTAGCATTTGCTTTCTGCTAAAACCAATTTATTTAAACAGAATCTTACTTTCTGCTTTCCTTTTGGGGAAAAAAAAAAACACTTCTATTTCTAAATCCTTTAGGATCTGATTCATTATACGGTAATGATATTAACTTATAGCAGTATACTATATTATGAGGTAAACTGAAGGGGATTTGATATTTCAGTACCGGTGTAGGTGCAGTAAGCCATACAGCTGTTTAAACATGATAATACAGCTGAAATAAGTCTCTGTCAGAAGGAAAAAACACAACAAAACCAACATTCATGAAAACAGCAGCAGCCATCAAAAACATTCACAACTGCAGGGATTTTTTACCGTGTGTAATTTTGCACTGTAAGTAGGAGAAGCCACAATAGTTTAAAGCAAAATTAAAAATATACCACTATAGTCTTGCATTTAATAATGTGAACTGTCATTCTTATAGCTGTTCATAGAAGTGTACTAAAAAAATTTACTTAAACATATGAATTTAAGACTTTCACTTTATTCAGCAAATTGGTTTATTTACACAATGGGGAACGCTGGTTGAATGCCGTCAATGTAATAAAAACAAATCTAACAGAGACAATACTGAACTCTCTCTATGTATTCATAGCAGAAATGACAAACTATTTCCTTACCTGTATCGGGAACATCAAGCGTAACAATGGGACAGTATCATAGGACACTGATTTAACAATAAGCCACAGAGGTCCAGTAATACCATGGCAATTTACTCATGTATTCACTGACTCTTAAAAAAAATAATTAAGAGTCAGCAATACCCAGTATAAAGTTCTGTCAATTATCAGAGTCAAACTCTGATGAGTAGGTCCGTAAAACCTTATCAGATCATCCACAATTCATAGCGACCTGATCTGTTTCAGATCACTAATACAGAAACGATGTATGAGAAGTGATCATTCTCTAAAAGGCAACAATGATCTGATAAGGGTTTAACTTAATGGAGTTAAAAAAAAAAAAAATAAAAATTAAGAATTGCAGAGCACAGCCCCTATTAGAACAAGCTAACTTTCCAGATTTTCAAAAAAATAAAAAAGACAAAAAAAAAATTGAGAGAAAAAAAACCAAACACTTCAACATGAAGCTACCATACAAAGTTTTGTTGGTGGTGTTTTTTTTGTGTGTGTGTGTTTTTTTTTTTTAATGTTTTTTTTTTCTTGTTTTAAGAGTTCAGAGTTGCATTTTAATCTTGGCTCTTTAGCGAGAAGGACAGTTTTGGCCTAGACTTTCCTTTGCCCAAGATAATTTTTTGCTCTTCCTTCTGCTGACGTTGCCTCTCTTGTTCTAGTTTCATCCTCTCCTCATGAATCTTTCTTTGTTCTTCAACAATTTTCAATTGTTCTTCAGCCTATGTAAGAAAATAGCAGCATTTAGGCCAGCATATTCAGCCGTCATAAAAGCAATTTACAAGCCTGCAACCAATTCCACAGTTTTGTACAAGCATCTACCTGACCTACTTGCCGTATTCAGTTTCGATGGAACTATTTAAAAAATGGTGACATTACGTAAGTGCAGAAGAAACACCAAAAACTTTTTTTTTTTTTACAGATTTACAGCTAGCGTATCAGAATAATGAATGCTCAGTTGAAATATTTTTCAGCACTGTTTTGCAAACAATGTATTACATGTTAATTAAGTCAGCGTATAAATTGAGAGATTTGCCTGACACCCATCACATCAGATGAAGTCAGTATATAATGAAATAACAGACCTTCAAAGGTCTCCCAGTCACCAAGACCTTCCTAATTCAAAGCAATTTCTACTTGATTTTTAACAAGTCCATCCTTACACTGGCTTACAATTCTTACAGTTCCTCCCACAGTCTCCTAAGAGGCGCTTATTTTGTTCATTACACCATTTAACAGCTTAAATTTTATCACGAGGTGAACAGAACCAGGTAAGTCACAACTGTGATATACAGCTAAAAACATACCTAATTCTGAAAGTCGCAATAAATTAACAAAGCTCTAGGGAATTTTTCTCAGACTACTGTTACTGCCAATGATCTGGTTAGTTACACTCAAAGGAAGGACAGCAACGGTACTGCTGACATAAACAGCAACAGGCAAGTTAAATTCTAGAAAGTACTGATTTGTTTATTTTAATATCGTTGCAAATCAGGCAGAGGGACCTGTACTCCCCCACAGAACTGTTAACTACATCTTTACATACCAGTTTAGCTTGTGCTTCTGCAATTTTTCGATTATTCTCTTCTAGTATTCGCTCTAGTTCCTCACGCTTTGCACGCTCTTCTTCCTAAAGGGGAGGACAGGGTAAGATGTTAGTAAAGTAAAACGTTCATCTCTGCACTTTCACTAATCTTTCTCAGAATTCTTTTGTGAACTGACTTAAATTGGCAGCTTTACAGCCACCTATTTTGTCTCACAACAGTAAACTGTGCAGCCACTAAAAATCGGTCTCATCTCTAATACTAAATTTAAATCATCCCGCCCAGTCCAAACAGCAACCAACTAAACCCTCCCTAATCACAGAATCCTGACAATTTATCACTACAACTTTAATATCACACAAATCAACAAGGACAACTACAAAAGTATTTACCAAATTAAAAGTAATATATAAAATATAAATAAAGTGAATAGTTTGTCTCACCAATTAAGTATACCTACGTATTCTTTACCTATACTCCTTTAATCAGCATTAAAAGTTGAATATTTACTGTCTTGTCCAGTGTCCTGCAGAGTGTGCTCCTCGGCTGCCATACGCGCCAGCTTCCTCTTTAAAATGATTTGTACTGTTAGCTTGGCAATACCTGCATCAGCAGCTCAACCATTTATAAAGAAACAACATACAAGGAAGGCTGAGCTGAGGAATGCAGATGTTTATGATAGGAAGGAACAAAAATATGTAAATCATTCCTAAGGCAAACAATTAATAAGAAAAATACATTTACTGTTAGTGAAAAATACAAATGGTAATCCATACTTCATGGAGCTATGGGCTTCCTTCATGGGGAGAATGGACTTTACATTCAATATTTTGACAATTTTAAGACAGTTGGAAACTGTCGTGAGCAGTCTGAACTTGGAATTCTGGAATCCAGGGAAGGCAAGGTCAGGAAATAAAGCCTTGTAATTGTTGTTTTCTTGGTGAATTTTATGGAACTCTGTTATGCAACCCATAAATATGAAGACTGCGTGAAAGATTTTGAGGTGTTTCAGTTCACATGATATATATCCAAATTATTTTAATATTTGGAAGACTTAAAGTAAGCCAGAGGTTTGTGTCTGTGTAAGAAAAAAAAGTTAATATGAACAAAGCAAGCATACGAAGAGAAAACTTCTTACTATGACTAGTAACCAGCTACTAGCTAGCACACTCCACTCCAGGTATAGACGTTTTTTCTGCACTGCAAAGAACTGATGGGGCTTCTCCACATCATATCGAACATTACAAAAATAATTGAAAAAAAGTTGTAAATGTGATTAAATAAAAACCTATATAAAGCATTTGATGAGTATGCACACTTAAATTCAACTTCAATTCCTTTATAGTAAGGTCTGAATTTACAGAACAAGTCTAACTTCATATCCCTAGTATTTGCTGTAACTCAGAGACATCTTTGTTTTAAATTTTAAAGACGCTTGTGACAAACAAGTCATATTTAGCATGAAGGTAAAGCTTCAACGTTGCTGTGTTCCCTTTACAAGCCAATCAAAATATTACGATAAACCGTAGAGAAGGTGCAAAGTGAAAAAAAGCAAATGACACTCATGACTATTTAGCATAAATTTTCTTCAAAATTTAAAATTTGTCCTGACATTTCTGGATCCTGGAATGATTGGTGCAGGCAGGCATCAAAGCCTTTAGTAGCAAATTACTGTCTCACAGAAAGACATTTTCAGCTTCTGCTCCAGCTGCTGATTTGAAAAAAAAAAAAAAACAAAACAAAAAACACCCAAGTCACATGTTCAGCTTGACTTGACTTCAGACAAGGGCAATCTGCTCTTTTATTAACTTCTAGGGAAAAAAAGGAATTGTTAGTAGTTATTAAAAATGGATATAATGGTTTGGACATAGATCCTTCATGAAGACGTGGATGGGCTTATGCTCGAAGTCCCAGAATTAGTCCAATGTACGCTCAAAGAAAATGTTTTGAAAGAAGAGTAAGAAACCTGTTTGTTAAAGACAGGTACTGCAGCTCAGTGCTGGACCCTGCTCTTTGCCTGACTGAAGGCAAAAGCCTCTTACAGTCTAGGTAAACAAAATGAAACAAATGAAGGATACATCATTACAGATTTTTTTTAATACCCTTCCCCAGAAAAGAAAGGACCGTTGATAAATCCTGCAGCCATGGCAAAAGTTTCAAACAATTCTGTAATAGGTAGGTCAGTTCCATTAAAAATCAAGTATCCTTGTTCAGGTTTTAGGAGAGAAACTGTTTTAAGTATCAGTGAGCTCCTCTGAATAGGCTAAATATTAAGTTTCGCAGCAATGAAAGTTTATACGAGAAGGGAATTAGATTTGTTGTACTCCATCTCTTTCTGAACCGAACAGGAGGCACAAACCGACACTGAAAGTTTTGCCATGGACTGTCTCTACTTTCCAAACGACCGAGCGTTACCTCTCTGGCTTTTTGTGCTGCAAGTTCAGCTTGTCGCTGTCGCTCGAGTTCTTCGAGCAACTGTTTTTCCATGATGCGCTTAGCCTCCTCCACCCTGCGGAGAACCTCTCGCTCAATCTCATCCTTCCGTTTCTCCAGCTCTTCTTCCACTCTTTTAGCCACGAGCTCTTCCACTCTTCGAGCAGTTTCTTCCTCTATGAGTTTCTCTTCGATTTCTTGCTGGCGACTAGATAATACAAACGCGAAGATTAACTTTTTAAAATCAACAAAAATGGCTGCACCAAAACAAACTCATACAAAGCACCAACCACGCTACCGAATCAGCTTTTAATACACAGCTATGAGGACAGACCAGATATTTCAATAATTTCAGCCTACACTGAAAGGTACGTTAAAATGAACACTCAGGCAAACGTAAGGACCATCAAGACCGTATCGTATTTAGCATCTCTCTGAATCTCAAGACATTAAGCTGAGAGAAGCTTAAAACGACAGCTTATAATAGTACTTCTTGATATGAAAAAGCACTATTTTACATGAAAAATGAAAATCTTACATAAAAGAACAATAACTCTCTCGTCAAAGCTTGGTCATCCCATAATTTTATACAACATAAGGTGATAAGATCATGTAAAGACTTATCTTCAAATCAGCATCTCAGAGGCAACAAACTAAACAGAAGCAATACAAGTTAGAATTCTAGTATTTTAGTAAGAATTTACGGTGTAGTTTATGTCATCTAATACCTTATCAAATTTTAAATACTTCAGCTCTCCTTTGTTTTCCACCGTAATTATGAAAATAGAGTATGCCAAATAAACCCTTATAGCCTTTACAGTATTCCATGTTTTGATTTCTGACAGTATTTTCAAATGCCATCTTTTATTTTTGTTTTGTGGCAGCATTATTACTTAACCTGATTGCTATTTAATTTCTCATTAAAAAAAAAAAAAAAAAGATAGAAAATGATCAGGTCAATTCCCAGGTTTATTACCAAATGAAGAAAGAAAATCTTCCAGGTAGTAACCAATTGTGTATAACAATTAGATATCCAAAAATTAACTACGTTGTTGCTTTTTGTTTTGAATAAAGTGAATATTGGAGTACTATTTCTCAAGTATTACCACAGGCTTTGTGGAAAAGGTTGTTCTCTTTTTTTTTCCACCTCGAAACTGAACTTCCATTTCAAGTACTCCACGTAAAACATCACCTTACCTTATGGCCTGTCAACCCCAGAAAGCCATGATTCAGAATAATACCAACTGTTTCAACATTCTAATACCCTCTCATTTTCGTAACACATTTTTCTACCTTACCTATGTTCACAGAATATCTGGAGTAGGAACGGACTCGTAAGGACCATGAAGTCCACCTTCCCACAAGATCACCCAAAAATTGAGGCACACAGAATTGCTAATCACCTGGTTCATCTATCTTCTTATCAAAAGTATTCTGAACGAAGTATGTAGTCATTCATTAAAAAGTTCCAGAAACCCCAACTTAAGACATTCAGCCCCAGATGACAGAATTTCTTCCCACGTTTTTCAAGTGACAAATCAGGTCAGCACTCACTTTTTCTAAAGTAGTGCAAAATTTCTCGAGGTTATTTATTTTAATAAACTAAAGAAAAAAACAGCAAACATAAAAGCTCCTCAGAGATCTTCAGAAAAATGAATCAACCCAATTTTGTTACTATTTCTTCTCCAACTTATGGTCCTTTTTTTTGGGTAGAAGTTGGAGAAATGGTCAAAAGTTTCACTTTTCTTTTGAATACTCTTTATATACTAAATAACGCTTGATTTTTTAAAGACTTGTATTCCCTCTTTGGACTATTTGTTCAGTAATGACATACAAGAGGCTCTACTCTGCAGAAATTCATTCTTCAGATAGTTGAATAAAGCACCTGAATATTTATTTTACATTCACTTATAATGTTCCAGAAACCTAGAATGTAAGTTAGCTAACTGAATAAAGACAGTACACAGCTATACAAAAAAAAACCCACTAACACTCTGCCTGAATAAGCTGTCAAACATCCTCAGCAATTGACGATGTACTCAAAGTAAGCTCCATGTCTTACACACGTTTGATTCTTATTGCCTCCACAAACCCCATTCGTATTCTGTTAAACTAAGCAAATACATCTTTTTACATAGCGCACCTTATAAGGAGCGTAAGCAATAAGTGCTATAAATATATCATAATTGTTCTGTGTATGTGACCAGATTCCTTCAAACAGCAGAAGGAAGTAAAATAGAATAAAGTTAAAGTTTATTCTCATCATTTGCTTGGGAGACCGCCTTGTGCCTACTGACAATTACATCCAATCACTGACTGAATATGTCAAGACAACCAAGTTAAAAACACAGATGTAAACCTCAGTCATTCAGTTCTTGACATCAACTATTCATTTTTTTTAATCACATGTACTTACAGTATTTTACACACAAATGTCACTCTGAGCAATAACTCCACACAAACAGAAAAGCCATTACTGTGAAAATACTTTTAGATTTTCCATTTACTTCCTGAAGACTACTTCTAGAAAATATGCGAGAGACGCTTAGCAATAGGCAGATTTCTAAGGGTGGGGGATGGGGCAGAGGGGACAACCCACCCATCACGCACATCTGCCATCTTTTCCTTTAATAGAAAACAGGAATTATATTAACAGCAGAACTTACAGTATGTGTTAAGATTTGAACGGACGTGAAAAGTCACTTTCCACATATGATCTGTCCACTAATTAATTCAGTCAGCAAGTTTTTTTTCTTCCCAAACATGACTACATATAACACAAATTAGGAATGTCTTACACAAATATCAGAGGTTTGTGCTGCACTGAGACTTGTTGCTTGATGTTCATGAAACATGAAGTGTGCACTGAAAGCACCAGTCTGTCTAATTTTTTCCAATAATTTTCTCACTCAAAAGTTTATTGTTCTGTTATCAGTACCAAAAAAAATGTCACATTCTTCCTACACGGACTTCAGGAGTATTTCGAGTTTTCTGACTTGTGCAGATAACTTAGCACAAACAAAATACAGACTTGAAACGCATTTTGCTAATCAAATTTTATTTATTGAACTACAGATAGGGCTGCTTTCAGAGGCTGCACTCCACAGAAACAGAAAAGTAAAATATTTTAAACATACTTTTAAAAATATTATGAATACTCCATTTTCAACTACTTGAACAGATCCTCTTTTTCACCTTCTGAAGTCTGGATGCAGACTGACAATAAACTTCATAGACAATAAACTTCATAAACTAAGACCAACACTGTTTAAATGTTAAAGTAACATTTATTTTGTTATTTATCTAGTAGTCTATAAAACCATTTAAATAATATTTTAAAAGCCATTTAGTATGTTTAAAGGAACATGTATGAAATAAGACACGTCTAAAGGAAAACGAAGATGTATTTTTCAGTGTATTCTCAAATAATTATGTGCATTCCATTTCTTCATTCCAGAGGCGTAGAAAATATTTTTGAATTAATTTAGATACGGAAGAAAATTCTGAACTGCAAAACTAGGGTCAATGACCCAAAGAGCCCTTCACGTTTCTATATGTTTACTTGACACCATTGCCAAATTCTGGAGTTAACAAAGGAGATGACAAATAAAACTGAAAGTGACAACTCAGACCTTCTGAGTTACAAAATGTATTTCATCAGAGCAACATAGCTGAAACGAAACACAAAGCTCCACCTAAGAATTATCAGAACTTGCAGGCTTCATGCATTCAAACAAGTGCTACCTCTAGATTCAGCACTCCTGAGTGAAGGTAGCATCCAAAGAGGCATCACTTCAGCACAACTGTTACATCCCCTTGCTGAAGAAAAGTGGCTTCCCTAACTTCAGAACGTTGCTAGACACCTTAATGTAACACAACGTTACTAAAATGAAACCTCTGTCTTTCCACAAGCTTTATGAACAGTTACATTTCCCACAAGGAAAACTTCAGAAGGAAAAGCTTCGTTTGAAACAACTCCCCGGATGACACGGTCCCACCTGCCGTGACACGTTCAAGTGCAACAAAAAAATTCAAAGTTACCATAGTGACCGCTCAGTATTCCTTCAAATCCAGAGACGGACCACCCCGAATGCCTCTCTTCTCGACGCACAACAAGCGCCACGCAAAGGGGAGGGGCGCGGAGCGTGGCAGTGCAGCACAAAGCCTCCGGGAGCGGAGGCCTCGCTGTAGGACGAAGTTTAAGAGCAGCAAAAGAGCGAGGCAGTACGCAGCCGGCCCTGCTCGGAGCGGGCAGCCTCAAGCACTCACTAGAACAAACCCGTCCGAAGGATGGTGGCAAACGGGCAGCAGCAGGCCTCAGCAAGGCCTCCTCGCCAAGAGCAGCCGGCTCCAGCTTGTGGGAGGAAGGCACTGCGGCACGGAGCATCCCCTCCCCGCCCCCACGGCCCGCAACCCCCAGCCCGCGCCCTGCACTCACATTTTCCGCTGCCGCTCGAACTCTGCTTTTTTCTCCTCCTCCTCCCGCTTCTGCTTCTCGTCCAGGCTGCTGCGCTTGCTCACCGTGCGCCCGAAGATGTCGATGCGGTCCGGCGGGGACGAGGCGCGCTCGCGTTCGCGCTCCCGATCGCGGCGGGAGGAGGGGGCCGTGTTGGAACGGGAGCGGGAGCGGGACTCGCGGCGCCGGTTGCGTTTGCTCTCCCGGGACTTGGAGCGCTTCCGTGCCCGCTCTTTCTCCCGAGAGCGGGACCGCGAGCGGCTCCGGTTCTTCTTGTTGTGCTTTGAGCTCTTGGTGTGCTTGGAGCGGGACGAGCTCCGGCTGCGGGACCGACCCATCCCGGCCGAAGAGAGGAAAGGCCGCGCCGGAGTCCGCCGGGCTACCCCCACCCCCTTCTACTAGCGGCGCCCGACGGAGGAGCGAGGGGACCCCGCACGCATCAGCACCACCCGACCGTGCGCCGCGTCCTCGCTCTCTCCACCGCTTCACGCGACGAGGAGAACGAGCAGGGCCCGAGAGCGGCAGCGGGTCCGGACGCAGACAAGATGGCGGCCCTAACGGAGCGGTGACTCTCAGCTTCCGCCCCACAATGCACCGCGCCGCGCTCCAGCCGTTTGCTCCCCCCTCCCTTCCACCCCCGCCTCCGGCGTCTTTCCGGAGGTGTACGAACCCGCTCGGGAATGCTCGGTAACCAATGGCAGGCGTTGCTCGGAGGAGGAAACGCTGCCGAGCGGCGCTTTTCCTTGCGCAAGCGCACAACTGCGGAGCGTGCAGAGGTGGGCCCGTGAGCGCGGGGCAGCTCGTGTTGCCCGGTGCGTCCCGTGTGCTTGTAACGCTGTCCGCCGGTGCGTTTCCATCCCGTGGCACTCCTGACAACCCCCAAGTCCACCCAGGGGTGAGCTGCTCTGCGATCGAGGAGTGGCTGTGTTTTTATTCACATTTCTTAGAGCTTAGACTTTTTTTTTTTCTTTTTTTTTGTATAATTAATTTATTATTTGCGCTAGCCCGAGGTAGGAGTCAGATGTCGTGTCTCTCTGCGCACTGTGAAAGTTGTAAAGGCGATTTGCACGTTTCCTTCCCCCTCTCAATAAAATTGTAAAAAAAAAACCATTTTGCCCTTGAACAGCGCAGTTACTAGCGCCGATTTCATTGCAGCTACCATGTTACCAGTGGATGCCTGTTTTGACGTATGTTTACAATACTTCGCCTGTAGATGTTGCTGTCTTTTGTTAACTATCACGTACGCTGATAAGAGCGGGATCAAGTCTGGTGGAAAGTGTGAACTGGTGGTTCAGGGAGCGTGGGTGTGTGAGGTTCCTTATCCTAGTTCTGTCAGGTAAATGTTTGTTAGTTTTTCCACCGTAAGAAAACTTGCAAGTGATGCTGTCCTTAATTTCTGGTGAACTGGTGTGAGCTGTAGGTAGATCAACCTCTTAAATTTTGGAGGAAGCCAGCTGCTTTGTATCTCAGAATTTTTCTTAGTAGACCTGTTTTTTTTTTTTGTTATTTTTTTTTTGTTTGTTTGTTTTCAGTAACTTCAGAAGTGTACTTTGCAGAACATATTCAATGGGTTGTATCAAAAGAGTCCATCTAATTCCCTTGACTGAGTAGCTTATTTTTGTGTTTGCCTTGAAGGAAGAGATTTGGGGGTCCTAGACAACAGCAAGTTGAAAATGAATCAGCAGTATGCCTAGGCAGCCAGGAAGGCCAACGTTATCCTGGGCTGCATGAGGAGTGTCGTTGCTAGCCAACTGAGAGAAGGGATTGTCCCACTCTTCCTCACTGGTATGGTTTCACCTCAAGTACCGCTTGGAGTTCTGGGTGCCACACGTACAAAGATAGTGAAAGGTCTAGAGGGGAGGATGTGTGAGGAGTGGCTGGCGTTCCTTGGTTTATTCAGCCCAGAACACAGGAGGCTGAGAGGAGTCCTTATGGCAGCCTACAGCTGGTCATGTGTAGGTACAGTGCTGATCTCTGCTCTCTTATGACAGTGACAAGGCCAAAGGGAATGGCATGGAGCTTCATCAGTGAAGGATCAGGCTGGGTGTTAGGAAGAGGCTCTGAACCAGAGGGTGGTGGGCATGGAACAGGCTGTCCAGGGCAGTGGTCACAGCCACAAGCTTCTGGAGCTCTATAGATGCTTGAATAATGCTCTCAGTCGCATGGTTTGATTTTATTTTTATTTTTCTTTGGTTTTTGGAGTGGTTCTGTGTGGAGCCAGGAGTTGGAGTCAGTGATGCTTGTGGATCCATCTCGGGATGTTCTGCAGTTATGTGATTCTAATTTTGAAAGTCTGGCTTTCTGTGATTAGAACAGAAAAGAAATAAAATTGAAACATCTTTTTGGTATGCCAGTGGGCAAGTAGTAACAGAGTAATGGATACTGTGAAAGCTGCCTGGCATGGCAAGGATTTATAAAGCCATAGACCTTGAGAGCATTTGCACATCTCTAGCCCTGGCATAGTTAATGCGGCAGGTTACTAAAGAAGTTGGTAATCAGACATTTTAAGTCAGGACCAGGCTTGTGAGTGTTCAGCTACTGTAGTTACTATAGCAACATGGCTACACTCAAGTACTGGAACTTTTAAGCTGATGTGAAGTAATAGATTCTGGTTCGAAGTTCTGTTATAATTTTATTAGTACGACACTGAGTGCTGGATGTACCAGACCATACTTGGAATATTGAAAAAATCGGGAAGTCACTAATTGTTTTACCATTAGTTATGAGTCATAAATGAATTATAAAAGTAATTGCCTTAACTTTAGGTTTTCTTCCTTGATGTGTCTCTATTAGTAGCTTCTTTGCTTGGCATCTTGGTTATTTGAAGAAATACAGATTTGAACTCCAGAATTCTATTCCTATTTAATAACACAGATTTTTTTTTCAGAAGTATGAAAGAAATACAATAACTTATCTGAACAGTACATTATACATTTATTTGGAATTCAGAAATACATAATATGGTATTATGGAATAATTTTCCCAAATCATATTTTTCTGTCTTAGTTTTCATTTAAACTCTTCAGTTAGTAAGAGTGCAAGTATTTAAATACCTATTCTAGAATGTCACTAGTGTTTTTATTTTCATACGAATGAAGACTATTACTATTGGAGGAAAAAAAGTCCAAGAACTACATGTTGTTGTCAAGCTGGGAGATTTTTTTCTATCTGCAATTTCTGTTTTACTTTGAAGTTCAGTTGATTTTTATCCTTTCATTTTCTATAGCTTAACAATAATGAAATATTAGTACTTGGTCTTTTTTTTTTTCTCCTAGATGTAGCTACAATGGATATGGAATTACAGTACATTTTGACAGTTTTTTAATGAATTCTAAACTTAAGAATTTGTTTTCATTGAGTATTTTCAGTGTTGTATTAAATTAATTTAGGAGAAAGATGATCATTTCCTTAGTCAATTCTCTTTCAAAACTTTCTATTTTTGAGTAAAATCTTGTAGTTTTATTTTGAATTAAATTGTTAGAATTCTTGAGGTTTTTTTTTGTTTGTTTGTTACTTGCAAACCACAGTATTAGTCATGATTTGCTAGCTATACTTGGTTTCTATGAACTCTTGTTTTATCATTATTTTTCTGTATTTTCATATATTCAGTCGATTAAATCACAAAATTTGGTTCTTAAAACAGTTGCCTCAGAGTTGGAAAGCACCTTATTTGGTATCCAAATGTTGGCATAATTAAAGCACCTCACCCTTCTGTAACACGGCTACTATCATCACATGAAATCTCTCAACCTGTAGGCATTTGGCAGTAGCCCTGTGGAGAGATTGTGTGTTATGATAATCTGCAGATCATATCTGCTCTCATGCCATCACTTCTGTAGTAGCTGGGTCAAAGGGAATCTTGGGAGATTGAAGGTGGATTACTTTGGCTTGTGTTAAGAGTGTAGCACAGCTGGGTATAAAATCTTTGTAATAGGTCTGAAGTGGAAGGATTCTGGAGGGTAAGTAGAGATAGAGAGCAGCAGAGCAGGATATAGTAGGATGAAGCATTTGGTATATAATTTACTATGACCTGGCATAGCCTTGCTTCAGTAAGAGGTCAAGATAAGCACAGAAGAGCTAAGTTCTCTCTTTTATCTATCTATCTATCTATCTGTCTGTCTGTCTGTCTGTCTATCTATCTATCTATCTATCTATCTATCTATCTATCTATCTATCTACCTATCTGTCTATCTACCTATCTACCTATCTACCTATCTATACCTGGGGGGGGAGGGAAGGGGGATGCTGGGTGGAGTGGAACAACTGTTGAAATGTCTAATCTTTCAAAGTAGCTATTTTAACTTGTATTTATTACAGGGTCAAAAACTGTATGTACAGGGTTTGTTTAAGTACGAGTCGGCACAGAGATTCCTGCCCTGTTGTGGATTAGAGAAGTTATGCAGATGTAGAGGTTGTATTGCTTAATTGCTTTTTTTTTTCACACCTGATGCCGAAGTGCCTTAATTTACTGAAGCATTTTCTGTCAACAGCTTTGTTTCTTTTTAGTAGCACTATGGAGTTTGAAGCTGCTAAACTGTAGAGGTGGGGAGATGAAGCATCTGGGAGACTCACAAAACATGAAGAACGCATTGCAGGAGCATAGAACAGTCAGTAGAAAGTGAAATAGTCTTTTCTAAGACTTGAGAGAACCACATTAAAACCATGGTTGCAAAGGACTCCTTTGAAAAGGAAAAAGAATTTAACTGAAAGAACGAGGAAGTGTTTTACAATGGGAAATTAAATAAATGGAAAGGGCTTTAACGTATCTATACAAAATGGCTCTGTAGATCATTAATGTAAATATAGCTATTAGCTGAACATTCAGAAAAGACGGATGTTTTAAATGATGATCATGTGTTTGGAAAATGAACAAAAGGTGCGGGACACTTGAAAGTTTTTTGTAATTTGGACACGGGAAAATGGCACAGCTGGAATAATTGGGAATAATCATGATTGATGGGGTAGTTTTAATGTCCAAAGACAGTGATTTCATGTAAGCCCATTTAGTACTCTTTAATAATATTTGGGGTATCTCTCTCTGCATGGAAGAAAGGAAAAAGAATGTTCGCTTGCTTGCTTTGCTCACATTGCCTAGTTCATTTACCTATTGAATAAAAGCTCTTGAACACTATTAGAAGTGGTGAACATAAGCTTTGATCACAACTTGAGGCACTGATCAGCAGGGTATACATCCATATTCAATTTTTCTTACAGTGAATATTTTTTAAAATCAATTTTACATGGAATATGCAGATTTAATATCACATATAAGTATTTATATCTGAACCTAAGGCATGGTTCACTAAAGACTGGCAGTAGTAAAAATCCAACCAGCCTTGTTCAGCAGCTGCATGATTGTGGAGATACTTCAGCTCTGTAGGCATATTCTGACTTATCTGAAAGATTTCATAGCATTTGCAGCATTTGGCATGTGTCACTAGAAACATATGCCAACCAGAAAAGAGTCACGGTGTCGTCCAAGTTTCATGAGGGACTGATCCAATACGAATATGTGGATTTTTGTCTTTTTTTTTTTTTTTTTAATTAGAATAGCAACAGACACTGTTACTCAAAAACGGGTTGCTCATGATCGGGAGGTTAGCAGAGTGGTTAGACTAGTTGGACAAGTGTGAAAACTGGATTCAGGTGTGTTCTTATTCATATCTACATCACTTTCCCCCCCACCTCCCCCTGTGATGGTATGTTAATCACCAGGTCACTGTCTCGGCTGGAGGAAAGTGAGAAGAGGGTTAGGAACAAAGACCTCCCTACTCAACTGAAGACAAGTGAATTTCACAAAACACATGGGTTTAATGGCAGGAGGAAGCATGGCTACAACCTGATGACTGTGGTACTCCAGAAAGGGGAAGTGAGTCACCCTGGATTTTGGTCCCTATTCACAAGGCTGAATTTTATTAAATAGTCATGGGAAGAAAAGAAAAAGATAGTCTTGAGATCTGGAATATAAAACTTGGCGGGTCCTGTAACCATTCAGATATTACATAACTACTTCCATTGCAGCTGTGTTTTAAAGTGGGCGAGCCATGCTCAGTTCTTCAAAGGCTATTGTAGGCACTCCCTCAGGAGAGGGCTCCCAGGTTTTGGCCTCTGAATAGATGGAGGTGCCACCCTTGCGGTGCTGATTCATACACCTTAGCACAGACAGCCACGCCTCTGCATAAAGCATTTCCGCTTGGCTCTGTGACTCCTGATTAGCGTGCCTATTTCATGAGTAACTAGTTCTTGTTTAATTTTGAAAAACTGGTTGAAATCCTGGCAATGAATGTTTTGTTTGTAACCAGATTTTTTTTTCTTGTTTCTTCCCCTCATTTTATTAACACACTGATCTGTCTGGCAGTGCTGCTTTTCTGCGTGAATATGAAAATGCCTAAACGTGCTTACTTTCTTGGGGGAACATAGTCAATAAGCAGCTTGCATATCACAAAAATAGGGAAAAAACATCCTGTCTGCACTTAAAAATAAAGCGAAGGCTGCAGTAATTAACAGGAATTGACCTGGAAGCAGCTTTGAATGTTCAACTTTCAGCCGTGCTGTTCACATTTTATCCAAAAGGGTTAGATAAAACTTTTTTCTTTTATTTTCTTACCGTCATTCAAACAGATGAGCTTTAAAATAGCAGAAAATTCTAGTTAGTACTTTTCTAATATGTTCTTAAAAAGAAAAGTATAAGAAAAACATGATGTATTATATGGGCAAGCCAGTTTAGCAGGAAGTCTTCAGAGTGCCAGATTCTGCCTCCTATATTCTGAAAAGTTATACTTCATTTTGCAAGTTGAATCATTAATTTATTTGTCTGGCTATGTAGGCTAAATGTTGAATGAATAAAGCATTGGAGCAGGATGCAAATTTATTTTACAGTGTAGTTTTAGCAGAAGCTTTTTATTTTTTTTTTCTTTTTCCTCTGTGCAAATCTCATTAAAATAGCAAGATGGAAAGTACTTGGAGAGGTCTTTCTGAATGATCTGAAGAAAAATAAACACTAGAGAGAAAAGAGGCATCTTGAGGTCTACCCTTCCTGGAGTTTTCAGTAGAATGTCTCTTCTTTCTACTCTTTTTGGAAGACATCAAAAGTGGTATGTCATATCATCTGGTTCCATTGTTGTTGTTCATATTTTCCTGAAATTTTATCAGTAGTACTTGTCAGCAGATTGTTTGATAATTTCTAAACCACACTGATAGTAATTGTGCAGGTCAAACTGAATTGTATTTTGATGAGGGATCTAACTTTGATATTGTCCCACATGACAATCGGCCACAGAACCATAATTATGGCTCTTCAGCAATACTAAACAGGGTTGTCTTGAGTGCTTGCAAAGCTCAGAGCATTGGACATCTTCAGCATGCTTAGCATCTAGCTCACTGCTTACGTAGTGTTGAGTCATACTGTTCTCACCTATATACTCGGTAGAGTCTGTGAACCTGCCATCAGAATGTGCATTGATTTCAAAACACATCTGAGGCCTGTTTCTTTTGGATCTGTATCTAAGATGGCAATATGTTAGAGCTGAACAAGCTTCCAAGAGCATGGAGTACCCTAATGCCTACATGTACTTCTCTAATGTTGTAGCTGTTGCCAGTGTGTGTGTGGTTACTGTTCATCGATATTATTTTGGCATACAAATTCAATAAAGTTGTTTTCAAATTTGTATCACAGATGCTGTTTACAGCTGTATGAATTCTTGGGATATAGGCTCAGCGTTGGAAGCAAAGTGAATGTGGAAAGGAGTCCTTTTTTTTCATTGCATTATTAAAAAGTTTGGGTGAGTGAAGCATATCTTTCTATGGCATAAAGAACTGCAAAACAGTGTGGTGCTATATATTTGTTTGGAAATATCTCTTATTAATTTGTGTTGTGTTTCTGGAGATGAGGATGTTAAGGCTTTTAAAGGAATAATCTATTGCACATGAGCAGTTTCTAACCTTAGAAGTAATAGTGGCAGAACATGGATTTAATAAAACCACCAAACTATGGGTCAACACTAGCATTTTAACTAGGATAATTCTTGAGCTGTATTTTTTCTGTTGAAACAGACCTCTTTACTCCACAATACAGATTGATGTTTATCTCAGAGCAGACAAAATGAATTATTTTTGAATAAAATAAAACCTGAAGCAAAGGAAGATTTTGAGCATGAAGAAACACTTATTTACTCTCAGAATGACTGAACACTGGTACGAGTTGTCCAGAGAGCTTGTGGATTCACCATCCTTGGAGATATTTAAAAGCCATTTGGACATGGTCCTGTGCAACTGTCTTTAGGTGACTGCTTGAACCAAAGTGATTGGACCAGGTGACCTCCAGAGGTCACTTCCATCCTCCATTATTCTGTGATTATGTGAAATATGCTGTTGAGGTTTCAGGCTGCTGGGATGGTCTAGAGCTAGCCCAAGGTAAAGCACTTCCCGAAAGTATGTTGCTTGGGCATTTGGTTCCCAGCAGTAACTATCTTGGTTCACAGACTTTCAATTGCAAAGTACAACTTGCTGATGCAGACATAGCCTCTAACATCACAAAAAGCTGAGTTAGCAAGTCCTTTCCTTTTGGCTTCTTTGCTCAGGAGCACATAGCTATTGCAAAAAGTCTAGGCCACAATTGCTTTGTGTGTTGGATATATAATAGAATAGCTCCTCAAGTCATTTTTTTGCAGGCTAGAAGGCTGTGTTATTTGACTGGCAGCATCTGATAGATAGGCACCTGGCCATATGTGAGTGTATATAGCATTGGAATATCTAGCCAATCTGAATTTGTAGACTTTCCTGCTAGTCAGTTGATGAGTTAGCACACCTTAGACTCTCTTCATTTAAGCCCTCATTGGGTAATTATGTATGCTTTCTTGCCAAAAGTAAGGAGGAGAAATGAGTCGAGGAAGGTAATACTGTGGATGAATGGCAAAGAAGGCTTGGGAAGCGATGAATGAATTGCACTGTGTGGTGGGGGAGGATATATGTAGCTTAGGGTTGGTGTGTTGAAGGTTCATCTGCGCTCTTAAGTCCAGAGCTCCTGCTGTATAATATTAAGTAATGAAGTAATGCACTGACATGCTCTGACTGCTCAGAACAGGACTCCCAGGGCAAGATGCCATCCATACTAACTCACCCTGCTGAATAGCATTGTCTGCAATTTTTCTTAAGCTGTTTCTACAGGTATTTAGTCCTGATGGTGCAGAGAAACTTGAAAGTGTCTAAAAGAAGCTGTACTTCAGGAAGAGGTGACTTTGGTGCGTCTGAATAAAGGTGCTGCTGTAAAAGCAAATGCAAAAAGAAGTCTGGAGCTTCCCTCAGGCTTGAAGCCAAGATTTATTTGATTGTGAGACATCTGTCATCAGTAGGAGTTGCCAGCAGTGAAGCTGGGGGCTACAAATGAGATTGACAGAAGTACATGATGACCTAGTGAAAGAAAAGGAATTTTTAGGATGCATGGTAGTATGGTGGTTCATGATTAGAAGACAAAATAAGCTGTGTATCTGAAAGAGGAGGGTCATATATGATGGGAGGATGGGTAGCTCAAATACTAAAAAGACACCAAGGAATAGCATAGAGGTCAGTAAAATGGATGCACTAGAGAGAAAGTATTCAGTGTTATAAGAAAACATGAAGGAAGTGAAGAACAAAAACAGTAAAGAGATGAAGAATGCAAAACCTCAGAAAATACTGCACTAAGGAAAGAAAAAAAGTGAATGTATTTTTCAATACTATACTGTATTGTCTGTTGCTAATGTTGCAAGAATGAATGTTAAATACTTTAAATGGGCTGGTGTCTGAGATGAATTCTCTTGAGCTGTCTCCTAGGCAAGTTCGTGAGAACTGCTGATCTGTTCATCTTATTCAGATCACATGAATGTGAACACAGGAGAGATTTGACTTGGTGTCCACATCTACAAATACAGAGGGGAAAAAAATGGAAAGAAAAAGCCTCCCCTGAGAAGAAAGGGAGTGATCCCATTATAAATGAGAGTCATACATCCTTTCTGGAGGCGTGTTGAAATTTCCCATGGGAGGAAGAAGAATAAACAAAGGTTGGTATTACCAATAAGAGAAAAATAGTTGGCAACCAAGGAAACAATAATTATTTGATTGCAGGGTCCTGAAAAGCTAGCAACAGAAACAATACCAGTTAAAAACAACAGGCCAAACGCATCTCACTTGCAACTCTACCTGTCATTACACCAAGAATGTGTTTGCCTTACTGCTCTGAGAGTAGTACTTTGCCAGCAAAATAAATATGCCCTGACTTTTTGCCTTTGCTGCTTCACTCTTCTTATGACCATAATGTTCCTAGGGGCTTATTGTGTTTAACTTCACAGCACTATTGTGAAGCAAGGCGTTCCTCCCAACTGAAGAACAGAGCCTGAAGCAGAGCAGTGCTTACAGCCATACAGACAGCTTATGGCAGGCAAGGGAGTTTCCAAGTCACAGACCAGTAACTATTTCTTGCTCACTTTCCGAGTGGCAGAAACAGTAATGGACTATTAATACTGAATTTTTTTTTTCCTTGAGCACTGGCTTCTACATAAAATGAGATAATTGAACACAGTTCTTTATTGAGGAGGAAAAAAAAAAAACAAAAAACAAAAACAAAAACAAAAAAAACCAAAAAACAAGAAAACTGCAATTGTGTCTTTGAGAATATCCAGAGTTTTGAGAAGGTATTTGTTCATGCAGCAACAAAGTTATTTAAAATCAGCTGCATTTCACTGTAAGTTCAAACTGGCAAAGCCTGCCAAGTCCGGGTTATAGTAGGCATTATTTTTCCTTAAAGAAAAGGTGTGGGATGAGCTGGACAGAAGGATGCTATGCAGTGCTTTTGACACATTTCCAGTCAGTGTGACAGTGCATTCACAGTCCTAACACTATGCTTCCTCGTTGAATGGCACCATCTAGCTTAGCTTTGTCATAATGCAAACAGCAGTTCTGCCTTCCCAATGATGTTAGCTTCACTAACAGTGTATAGCTGAGCTGGGGGAACGTTTGCTCCTAGTTCACTGAGAGTTACTTTTTAATTTTTCTAGGTATATGGGTAGACTGAAATGGGTACTCAACAAATCCAGGTTTCCTGGGAAGGTTTATGTATCTATGTGTGTTTCCTGCCTTTTGTTTTGCCATGTTTGCAATTTGTTTTTCTAGGAGAGTGCTGCAGCTTTTTTTCCAACAGTTCAAATCTATACGCTAGCTTTGGACATCAGACGGAAGACGATGTGCTATGACAAGCGTCAGTTTCTCAAGCCTCAGACTCTGCTGAAAGTGACTGAGGATCAGTGCTCTGATAAGAATCCAACCTGATTTGGCTGGGAAGGCTAAATTGTGTAATGTAAACTAAGTCCTCCTTTGGCTAGAGAATAGAGTCAGATGTTCCCTACAATGCAGCAATTACCACTCACCTATGCTAGCTGCATTACATTGTTTATAATCTACAGGAAGACAATATCATTTGACTAGATCTTTCCTAATTAATATTATTCTTTCTTTGTTTCAGTGATGACTGTTTATTACATTATCTATTAATGTTAGAGCAGGACTTCAAGATCTTAGAAGTCCTTTTGTGTTCTCAATTTGAATCTCCTTTGCTTTTTTTTACTGCCTCTTTGCATTTCTCTTTACCTCCTACCCATCTGTGTTTAGCAGTGCCACCCCTTAAACGAGTGTGCATTCTCATTGTTACTTCCTGTTAGTTACTTTGGAGAAGAGAAAGAAAAACTGAGTTCTCAATTTTTGTTGTTATTCCCCCCCCCCCCCCAAGAAACAGATTATAAAACCTAATGGTTATAAAAATACCTATCTTTTATAACTTAGTTGCAGCAAAGAAGCAAGCAAAGAACACTGACTGTGTAAGTAGTAATTGTTATTGTCTCTAAATCTTTCTAGATATTTTAATATTAAATAATATATTTTCTTTATTAAAAAAAAGAAAATTGAACTTAGTTTCCAGTTTATCAATTTAATTCAATAGACTGATCGTATTACCTGAAGACTGATAGAGATCATTGTGCAGGGGCTCTTTCATGTGGCTGTGTCTGAAATGTGCTTCATTTTGTAGCAAAGTCTTTGTTAATTAATGACAAAAATTTATGCTACAAATGAAAGTAAGTGCCCTTTTTCTGACATAGCTCTGAGAAGTCAGATAGCATCAGTAGTATTTTCCAGTAAGGTTAGAAATGTTCTTACATGTTTGCATGAAGTTACTTAAAAATTTCAGCCTCTTGAATTAGTATAGAAGCAAGCAGTTCACATATGCTATCTGTATTAAAAAGTGATCTGAAAAACAGCCTACTAAAGTGAGAATTTCTGAAATATTTTCTTTCCCTTTTCAATGTGTGCCTCATTTGTAAGAGAAAAATAAAGCCACATTTCAGCTTCCTCTTCTAATTTCCTTTTGTGGAAAATTGAGATAACAATACTTCTCAGACTCTTTATAATTCTTTGAGATATGTAGATGGAAAATGCAATCAAATAATCCAAATATTTTGTAATATGGTTATTCATAGTTTATTTTCCTTTGTCCATGAAGTGTATTTGAAAATCTGTTTTCTTGCCTCTTTCAAGGTAGAATAAAGAGTTTTCCCCATGAGTAAGTACCGTGCTGAACATATTTGAATTGCAAAGACCATGTTCAGAACACCAAATAGACTCATGGTGGTTGGCAAAAGGATTTGTACTGTGCTTGTGGATGTTGGATGGTGGTCTGTGTGTGTTAAAGATGAATACCAACATGATTGTATAAATATTACATTAGCATGCCCTACTAAAAACAATCTGCAAGACACCCTTGGATTGGCCTGCTCTAGAATTCACAAGTGAGTATGACTAAAATAAGAACAGTCTAGATAAGTGTATATTTACATGTCTGCTTAGACTTCTCACTGAAGTACTTTGTACACAAAATGTTTGAGCAGTTAGTTAAAGGTTAAGGTGCCAGTAGGTGGGATTCGAAAATGCATTCCCCACTTCAATAGGTCTAGTTTTGTAGGATTGATAACTATGGTGTGGTTGTTTCTACTGACTTCTGCCTGAAGTTTTTTGCACAGTTTCTCAATGAAAGTTAAACTTGTTCTAATGCATGGCTAAAGCAGAGGATAATGTGCTTGCATTTGGAAACTGTTCCATTGTAAATGTGAATTGCATACATATGCATATTTCAACTAGAGGTCACCAGCTTCTTTCCTGTTCTCAACACTTGCTTTACTTGTACAATTTTGACAAAACATAGGTGATTATAAATGAATGTGTTCATTTGAATGTATAAAAGACTGCAGTGAGAAGAATTAGAATGGTACAATGAGAGGAACCCATTCAGAACAAAAGAATTGTAGACAAAATCTACAGGAGCAGGTCAACATTTGTTGAATGATGTTCAATTTCCTGTTTTATGGGCACCACACTAAATGCAGTCCATTGCTTTTGATTGAAATAAACAAACTGTTTTTCAGTCCCAGTGGAAGTGGAATTCTTGAATGAGCCTATATTTTCATTTTATATGAAAACAAGTAAGCAAGAAAAGTCCTCAGTGACTAGTCTGACGCCTATTATTGCTGGTTTATCAAAACCTCCACCCATGTGGCTAATGGACTTGCTCTGTCCTTAGCATAATTATTTGTCTAGACTGGAGACATGTTAGGCTAATATTTCCACAAGGGGTTTTTCCCCTTTAAAACCGGATGGTGGCCTGAATCATGGGATTAAATCTGGAAAGTGCTCCTAATAAGACCATGACCTTGCCTCACTGGAAAGATTGTACTGGGAACCACTCCCAGAAAAGTTAAAAACATAAACTAGAATTAAGCTGGTCAATTCTCTGTAGAAAGGATCTAGTGGAAAAAGTTATAAGAACAGAATAGGCTAAAGGTGTTTTACAGTAGTCATGAATTTCTTGTCATAGTTGGCTTTGTCCTACTACTGTATAGACATTACTATAGTCAGATATACGATTCATTTCTGGCAATGTCAGATAGTACTTCTTAGTAAACTGTAATGAAAACCATGCATGATTTGATTAGGCTGCTGTTTTTCAAACTTGTGTCAGATAGATAATGTGAAACAAATGCCTTTCTTCAGTTTGCCCTGAAAGGAGAAAATAACTTTGCAAAGATCTTTAGCGTATGGAAACCTCTTCAAAGAATGATCTCTTAGCAAAAAAAAAAAAAAAAAAAAAAAAGTAAAAAAAAATAAAAAAGCAACCACCATCAAACAGAAAAGTGCAATTTATGCCTCATTAGCAATTCTTAGAGCACCTTCACTCATCACTATGAAGCAGGATCTGCTTCAAAGCTATCCTGGAAAGTCACAAAATTTGCAAGATAGTAATTTCTTTACTTACGTCTTTACTAAAGTGAAAAGCTGGGAAAGGTTGTAATTCATTTTTTATATACTGAAGCAGAGTTTATCAAAGAAAGTTTCAGATTTTTACAGTGTCTGTGAGTGTTTGTGTGTCTAGCTCGGACTGCTGAAGTTAAAAGCCCATTAGCGTTTCCATTATGAACCGCATTTTCAGTGTTTTGTAATAGTAACAGTCCCTAAAATTTCTTTCCAAGTGAAAACTTGGCATGTAAATTCTCAGTCCAATTATTTCTGTATAAATGTTGAGACAAATCAGTTTGTTCATTCTCACATTTTATGGGAGACCATAAATTTTTATGGCTTCAGATGTTTTATTACATTCCTGTAACAGTATAAGAATTCATTAAAAAAATTCCTCATTGAAAAGGGAGTTTGCAATACTGTTCAGTTAAAACTGCACTTCCTATGTTTTTGTATTTTATTCAGGATTTTTTTTTATTAGAAAGTTGCTACTGTGCATACTATTTTGTTTAGAATATTATTTCTTAGAAAAATCTACTGATAGTGAGATGCTTGACAGTTTCCTGTCAATCATCTGTAATAAAGAGTTATATTAATTGTTAAGTGCCTGAGAAAAGTCTTCAGTTAGGCCTGTGCTAGAACATGTATTTAAGGATTGGCCAAGTTTAGGTGGCCATTGCAATACTGCCTAGTATAGATCC
Organism: Oreortyx pictus; assembly: GCA_036925125.1. NCBI lineage: Eukaryota > Metazoa > Chordata > Aves > Galliformes > Odontophoridae > Oreortyx > Oreortyx pictus. The sequence goes on from JAUPFR010000001.1 coordinate 51,728,561, forward strand.
TTTTCCTACCTAAAATACATGACTTTTTTTTCTCCTGATTTAGCTAACTGTCATGCATGTGAAGTTTCTGTTATAATTAAACTTGCATAGTCAAGCTATGTTAAAGAGTATTAACTTGCATCTTAATGCAGGGAAAAATTGATGTTAGCTCGCTTAAAGGTTAAGTCAGAACTAGTGCTGATTAATTTTTTTACTTTAGATAAACTCTTCTTTGTAATACAAAGTGATAACATGTAACAAGTTGCTTTCCTATCTCTAAACCTCTTGAACTCCCCATTGGTTGGTATGCTTTTAAGGGTATTTCCTGTCACTCAACACTAGTGCCAGATCAGATGCTCATAAGTAGAAAATACCTTACTTGCATATACTTGAACATGTCTGCATTGTACTTGCTGACAGCTGAATACAAAACATTTTAAATCATTAATGAGGTAAAAAGACCTAAAAACTTCTATTCCATGTAAAGCATGGAAATTAACAAGTAAAATGGAATTTTGCTCTACTTGCTGGCTAAAGTTATTCGTATAATAAAACTGTTTTTAAGTAATAACTGCTCTGCATAAATGTTGGAACAGAACCACAGGGAAGTTAACAATTCACAGAAATATGCACCCTTCCCTTTATTGTCTGCATATTTGAATTCTCTGACAAGCATATTAACTTCCTTGATGGAGAAAAACTTCATCGTTAGGATAATGTCATTTTTATTTATAGAAGCAAATGTATCTATAATGGTAGATAAGCCTGTAGATATAGCAACTTGTTTAAAGTCAGTCAACTTTTTCCTGATGTGTTCATTGCCCATCTGATTTCTGTACTTCATTTTAATACAAATAAGTGATAATGGTAGCAATAATGACAATGAAAGCAAGCAATAATGTATTACAATGGAAATACAAAGTATCGATTCACAAACACGTCTGAAACCAACTACATTCAGCAAACTGATGCATTCTGTTACTTTACTTCATGATTTATCTTCAAAATATGCCCCAATCCTCATGGGGTTTGCAAGATTCAGCACAATTAAGAACCCCAGAAAAATAGGTATGATGATTGGCTGATTGCCTGATTTTAGTAGTTTCCATGAGTATAAAGACCATAGGTCTCATAGAGAGCAGCATTTTGAATGCTCCTCTGGGCTGATTCTTAGCGAGACCAAAGTTTATTGACTACACGATTCTTCTCTAATCTAGTATCAGAGAAACACTGTGGTAAATTAATGTCAGCTCTGGCATTACTCCACAAGGTGTCGGGCTGAATGTTCCTGTAGAAACGCAAATGTGTTTTTACTATTGCCATCATCATCATTACGTAGATTTCAAAATCAGGCTTCAGACTGAGTAATCCTGTACAATCCAGAGATGTTGTCAGTGAAAATCTCCTCTGCAGCTCCCATCACCCTGTTTTCCTTATATTTGCAATTAGGTTAGGCTGCCATAGTATGAAGGATACCATCTGAACATTTTGGAGTTTGGAAATGCAGGCTGTTTTTACCAATTCAGACTCACAGACTGTATTTTGTATAGTATAAGTTGGATGTGCTTGTCCTAGAGGCCCAGCACTCCTTTGATCTCTTGTTAGGCTTAGTAAAATTTTCTTTACATAAGATGTTTGGTTTTGTAGTACATTGTCTCAGTAGCATCATTATAACATCTTCTGAGACATAAATGAGCATCATTTGAGCTGGATGTCTTCTGGCTCCATGATAAATATATTCTTGAATCAACCCTTGACCATTGCAGCCTTACTGCAAATGAAAGGGTGAGAGACTTCATGGTGATTGACATCTGGAAGGGATAATCTCCCCAGGGTAGTGCCAGTGGGTGACTCACTGTTACCCTTCCCTGCTGGACTGCAAATATGTATAATAATAGAGCTCTGTCAGGGAAGAGACTTTCTGGCAAAGTGTTACTTGTGTCAAGCCACGGGGGTTTCAGATTTTCTTATGTAACCTTACAGTACTGTCTCTGAACTGGCAAACCCTGGTGGAGACAGAATTATTCCAGTGAAGCAATTGCCTCAGTAGCAGAAAATAAATAAAATGCTCTAGGCATACAGAGTGGCTGGAGAGATTCTCTATTTTATGTAATTATTTCCTTTAATAACATTCATAATGTGAAACACATACCTTTGAATGAAAAATCTGTTTTAGGATCATGCTGATGCATTCTGAAGTTGGTTAGCAGTAGGAGCACATGAAACATCATAGAGTAGGCAAGTTCATTACACAGAACTTTGTTCTTAGTCATCTCTATTAAGGGAGCTTGCTGCTTTGGAAGATGTCATTTTAGAAGTGTTTACTGCAGTATGATAACCTGCACAAGAAATTAAACCTTTATTTGGCTTGTCTCTGTAACTACTACCGCAGCACTGGTGGTAGGGAGATGATGAAAAACTATTTTTCTTGAAATTATTTTGCATTTGTAATTATACAAAATTTTAGTGATTTCATAGTCCTACTTTAGAACTGAAGATGAATTATTATTATTATTTAATTTGGATGTATCCTAATTTGTATACCCTATATGAATAGTTTATGGTAATATAAGTTTACTTTAAAACTCAGGTATTTATGAACACAAGTGATTTTCTTTTTTTTTAGTAAGTTGATTTGTTTTTAATTCTGAATTTAAAATTTGGACTAGGAGACTTCTCATATCACTTCAACTGTCTGTGGGGAGATGGAGACCTGCTAAGATCCTATCCTATGGAAATGTATGTATGTATGTATGGTAGTGAAAGTGGTAACCATTGTTCTGGCAGTTGCCTTTCTTTTGGGTCGTGTGGGATGTCTACGTCATTGCCATGGGCAGGATCCTAAACTGAGAGGTTAATCTCTCTTCAAAATTACAGAAATCAGGAGACTGCTTTAAAAAATATGATATAAGATTGTCCATGCTGTTAGGTAGGGAAAGCTGTTTGAGTGACTTGACTGAAATGTTTTGTTCTCAGTGCCATCATTCATAGTTATTTTAGTGGTGTTCTTAATACTTGTGATAACTCATTGTTGCAGACCTCATTAAGTTCAAGGGTGATTTGGCTTCTATTTATTTGTGACTGATTTTGTGAGAAAAGGTCTCTTTTTTAATCAAAAAGGTACCTTTAATGTAATTAGGATTTTGTTTCTTAGTTACTTTGGGAACTTTTTTATTTGTTGATTTATTTATTTATTTGATCAAGCCTTCTGTCAAGGCCAAAAAGCATCGACTTTTCAGCCTTTCAAAATGTGACAGTGCTATAATGAACCTTTTTGTTAGTTTTGTTGTAGAGAGATTGTTTGCCATTGTAACCTCTTGTCCATAAGAAGAGTCTCAAGGGATTTAAGCAATAAGTAAGTATATTAAATACAATGCTGCAAATGTTAAACCACCTGATATTCAACTTGAAAGTTTAGCTGAAAAATGCTAAAGCATCTTTGAAGGCATTTTTATACTTCAAAAATAATATTCTAAGGAAATACTCAGTACTACTACTGAGAAATTATATCACTGTTGCTGAACTATGTACTATGCAATTGATTTAAATTTTATTGCATGCCAGTATTTTTAACTGTACATCCTGAAAAACTCTTTAAAAACAAAGCCAAACAGTTGCAGTGAAAGATCACATCCACTGTTACCACCAGAGCTATGGCACTAGGTTAGGTTAACATCTGCTCATAGGAAACAGTCTGAACAAAACAGCCTTATCTTAGTGCCTTATCAATATGGCTTTTTGTGGTTTCCTTTAGTCTTGTGGAAAGGTATCATAAAAACTGGGACAGTTGTGCACATCATTTTACAACTGGAACTGGTAGGGCAGCCTAGTATCTTCATTCTGGATCTATGCAACTTCAGGGGATATTAAAATTGTCATTCATTTCCTCCCTGTGGTGGATGTTGTAAACAGAAGCCACAAATGGCCTGCATAGGAATCCCATGCTACATGATGTCATGCAAGCTGTACTTTGAGGAAGCCACCAAAGTTAGAACAGATGTGGTACTGCTCTGAGGGATTTTCCTCAAAATTTAATGTCTCCAGAGAGGCAAACCTTTGTAAAAGTATTCTCATAGGGGACCTATAATAAATCTCATCCTTTACGTTTTATGAGGGGAAAGGGCAATCCAAGTCCAAATGTGGTCTATCCCTGCCATTATTTTACCCACAAATAATTCTAGTGATTGATGACATGGACCATGGAAAGAAAGTTTGCAATCAAAATAAAGTTAAGCAACATCATGGCTCTATAAAATAATGCTACTACTAATAAAAGAGTCAAATAACTGTTATTTGTATAGTTCTCTATCTGTAGTTTTGCTATCTGAAGAAAAGTTTTTGACAAGAACAGTTAGTAAGTGGGAGAGGATAGAAGACCAGAAAGTCTTTTTGTTACTGTTTTATATATTATGGAAGATGTAAAGGGCTCACTTAGTAGTTGTTGAGCTGTATTATTTTTTGTTTATTTCAGAAGATGAAAGCAAGCTTTCCCTTTCAAATCTATTTTCTTGTAAATTTATGTTGGTAATTTTTTTTTCAGTGGGTTTCTCTGCTTCCAGTATCAAAATTTTGGTCCCCTGAATAGAAATGGTTTTCCTTCAACTATTGTTGCAGAAACAGATTAAAGAGGGGATGTTACATAAGAATAATTTCCACACTTTATTTACTGTACTTATTACATTTAAGATTTAAGTTCTTTATGTGTTAAAGAATTTGACTAGTAAATGTAAATATTTCCTTCCCGTTGGGTGTTTGTAATTTCATTTATTCAAATATTCATAGATACATTAGGTTGGAAAGGACCTACAAGATCATCTAGTCCAACCATCCTCCTACCACCATCCCTACCCACTAAGCTACTAAATCAAATCCCTTAGCACCTCATCAAAACGCTTATTGAACTGCGCTAGGGACGGTGCCTCAACCACCTCCCTTGGCAGGCCATTCCAGTGCCTGACCACTCTTTCAGAGAAAAAACTTTTCCTCAAATCTAATCTAAATCTTCCCCGGCACAACTTGTGGCTATTCCCTCTTGTCCTGTCATTAGTTATCTGGGATTTATTTAATTTATATTGAGTCTCTGTGGCGTTATAAACAAGTGATGGGGAAGAAAAAAAAAGTTTTATAAATTATGAGATTCTCCTTTTATAGAGTGCAATTTTTAAAAACTTCAAATTTTGTCTGTTTGCTAAACTCTTTTAAGTTGTACATGAGCAGTGTGCATCACAGCTGAAGAGATAAATACAATTTCAAGTCATATTTCCACTGTTATTAATGTAGAAATAATACATATTCTAAGCAAACTAGCTCCTTTGAAGAAAGCTGCAGAATAAGGAACTGCATCTCCATGGTATGTGCAGTGTTGCAGTGCATCAAACTAGCCGCATTGGAACCATTTTGTATCACAACAGATCTTTGTGCACAGTGAGGAACTAATCAGGAACCTCTGTGTCTCATTTAGAGCGCATTTACAACTGCTTTATTCAGAGAATCATAGTATCAGAGAATGGCTTTAGTTGTAAGGAAAATCAAAGATCATCCAGTTTCAATCCCTGCTGTGGGAAAGGCTACCACCCTCTAGATCAGACTGCCCGGAGCCCCGTCCAACCTGGCCATGAACACCTCCAGGGATGGAGTACCCACAGTTACTCTGGCAACTTGTTCCAGTGTCTCACCCTTTATGAGTTAAGAATTTCTTTGTAACATCTAAATTAAGTCCCCTATTTTAGTTTAAAACAATTCCCGCTTGTACTCTTATTATCAGACTGTATAAAAAGTTGGTCTCCCTCCAGTTAATACGCTCACTTTAAGCACTGGTGTACTACAGTGTGGTCTCCCTGGAACCTTCTCTTCTACAGGCTGAACAAGCCAAACTCCCTCTTCGTCACAGGGGAGGGGCTCCAACCCTCTGATCATCTTCATGGCCCTCCTCTGGACATGTTTCAGAAGCTCCACATCTTATTCTGCGAAGATGTTTGGTCTCAAGCATTTGGAGTACTTTGTCCTCGCTAGTATGGCGTCATGTAAGATGGAAGTGAAGAATACCTTTTTGGGAAACATTCACTGTTTCACCAAGCTTTTGTGAAAGCTACACTGTCACTAAACTCTGGAGATGATGCTTTGGAGGACTGCATTCTTTTGTGTTGTTGTTGTTGTTTGTTTGTTTTTGTAAGTAGGCTATGGGAGAGTCACAAATGCCTAGGATGTCACTCTATAAACACAGACTTGTGTTACCATGGGATTGTCTATTGGGCTGGGCCATTCTGAATCAGAGAGCTGAGTGCTACTAACACTTTCCCTTTTCTATGGCATAGAAATTAAATAAAACATATGTATTTATTTGTATTTATGCTGTTTGTGTCCAATACATGCCATTGTCCTGGTTTCATCTTGATATTACCTGACTTCTGATAGTTAGGAAAAGCCTTCTTTGGATTAGTATCTGTGTATTTCTCTTAGGCAGAAGCTTTTTTCCTCTTTATTTTTTTTTTCCACAGTAATATATTTTCATTGTGCATTTCAAGCAGTGGTGAACAATAGCTCTGATTACTCCACATGGAGTGTGTCCCTTCAGAATGTATTATCTCAACAGGGACTCAGAGGGGGAAAAAGCTGCTGTTAGCAAAGGGCCAAAAGCTATAGCAACACAACTATTCTCTAAGTAGTGAAAACTTTAAAGGAACTTCTAAAATGTGTATCAAACAAAATCTAATGTATGTTCTCTACGGACAAAGAAGCATATGCAGGCTCACCACTTTCTTTCTCCCAGTGAAAGGTAAACAAAAATCTTGTTTGATTGGTCTCTTTTGTATTCCCTTAGTTACAGAGAAGACAGTGGGGGAAGGAGCAGCTTAGAAGCTCCACAAAACTGTTTTTATTGTCCAGGGTGCTGAGTTTTAACTGCTGCCTTGAAATAGTATATAAAATACAACTTCACAATGGTTTATGTTTTATTTTAGGACTGTATTCCATTTGTTCACAGTTCTGTTTTTAAAGGTTCACAACTTCAGCTGACCTAAACAGCAACTGAAACAGAGGGAGACCACTAAATTATCGCTGGTACTAAAGCGGCATTCAGGCTGTCATTTGAAGTGTCTCATATTTCTTTCTTGCTGTACATAAAAGCATTTACTGAAGAGGACTTTGAGGTTTGTTACACTAACAAACACATTAAGTTCTGCAGATGAAATCCATCTTCCTAAAAACATAAATGTAATTATGTAATTCATTTACATTTAGATATGCAATCATACATAATTTGTGAGTCCTTATAGACTTCTGTACCTTTTGTACAAAAGCAGGTTGTCATTACACATACCCAGGGGATGCAGTTCTCATCAGTGGAACATATGCTGGAATTCAGAGATATCACTTCTCATACAGTGCTTGTTGATAGCATTAGGAATAAAACCTTTGCACCGCGGTGACTTTTTTTTTTCTAGATTTCAGTTTAAGTGTCGTTTTCTCTGGTAGCAGTGTGGCAAGGTCATTTTCCATTGCAGGCAAAGAAATTGTGGAAAATACTGTTCCTCTGAGGTCCTAAATTTGGAGGGAAAATTCTAACTAATTAACTACTTTTTCTCATTAAGGGAAAATGCTTTCCTGTTCATTGCAGAGCCTAGGCAATGGTAGCTGCTTGTGGAAAGAGATAGTCTCCAAGGCAGATATTTGAGAATGTTACCAGAGGTTTCACAAAGACTTCTGCATGTTGTACACAGAATTTGAGAGAGAGTGAGCTATAAAATATTGATTAGGACTCTAAACCCATTATGCTGCTTTTATTTTTTTATTTTCTCCATTTGAAGTAGATTAGGTAATGCTGCAAATCTTTACACCTTTATTTTCTCTTGTGAACAGAAACTATTTTACAGCTATCTATCTTCCGAAAGACCTGTAAAGCCTGTTGCCTGTACAGATGCACTAAGTCTGAGTAGGTAAATATATGCAAGATGTGTTCATCTTAATGAAATGGCACTATTTGATGAGAATTGAGTAGGAGCACAATATATTTTGTTGGTGAGAGTTTCAGCATTAAATGAACAGAAAAGACTAATCCTTTTTCTTTTTAAGCCTTCATAAACATAGCCTTTTATAAATCTATAGCAAAGACTCTCACATCATCAGCAGGGAAAATGATCTTTTCCTCCTGCTCTGATATCTGTATGCTATCTGTAACAATAATCCCTTTATTTAATAAAGATAAAAACACAATAGCTATTTAAATAATATAGAACAAATAACAACAGTCCTGGTTTATCCTTCTGCTGAGCCTTATTGATCTTATTAAAGATTAATTATCCACATGGGTGAGCTGGTCTTCTATATAGTATACTGATCTATTTAAATTTCTCTGCAGATATGCATTCCTTTAAAACTTTTGCAGAAAAAAAAAAAAAAAAAAGTTCATGAGTCAAATATCTCACTGGCATTCATGGTCCAGAAATTCTTAAGTTCATTAATTACCTTGGCTGAACATCCTGCTTGGAGCAATTTCATTACAGCGATAAGCAAACAGTGCCCTTTATTAAAACCTGTTTTAGCCAACTGAACTAACATGTGAACTGAAGCCCTAGACTTTGCAACCCATTCCTTAGGAGAGACTTCAGAGAATGCAATATGCTACATTGATGTAGATTTACAGTGTCCTGTTTGACATCATCTGTGTAAGTATAGTCTGTCAAACTTTACTTACCTAATAGTACAGGAGAGGATTTGCTTTATTTTAAGTGTAAATGGCCTAAAATTTATTTCAATCTCTCTTTGGCACTCCCCAGACATTAATACTTTGATTACAAAACTGCATTTATGTAGCTAATACCCCTTTTAAATGTCTCTCAAAATATCTTAATAGTAATATTGTGAGGCTTGGTTATTCATTTAATTTTACTCAATTTTCTTTTGATTTAAGAGGGAGAATACATCTTGTGACTTTAATCAGGATGTCAGATGGTTTTATGTGGTATGCAGTACTCAGCAACACTTACTTTTGAGAGTCCTTTGTACCTATCAGTTGTCCATTGTCAAATTGCCTTTATAGCATAAGTTCTTCTTCAGTATGTCATTTTGAGTCAGGTTCTTCAATTTTGGCTGGGACAAAAACCGACTCTTAACTTCTTTACTTAAGTTCTGACATACTTTTCTTAACGTTCTGTCCCCATTTTGCTTTTCTAAGCAGTCATTGGAGTAAGCTATCCTCTGGGTAGCACTACATATGTTTTAGGGTTATGGTACCGGAGCAGTCAAAAACAGAGGCAGGGACTGAAATAATAGTTAAGCAATACAGATTATCATGTCTAATGCCTGGGAGCTCCCCAGTTCTCCTTTATTTGATGCTATATCTCAGTCCCCTGAAGTGCTTCCAGTATGACAGAGGTATTTCTAGGAGATCTGTTAAGACAGAAGACATGAATTTGCTAAAAAAAATACTAGCAGATAAACTGCAGAATAATTTCTGCATGAAAGCAGTCTAAATAAATGCTGTAAATAAAATGTTTTGCAGTGTTCCATATAGCTATATCATCTGTGTTTTTTCTGCCGGGTCATAGAATTTTGTATAATTATCCCGTGTTTCTTCATGCTTTTCTGCTGGTACATACCACCTTTAGATGCATTCAATTTTAATTGCCTTAGAAGTATAGACTGCAGCTAAAGAAACAGGGATATTTGTTCTGTTTCCTCTAGTAGTTTGGTATTGCAGATGTTCTTCCTTTTCACACTTTTTGTTCAAGTCTTCAGTTCACCACTGTTTTCATCGTTTGTGTAGTTTGTTAGCCTATTCTGTGTCTTATCTTTAAAGTCCAAGGCATTGTTTAACATATAATACAGTTCCTGGCTTGTTACAATGCTACTGTTTGTCTTTTCCCAGCTGCAGAGTTTCATATCTGTGGTTTAAATCATATAATGACTTATACATTCTTTTTATACTGTGGAAATTCTTGTGATTTCAGTGGGAACAGTCACAGGGTATTAATTTTATGGCATGACAAAATGTTGGCAAGAGCTTACCAATAAGCAGCAGTTTTGGAAATTAGAAAATGTTTTTCTGTATAGCTGTAGTTAGCCAGAAAGAGTAGAGACACTTCTATTTTTTTTTTCTTTTTCTTTCTGAAACTGTATATTTTTAATCAGATACACTAGTACTTATTTGCATCACTATTGTACTATTATTTCTCAAGCAATGTAATGGGTCTCTGATGAGATAGGCAGGTAGTAAGCCTGTCCAGATGGAGGACCATAATTTTGCCACTGACTTCAAAAGGGCCAGGAATTGAACCCCAGAACTTTAGTGACTCAATGAAATACTGCTGCCTCCTCCTGCCCTTTGCCTTTCATGAACTGTACATTCTGCAAAGTATTTACAGTCCACTGCTGTGAACCAAGTGAGTACCAAGGGTGTGGTTTAGCAGCCAGTATCATTGTTGCTGTGAAAACTGGCAGTCCCAATCCTTTCTCCTTACACATTTATAACCCTGAACCTATTTCTAGCCATATGGTTCCACCTCTTCCCTTGTGCCAGCTTTTTCAGTATGACAATTCGTTTTACTAGTCTGGCAGGAAGCTAGTCAGGTTTTCTTCTGCCAGATAAGTAAAATAAATTGGCTTGCCAAAGGATCTGATGACAGCTTACTTCTCATACTGACAACTGTCTGAGAAAAGAGCTCTGAAGGCAAACTGTGCACCATCTCTGAAGAAAACTTCCTCACATCTTCAAGTTCTCCCAAAACCCCATGAGCTCAATTTTGGGGAACATGTGCTGGGTGTAAGTAAAATCCAAACTCCAGACTTCAAGATACTTGGTTTGAGAGTGTTACACTGGAATTTCCTTTGAGGCATGTAAAAACTTAGGACAGCTGGAATATTGGAAAAGGAGACAATAGTCTTGATTTGAAAGTCAGCTCCTAGGGAACACTTAGTACATGGGTTTTTTTTAGTGTGGTTCTGTGCTGCTTAAAGCTCAAGACTGTAGGTACTACAACATCATTAATTTAGGGAATATTTTGGGGGGATTCTTTATGGAAGAGGCTTTTTTTTTTTTTTTTTCTTCATGCTGCCAGTCTTTCCTGGAACCTGCTATACTTCAAAGCAACGTAGTCCTGACTGTAGGTAACCTAGTTTTGGGCTGTCAATCCTGTCTACTGCTACTGAATGATTTCAAGTTGACTAAGGACAATGAGGATATGAATACCTTTTCTTTGGTGGTGACAAGAGATAATTTTTTCATTAAAAAAGAAAACACACAAGAAAACAAGAACAGAAACCCCAGTAATAGTTGTTGTTAAAGAAATAACAGACTTCATGTTATGTTTGTCTTCCAACAGGCACTCCCAGAGAACTGAGGATCTCTGTCATTAACTCAATTTTCTGTCCCCAAAATATATACGTACAATGCTATTCCTTATTCATTTTGGAGGTAAAGATGTCTGTTTCAATATGCTACTGTAATCTATTCTTACTGATCCAGTGGAGAATCTGGTAAGGAATGGGGCATCTGGAACTTATGCCAGAGAATACTGGAAAAGACAAACTGCCTAGGTCCATCATCTCCAGGCAAGCAGTATCTTGGCAAGCTATGCTTTCTAGTGGGAGCAGACCAAACCTGTATGTTTCTGCTTTCTGTCTGCTCCTATGTTGGCAGATGAATGATTAGGCTTATGAATGCAGAGTCCAGGTCAGGCTTAAGTTTCCTCCTTTTGTTAAGAAATGCTAGCAGTTACTGATATGAGTCAGACAGGGTATTTTGTGTAGGTCATAAGCATGCCAGATTGCTGGCTCAGGGGTGGAGGCACAGGGATAGGACCAGCCTATTCTTGCTGGAATAATTATTGTTCCTCGGGGTGTACCAACCTGAGTCCTCTCTGCTTGTAGAAGTCTGAAGGCACTCCAAGATCCTAAATTGGGAGTAATCTGCTCCTCTGTGATGCCATAATGGAAATTTTTCTCAGGAATAAATGCACAGTGAAAACAGCCAAAGGACACTAAAGGGATGCTGTTCAGTTGAGAATTTCAGGCAACTAAATTCTAGAGTTTCAGAATGTTTCTCCTGTCTCACCACCAAGCTGGCAGCATAAGTTTAATTCCTGGGAGCTGAGTTTTTTAACAGAAACTTTAACTTCACGTTTTCTGAGAAGAGATTTTCCTAAAGGCTGCTGGTATTCTGGTTTCCCACTCTTGGTAAAATCAGACCCTTATCTATAGAATAATTAAACTATGTGGGGAGCAGTAAACTATTTATTTATCTCATGTACAGTTCTGGCTATATATCTTTGGCTGTTTCTTTCCCAAGGCTAGATTAAGATTGACATAAATTACGTGCTTACTGGCACCATGTTGTGCCTAAAATCAGGGATGAAAACATCCTAGGCCTATGATGTTAGTTGAGTTTTCATTGCAGAAAAGGGATTTTGCTTAGCATCCAACTATTTGAAGGCATGTATATTCATTTTGTGTCAAAGCAGTAAGGCATTACATCTCTTAAAAAAAGATCTGAAAGTTTTTCACCCTAGTCTAAAAATCGTTTGAAGGTATCTACCACTGTCAACTAGAAAATAGGAGGTTGATAACAGGAGAACTGTTGTCCGTGTGAAAGTAATGTACTTTGCAGTACTTCTCAGTATAATTATTCAAACTTGAAAAAAGTGAGTCTACATACAGAGTAATTCCAGAGCTAGCAAATAGAAAATGCTGAATACAATGTTAGATCTAAAATCCTTTCTTTTCTAGTTTTTGTTCCTTGGTTGTAGCTAGCCACCAAAGTCAGTGTGGGATCCAGAGTTCATAAGATACTGCTAAGAAATGTCCACATCTGGAACGGTAGAAAAGAATTTAATTCATTTTTTCTTAAGCTTGTAGGCCTCCAGTGACTTATTGAGTAATAGCCAGTGACTATAGGGTTCTCTGTAGATGCCCTGAAGCATTGGCTCTGTCACCCAATTAATCTCACTCTAGGACAAGAGAGCAATGTTTCTTAGCTCTCTTTCTAATACTCTGATTATTTTTTATCCTGCAAAATAGTCTAAGTTTCTGTAAAGAAGCTTGAAAGTGCTGCTTCATGCCCAGATAAATTTATCTATGTTGAAATTGCTATTATGTATACAGGCCTTCTAATGGCATACAATTTGCTTCAGGTGTCTGTATCCTTGCTGAATCTCAGTCTTAGTTTTGTGCACAAAGTGCAATAAATTGGTCTACAGGAAAACAGAAGGTGGTTTCTCAGAATGGTAGGTTAATCTGGCTGGAGTATGTCCATAGTGTAACTATACTAACTCAGTTAATTTGAATATTTTGTTTACCGTTCACTGTCTTTAGATGGAACTGAGCCATGAAATGTAAAAGTATTGTACCAGTTGTACTAGAATAATGCCAAAATCACCATTATGATGTAAGTTTAAAATTTGCTTGCAAAGTAGTAATGAGTTTGCATCATAAACTGTCTGCCAAAATGGAAGGTGCTTTTATTACTTCTTTCTGTTTCAACAATGAATAATTATCAAAGACATTGAATTTAAGGTTTTGATAACGGTTTGAATTTTTAATTTAAAATACCTAATGATAAACACTTCTGTGTCTTACAAAAGTGGTAGTCATTAACACTGAAGTTACATGAACCACTGTTTTAATTCAGTTCCAACTGGTTTTATCAATGTTATTTATATATTTGCGTACCTACTCGTAGAGCATTTGGTGAAAAATGTCTGTACTGCTTAAAAGGAATTGTGATAGGCATGGAAATATTTTAATTCTGGTAGTAAACATTTTACTGGAAGAGAAGTTTTGTATTAACAAAAAATAGATCCTATGTTAGATGCAGGTCTTTCAGTTTTAGAAGGTAATATTAGAGAACTCATATACTGTAATTTAAAATCTGTTAATGTTTTTCTATGTATTTGTTCTAAAACTGACTGAATCAGACTTATTCTTCTTGTGTTGGTAATTTTTAAAATTTCTAATTGCAGGAGGAACTGGAATCCTCTCCTCATGTATTTATTTATTTATTTGTTTATTTTAAATACAATTGTGTTATCCAAATAACTGAAAATAATGATGTAATTATTACAGTCTTTATACAACTTCTGCTTAAATTCTATCAGAATTTGTTTGAAAGTCCATACTCTTCTTTTAGAAGTACTTCACAAAATCTGATTAAAAAGATCTGAGTGTTTTAGTGTTTGTATACAGAAAACTCACACCAGTAGGAAATTTGTCACACCCGCTGTAAGAATTTAGACAAAAGAATTAGACAAAAAAGACAAAATTTAGACAAACTTCACTGCATAAAGTAAATGAGACACTTCTCGGTAATCTTTCTTGTTAAATGCCTAAGTGGGGCTTCATTAATTCATGTTAGTTTGAAAATGTTAATGTAATATCTCTTCTTTCCACATTCTAAGACTTCTGTACAAGTTGATTTGTGTGCCTTTGTCTCAGCTGTGGTGGTGAAGTTTAGCATCTCTTCCAGTGCTCACTTGTGGTGAGCATGGGGTAAATAAGGTGGATGGTGCCTGGTCTTTGTGACTAAACCAAGAGTGAGGGCGAACCAAAGGAGCTGATGCAGACAGTACAAGAATTAATGTGGATGCTCTGAACCTGGAGTTATTTAAGACCAGGTTGGATGGGGCCTTGGGCAATCTGATATAGTACTAGATCAGGGCTGGCAGCCTAGACTGTGGCAGGGGGGTTGGAACTTGGTGATATTTGAGGTCCCTTTCAAAAAATGTGTAAATCTGCTGAAAGGTTTATTGTACACAATATGAAGGCAACTTTTTTTTTTTTTTTTTTTCCCTCTTTGCTTCTTTTGGCTGGTTATACCGGAATGGAAAAAAAAAAAAAAATTACTGGAGCCACCTTGCATTTCCCTGTCAGTTGCTGTTTTGTTTTATTTTGTTTTTGTTTGGTACATAAAAAGCTGTTTTCTAAGCAAAAGGGGATCAGATTAGAAGATCATCTGAGAACAGAAGAAAGGAGCTCAGTAAAAGTCTCTTGCTGAGTGTGGTATTGTTAATTGCCTCTCCCACTATAAAATTCTGCTGTCTGAGAAAAGCTGAAAGAGCTACAAGTAGTGCTTTAATCTGTCTTCAAGCATTGGGTGCCAACAAGGATAGAAGTCAGCCAGAAGTATGTTTTTTGTTTTTAGACTTTTTTTTTTTTTTACACCAGCTGGCATTGAAGCACTTGATGTGTTGAACAGGCAGGAAGGATAGCTATGAAATGCTTTAAAATAAGTTTGAGAAGTACTGAAATCTGTGTTAAAACTAAACATATGAAATATGTTTCTAAATTTGATAGGAAATGTAGATGAAAAGCAAAGCATTTGTAAGTGTTTAGAGGTTGAATATCCTCAATTTTGAGAGGCTGAATCTCTGGTAATAGTCCAGAATTGATTGCAATATGTGTCACAGTTTTCTAGAAAATGTACTGCTGAGATTTGCAGAATTAACCCTTGCAAACCTAGTACAATTGTATTCGTCATAGGTTTGGGGACAAAGTTCTGACCACTAGTTGTGATTTGCTGTTTTTTCAATAATCCTCGCTTTCTGCCATTGTACAAATATGAAGTTTATTAATTCCTCGTGTGGGTACGATTTCCTTGCTTTATTTTGGTATCTTAAATTATTGTGGAGATTCTGTATAAATTCATGCATCTAGGAGGACTGTTTTGCTTGGACAAAGTGTCCCAAAATTGTTTTTGAGTTGAATACTTTGCTGTTGCTCCACATTTACATTTTGGAAAAAGAGTGTGAGAAGGTAGCTCTATAAAACAAATTTGTCTTAAGTAGATAGTACACCTTGGGTATGTTCTAATTTGTCTTTTAAATTTCATTTTATGTTGAGATTATTTCTGTCTTTAACATAGTTATCTGCAAACTGACCTTTGTACATATGCTAGTCTTCTCAACAAATGAACTGAGGGATAATTCAATTTTTCCTTAGAGTAATTTTCATATTCACATTTACATTTGTCTGAAGGTATGCAGAAGACTTATAAGCCAGTGCTTGAAGATTGTTTGGCAGTATTGTATAGCATGCATATAAACCATAAACATTTGTGCCAAAATCAGAAAATCTAAAGATGTGTCCATGGTTCATATTAGGAATAGGTCCAGACTTCCATCTGAACCAACAGATTCAGCTCAGATTTTTTCCAAAAAAAAACTCCTCATCAAATGTAGAGCTGCCTGTCTCTCCACTTTTTCACTGAAAACCTTTTTTTTAAAAAATACAATACTCAGTAAACATTTATACAGTCTGTGGACACACTGAAGAGAGTCATATAAACGTTGTCAGTCTTGAAATGTGTGGAGATTTCATGATGGGCTCTTCTGAGAAAGAATTCCAACCTACTTTGTGCAACATTGGCAATGTAATTGAAGAGATGAAAGTTTAAGTGATTATTCGGTTTGCAGTACCTTGAGACAATATATCAAACATGATAATCCTTCATGATGTAGAAAAGCACATCAACAGGTGAACAGGTAAGTAACTTTTTATTGTAAATGAAAGAAAACTTACTTAGTAGCGATGGGTAATTCTGTATTGTCAGCTCATCAGCAAGATTTTTAAATGTCACTCCACTTCGTATTTTTCACAAAATTCAAAATTAGCATTCAAAAACTAAGGAGCGGATGATCAATTTTACAGTTATGTAGAATAAACTTCTAAAAAAGCTAATAAGTGCAATTAAAGTAATCAGTTGTCAGAATTTCTGAGTACTAGTTTTGAAAAGGAAAAATAATGGGATATAGTAGTAACAAATCCATTTTTAAAGTGTTTATGCTGGTACTCGCTTGACTGTTTTCTGAGTCTTTCTCTGGATGTGTTCTGGAGAAAATGCATTTGAAAAAAAAGACCTTTAAACATAAAGTTATTTTTACTCGTTAATATCAGTTATTAAGTAACAGTAGTATTTGTAACAAGTAAATGACAAGAATAAGCTATCCCACAGAACTGTGAGTGTCACTGATCTATTTATAACCAACTGATAGAGTTCGGGGGGGGGGGGTGTATTTTTTGTTTTGTTTGTTTGTTTACAGGCATTTTTAAGCAATTTAAGTTTTGAAGGCTTTTCTTTTTCATATTAAGCATTTTCCTAGAAGAACTGCAGAATAGTTTGTGATGTGTGAGAAAGGGGATGAGCTGATGTTTCAGCCTTTTCTTTAATCTTTTATTTCTTGCTTATTGTAGTGTTCTATGCTACTGTACTGATACAAATACTCTTTAGTGTCAGCAGTATGGCATCCTAGAAAAATGTGACTGTGATTTAGGGAGAAGTATGTTGAAGAAAGGAGTGTTGAAACAACGTGTCTCTTAATGAAGGGAAAGCAAGAGGATAAAAACATGAGAGCAGGAAACTTGAGAAATGATTTCAGTCTTCTGTATAAGATTTTGAGGAGTTGCATTTGGCATTGTAGTTTTCAGAACTTCAGAGGAAATGCAACAAGAGAAAATTACCATACTTTGTCAAGTAAATTCCCTACTTTAACAGTGAACTAAAGGAGAATAATCAGTGTGATTCGAAACTAACTGGTGTTTCAGATCATCAAGTTGCTTGAACATAACACGTGGTCAGAACTGTAGAAGTTAAGTCTCTCTTAAATGCTTAATTAAGCACAGCTTCGTTGGGCATGGGAAAAAAAAATGTTATGTCCCTGCTTTATACTCAACTGACTGATTTAAATGGATGGTCACTCAAAAGATTTAGCTTCTGTGTGGTAAAGTTCTCTTTCTGATTAATCTGGTCTACTGGTCAAGGAAGGAGTGGTGCTTTGAGGCGTACATTTGGGCACAGGTATTATTGAAGTTGTTCAGAAAACTTTGTATAAATCAGAACAAGCAGCTTGTTGGCACAATGGATGAACATTTTCAAGTGAATTATTAACCCTCATGCCAAAGTCCTATAGCTAAGTATCTAAATATGCTCACATTCTGTGGTCTGATTTGAAGTTCACACATACCTAAGTTAGGTTATGACAAGGACAGCAAAAATGAATTTTCCAACGGAGAAGTATCTACTAAAAAGCATGGAAGAAATTCCCTTCTACTCCCTCAAAAAAGAACCAACAGTTGGTTAAACTTAAGTAAAATAAATTGGACAATTTGACATAAAAGATCCTTCGCTTTCCAACAAACTACTGAGCTTGCTGGCTACAATCCAGTAGGAAAAAAAAAGAACAAAAATACAAAACCAAACAAAGAAAAATAAACAGTAAGAAAATGTGCACGATAAACACTATCTATAGCAGGTGGAAGTAATGCCTTACTATATACAAATACTTACTGTGTTGTGTAACCTAGGGACAACTTAGAAGACAATTTTGTACTTAGAAAAATCATTGCTTACACAGAAAAGGAGAACCAAGGATAATGAATTGTCTACATCTGAAAATGCCACACTAGATCTGAAACACATGTCCTACCACACTGTCTTATGAATTCAAAAGCAGAGGAAGGAAGAGAGATTATTAAATTTAATTTCACTCCCTCATATCACTTAAAACAGATGTTTAAAAGTGAAAACTTATCCCATCTTTCCAGCATTTATTCTTAAGTATTTTAGTATAAATATTTTGTCACTCAAGACCAAACATAAAAACCGTGGCCTTTATCATTGTAACAAGAAAGAACTATATTAATTCTGTGTATGCAAACCTCTGTTTATCTGTAAAAATAAAAATAAAAATTTTAAAAATTAAAAAAAAGAATAACAACAATAAAAAAAAGAAGTCTACTGTGAGAAGTATGGTTTATATGTATATGTGTGTATGTGCACATGTGTAGCTGGTTGGTTCCAGGGGAAGTTGATCCCAGAGGCTTCCCTTCCTCACCAGTTTCTTTCCCCCTCAATTTCACGCAATTAAGTGCTGATATTTTTGTGGGAATATAACTTAGCTGAATTGTGAGTTACACATTCAAGAAGTAGGGAATCATCTGATGCATTTCTCAAGACTAAAGCATACAGATTTCTTTCTGACACAGTTTAGGTGATCGTAAGTAAAAGGGAAACTTCTTAAAGTTTTCAAACTGCTGACGTTATGAAAATGAATCAGTAGTCTTCACATTCCTACTAAGCGTGGAAGGCAAAATTATGTGACTATTCAGGTAGGGCTTTCTGCAAATAGTCTCAACTGTAGTACTAGACTCTGCGTTGCAGTAGCAATTGTAGTTGTATGTTTCCAGTCTAGAGATGTAAAATAAGAGGGCCAAGAAATAAGCAGTTTCCCCTGCAGCATGTTTTACAGAGCTCATCCAAGTTCATAATTATCAGCAACAGCACTTTTTCTTCCAACTGATTTATAAATACCAACTAATTTATTCTCACAATTGTCACAACAATCTGGATTTTAATGTCTCAAACTAAAAAATATCATTTAAGACATGAAACAGAGTCATAAATATTAATCAGAGTCCATTTCCTCTGTGAAGTCAATTTCAAAATAGAATTAGATCTGATCTGAGCTGCCTTATTTCTAGTCTACATCTAGTCACTAGGCACCTGTTCACTTGCTCATTTTCTGTGAAACTGGTTTCTCAAGAACCTTGTTGCCAGAGGATAGGAAGTAGAAAAAATGAAGAAGTTTTCCATTGTAAATTGAGCTGGTTTTGTATGTTTACTTCAGCTTTGCTCCCATCCATTTATGTTAATATTTGCTTTGTACCTATTCTTGGTGGACATATTTAAAGGAGATTAAAATTTATGGTTACCTTCTGAAGAGTAATACATGAAAGTGTTATCCAGAACTTTCCACTCAGGAAAGTGCAAAATAGGTACGTCATATTTTTTCTGTGTAATATTACCATAAAGTAAGATGAAGAAAGTGAATGAGATGATGGAGCCATACTCAGTCCAAGCCATTGATACTAATCATAAGATCTGGCAAAGACGTGCAAGGTTATGTTCTCACTTCTCTGAGGAACTCGTATGTAATTGCCTTCTCCTGTGAGGGCATGACTGTACCATCACCTTCTTCAATTTAGCTGTCATATTTCAGCCTGCTGATTTGAGTCATGGAGAAGACCCTCTTTGTAAGCATGGTTGATGACGCTGGACACAGAATGATAGCATATTCCTCAAAGATTTTACCAATCTAACCCTAATTGGTTAGTAAAATATTATGGAAATATGATGCAATGCATGATGATGATATTGAAACTCAGAGTAGTTTTGTTTGGAATGCTGTTCTGACATCCTTTGGTGGTTTTTTTTTTCTTTTTTTTTTTTTCTTCTTTTTTTTCTTTTCCTGCTGTGTGTGTGTGTAGTGAATCAACTCAATGAATCAAGTTTTAAACAAAAGTAAACATTTGAAAGCGTTTTTCTTTGAGAATATTTTCCAGAATGTGACACTGCCTGGGTGCTTATCCATGAACATGATGGAGTGTTTAGCAATCCAATTTCTATTTCACTTTAATGCTCTTTTAGTCATCACAAGAACTTTACCTTTTAAACATTTGACATTTTGCTTAAATTCAAATATTAAATATTAGTGAGATTTTAAT
The DNA here is from genome assembly GCA_036925125.1 of Oreortyx pictus. NCBI lineage: Eukaryota > Metazoa > Chordata > Aves > Galliformes > Odontophoridae > Oreortyx > Oreortyx pictus. Next base: position 51,749,027 of record JAUPFR010000001.1, read on the forward strand.
CTGAAACAAAGTATAAGTAGTTCTACTTTAATTTTGTTCCAACCTTGTGTTCACCTTGCAGCTATCACAGAGAAGCCTGAAATATTATTACCTATAATTTTTGACAAGCTTATCTCTGAAGAACATTACATGAAGTCCAAAAATCTGACTTCCTATTGTCCACAGGACAAAGAGTTATACCCATTCACTGGGGAAAGAGATGGGGGTGGCTATTAAAAGGCAATGTTTCAAGGCTTTATAAAGCTGCTGTAAAAGATTCAAAGCAGCTAAAAAAATTAATGTTTATGGAATTTGTTCAGGATGTTAAAATGAAAGGTGCAATTTAATCGATGGCATGCTAATAAAAATTAGCAGTTTTCAACCCTTCTTCTTGAAAAATGAGGTACTCTTTAATAATTGACTGAATACTCCAGTACCCGCCACCTCTGAGACACTGTAGGTTATTTTCAAAAGATGACCAGAATACAGAACCACTAAATATTTCATCTTAATGATAATGTATGCTGCAAAAGATTTGAACTTTATATTGAGCTTTGAATAGACTTTTGATAAAAGACATACTGGAATTTCTCTCTCTCTCTGTCTTTTTCCCCCCATTAACTTTGTGCATGGAGCAGAGGTCAAAGCTAGCATTTAAATTCAGACTTTTTTGGTTATGAAATGGGTATATTGTTGGTTTTATTTATTTTTACTATTGTAATATTTAAAATTTGTCTGGATCAATTCCAATTAATTGGGTATGTTTTTAAAGAGAAGAGATAAATGCCAAAAGTACTGTGAAATATGTCCCTATTCTACTGAAGTTAAGCATAGTTTTATCATCCCTAACACTTTGAAAGTTTTCTGCTGTACACTGCTGTGCACTCAGCCGTGTCCTACCCATCTACATTACACATCATTTACAGAAAAGCCAAGTGTCTGTCATGATGACATGGTCTGTCGTTCAAGACACTTAGAAATATTTCTCCTAATTTTCACAACTGCCTACAACACAAAACCAGGTATTTCCTGCATGTCTAGAGTTGTTTCTTCTTTTCTTTATTTTTTTAAAGGTATCTCAGAAAAGTGGTTGTTAAGTTTAATAGGAACAAGTCTCACCAAGTTCTCCTATAAAAACATTTTTGAGTCACATTTCTATTGTCCAGTTTTGCTTCTAAATATGAAACAGAAATTCATATATAAGCATTAAAAAAAAAAAGGGAGGGGGGTGAGCAGGGTGAATCTTTAATCTTCAAGGCAGTAGTTATTTTTCTTGATATATTGCTTTTGCTCCTTTATACTTTGTACGATCTTTATACTACAGAATTTAAGACTTTTCATTCCTGAAGGATGGATTCCCATGCAGGGGACCTAGGAAAACTCAAGCAGTGAGAACAGGTGGACCTCACAAGGTTCAATAAATCATAGATTCATAGATTCATAGACTCATTAGGTTGGAAAGGACCTACAAGATCATCTAGTCCAACCATCCTTCCACCACCATCCCTACCCACCAAGCTACTAAATCAAATCCCTTAGCACCTCATCTAAACGCTTCTTGAACAGCGCTAGGGACGGTGCCTCAACCACCTCCCTAGACAAGCCATTCCAGTGCCTGACCACTCTTTCAGAGAAAAAATGTTTCCTCAAATCTAATCTAAATCTTCCCCGTCACAGCTTGTGGCCATTCCCTCTCGTCCTGTCATTAGTTATCTGGGAGAAGAGGTCGACCCCCCTCCTCACCACAGCCTCCCTTCAGGAAGTGGTAGAGTGCGATGAGGTCTCCTCTGAGCCTCCTTTTCTCCAGACTAAACAATCCCAGCTCCCTCAGCCGCTCCTCGTAAGACTTGTGCTCCAGACCCCTCACCAGTTTTGTTGCCCTTCTCTGAACACGCTCCAGGGCCTCGATGTCTCTCTTGTAGTGAGGGGCCCAAAACTGAACACAGTACTCGAGGTGCGGCCACACCAGAGCTGAGTACAGGGGGATGATCACCTCCCTGATCCTGCTGGCTACACTAGTTCTAATACAGGCCAGGATGCCATTGGCCTTCTTGGCCACCTGGGCACACTGCCGGCTCATGTTGAGCCAAGCATCAACCAACACCCCCAGGTCCTTTTCCTCTATATACTCTTCAAACCATTCTGCCCCAAGCCTATAGCATTGCATGGTGTTATTGTGGCCAAAGTGCAGGACCCAGCACTTAGCCTTATTGAACCTCATCCCATTGACCTCAGCCCAGCTGTTCAGCCTATCCAGATCCCTCTGAAGGGCCTCCCCACCCTCAGGCAGATCGACACATCCTCCCAACTTGGTGTCATCTGCAGACTTACTGAGGGTACACTCAATCCCCTCATCCAGGTCATCAATAAAGATATTAAACAAGATGGGCCCCAATACCGACCCTTGGGGGACACCACTCGTAACAGGACGCCAGCTGGACTTAACTCCATTAACCACTATCCACTGGGCACAGCCCTCTAGCCAATTCTCAACCCAGAGAAGAGTGAACCTGTCCACACCACGGGCTCCCCAGGAGAATATTGTGGGAGACCGTGTCAAAGGCTTTGCTGAAGTCCAGGTAGACTACATCAACAGCCTTTCCCTCATCTACCAGTCTGGTCACCCAATCGTAGAAGGAGATGAGGTTGGACAAGCACGACCTGCCCTTTGTGAACCTGTGCTGGCTGGGTCTGATCCCCTGATTGCCATGCACGTGCCGTGTGATCTCCCTCAAGATCAATTGCTCCATAACTTTCCCTGACAGGCCTGTAGTTCCCCGGATCTTCCTTACGGACTCTCTTGTAGATGGGAGTCACATCAGCAAGCCTCCAATCTTGTGGGACCTCTCCAGATGACCACGAATGCTGATAGATGGCAGAAAGCGGCTTGGCAATCACCTCTGCCAGCGCCCTCAGCACCCTTGGGTGGATCCCATCTGGTCCCATGGACTTGTGGCAGTTCAGATGGAGGAGCAGGTCTCTGACTGTCTCAGCTAGGATCACAGGGGTTGTATTATGCGCTTCATCTCAGACTTCCAGGTCAGGGCGAAAAGTATCCTGAGGATAACTGATCTTTCTAATTAAAGACAGATGTGAAGAAGGCATTGAGAACCTCAGCCTTTTCCTTATCCTCCATGGTTACATTCCCTGCCGAATCAAGTGAAGTAGGGAAATTCTCCTTAGTTCTTCTTTTACTGTTAATATATTTATAAAAGGATTTTTTGCTCTCCTTTACTGTGGTAGCCAGTCTAATTTCAAGCTGGGCTTTTGCATTTCTAACTTCCTGCCTGCAGGAATCCAAGTGCAAGGTTTTGCTCCTGGGTTGCGGTAACCTTCACTATAAGTACAAGCTGGGGGATGAAAGGATGGAGCACTCAACTGCCTAAAAGAACCTGAGGATAGTGGTGAATGGTAATCTTGAAGTGAGCCAGCAATCTGCCCTCACTGCCCAGAAAGCCATCCATATCCTGGGTTGCATCAAAAGAAGCATGGTTTGCAGATCGAGTGAGGTAATCCTGCCCCTCTGCACTGTTCTGTTGAGATTTCACCTGGAGCACTGTTTTCAGATGTGGAGTACTCAGAACAGAAGAGATGTAGACCTGTTGGAGTGCATACAGGGGGTCTGTAAGAAAGAATGGGAAAGACTCCTTAGCAGGGTCCATTGTAACAGAACAAGGGGAAATGGTTCCAAACTAAAAGAGAGGAGATATAGATCAGACAAAAGGGAAGAGGTTTCTTCACAGTAACGGTGGTGAAGAACTGGAACAGGTTGCCCAGAGATGTGGTAGGTGCCCCATTCCTGGAGACATTTAAGACCAGGCTGGATCAGGTCATTAGCAACCTGATCTAGCTGTAGGTGTCCCCTCTCATTGCAAAGGAGTTGGACAAGACTTTTAAGGGTCCCTTTCTACTCAAATAATTCTATGACTTCATGGCTTAAAAGTACACAGTGTTATACATATATATTTATGTATTTCAGCTCATAAAACTAAATAGAAAAAAAAGCTCCTAATTTGTCTTGCAATGTAGTAATAATAGCTTATCACTCACATAGTTTTCTCTTTTGGAAGAATCTCCAAAACAATGACCATTATCTTGGCTGTTTCTAAATATTTTTATTAAGTCTTGTGTTTTCCCTAAATGAAACAGTTAATTGTGAATATTCTAAAAAAACAACTGTTCAGGCATTTATCCAGTGACTAACCAGTCATAATCCAGTGACTTGTTTATAGCTTAGAAGAAGTTGAAAACTACACTCTTTCATTACATCTGAATGTCAATAATGCAAGATCTAACTCAGTGATTTTTTCCTTCCTGAGCTGGCTGTTTGAGATGTCCTCTTAAGAACAGTCATGTATATAAAAGAGAAATAGGTTTAGAGTTTGAAAATAGGGACAGACAAACTATTTGTATGCTCTGTATCATATCTTTTCTGGAATCAAAGTGTCTTTCTTTGTTCTGTTACTTGCATTATTTTCATAGAAACATAGAATGACTTAGTTTGGAGTGGACATAAAAAACCATCTAGTTCCAATCCTCCTGTAATGGACAGAGTTACTAAGCACAAGATCAATATGCCAAAGATCCCAACAAAACTGTCCTTGAATGCCTCCAGAAATGGGGCATCCATAGCTTCTCTGGGCAGCCTGTGCCAGTGCTTTATCATGCACAAAAAATTTATTTCTGACATCTTACCTAAATCTTCCCTCTTTAAGTTCAATACGTTTTCTCTTGTCTTATCCCTATCAAACTCTATAAAGTTGATGCCCTTTCAGCTTGTAAGCTCCCTTCATTCTTTTGCAGCAACAAAACAGAGTGAGATGGTTCTGGTATGTTTTATACTTTAACTACTGAGTTGTGGGCTCTAGTGCCACCATTTGGACTCTAGGTCTCTGAAAAGTCTGTTGAAAAAGAGTATCAATGAGAGGCAAATGCATGCAACAGCTCCTACTCTTGAGCCTTGTGAAACAAATAAAACTTGGGATTTCCTCCCACCATCATGAAAACTGTTATCAAAGTTATGGCTGTCTGGAGTGGTATGAGCTGGTGCAGAAAACAAAGTTTGGGATTGAAGGATGATGCTAAGATCTATGGGAGATAAACAGGAAGTCTCAGTCATGGTAGGAGAAGAGAAATGAGAAAAAGCAAAAATGAAGGAAACAAAACTTTGCTTGCTTTGCACTATTTGGCTGAATGAAGTTTGGAATCTACAAATTCACTTGTACAAGGCAGAGGAAAGAAAGAACAGAGAGGATGTCAAAACACATAAACTGCAGCCAATCAGTGACTGTGCAGCTGCAATCAAGCTCTTTAAGGGGCATGTACTAAGCTGTAGAAATTTGAAGTCAAAATGTTTAATTTGCTCAGATATTCATGGTGTTGGTTATGAACATGAGCAATGGGAAAACAAGTGTGCTTTCTCTGTTTGTCCTGAACACTGAAATGAGTGTGAAGTGGTGAATTCCTGCATTGCCTGGGGTTTGTGGGAATGAGGAATGACAGTCCTGATCTCTGGGCAATGGAAGCAGAGCATTTCTTGCTGTCACCAGCACAGTAGGGGCTCAGTTCTTTTCCATATGCCTTCAGAGAAGTGATTTCTTAGTGCTTCTTTCTGTCTACACTATATACAATTGCAGAGCAAAGTATGGTGCTACAAAAATATTCATCAAAGTATAATAGTTGGGGTCTATGCATGTCACATTCTAATTACTTTAATAACTTCAATTAAGTCTAATTATTATAAAGCATTCAAAAATACACTGAAGTCTTACTTTACAGTTTTTTATTCACGTGTAAGCTGTAGAAAGGAGATTGCGGAATAAAGCAGCACCGAACTTAAATCAAAAACTTCATTAAATAAACAACTCCCAACCTTCCAAATATTCCTCAGATGTTCTATTATAACTGTTGACAGTAGTCTCTTTGCCCTTCTTGAGTTCATTTTTGTATTTAAAAGTACAACAATGATGCATGCAGTATTGGGTTGAAGAAAAATTAGTGACCTCTTTCAGCCATCTAGCAAATAACATATTTGCTGTTGGATATAGATAGCACTGCACAAAAAATCTCTCATGAGAACTTTGTGCAAGGAAATGCACCATGTCTGTCACTAAAAGAAAAAAGGAAACGTCATCACTCCAAGTGGTGTTGATTAAAACAATAAGGATTTCCTGGTGCCAGTAGTTGAAACAACTGTGTGGAAAGTAGCAAAGAGCTATTACTGTATTGTTGCAGCTTTCTCAGGAAAATTCCGAATAAACTGAAGGATTCTTGTCAATATTTGTTCAAGGAAACATGCTGCTGCCTGGTTCTGAGGTGCTTAGCATACATGTGCACACACACTCTTGTCCCCATGTGCAAAATTCTTGAGAAACTTTATTACAACTGGACAAAAAAAGACACACTCAGAGTTTGGTGCACTCTTTCTCATGCTAATATTTACAACATTGATCTCTTATTGTTGGTATTTGATCTACATTTCTTCCAGCCCGAGTCAATGGAAGGCACAGCTGCTGGAACTGTGTATTGTGTGGGCAGACTGCCTTTGTGTTCTGCAGCTGGGGAGTTCTCATGGTCACAATGGCAAGTCTGAGCACACTAAATTAGGAAAGATTATTGTTTCATTTATTGACTACACAAGTTTAAAACAGCAAGTATATCATTTGTTTCATGTTGTATTTGTTAGGGTCATATTCATCAAAAGCTGGGCACATGGTCACAAATACAGGGCAGCTGTACTTCCAACTACCCTAGTAGGGAGAAAATTACAAACATTATTGAAATGAAATCGGGTGGTGGGTTGCTTTCATGAGGCAGCCTCCCACCTGCCTTCTCCCATCCATCCATTTGTGAAGACTTGCTGCAAGCTTCCCTTCATCTTTCCACATCCCATCTTCTTCCCAGTAAAGTGTTTATGCTACTGTACAGTTTGTTTTAAGCCAAGCTGGTTTCTCAGTAGAAGACAAGCGAGTTCAATTTCTGAGCTCAATTCTCCAAATGTTTATTTCATGGAATGGTCTACAGATAAAGGAAGGCAGTAATTTTAGCTGGAAGGAAATATCACATTGGAGTAACAAAAAAGGAGGGGGAGAAAAGAGAGAAAAATCTATTTAACACTTTAGGATATAATGATATTTGAATAATATATTTTTCTGCCATTTATTCAGTTGCAAAGGAACTCAGTGAATAATAATAGCTGCTGTCAAAGATATTTATATTTAAGAAGGTCTTTATGTAAAATCATTTTTTTTATCAGGAGTGATTTTTCTCCAGGAGAATTCTGCCATCTCCTAGCAACCGATATGGCTATCTTTTTTAACAGACGCTGCAGTAACAATGGGTGCCTAACATTTATATGGAAGCATTTGCACATGTACAATCAGATCACTTATGAATTCAAACCCAGTTGTTAGGGTGCTCTGAGGGAGACGTACTTGATCTATTATGTATTTCATCTACCCAAGATTTTTTAATGGCAACCATTTTAATTGTAGCTGAATATTTCCCAATGAACTTCCAACTAGATCTGCAAAGGACCCACAAGTTGACTTACCCCTGTGTTTTCTCCCATGAAATTAATAGAATTATTTAGCTGCTTAGGTTTTTTTTCCATCTTTTTGATTGTGTCACTCCACTTGCAAAGCAGTAGTATCACTTAAACTTGCTAGCTAAGGGCTACTTTATAAGTGTGGACAGTAGGGCACAAAGATCCATACCTGAAAGTGGATAACTACATTTTTGGGGTTCAAAACTAAATTAAGTACCTCTCACTGGGAGTAGGCTCTTTCACTTTCTCCACCTGTCCATTTAGGTATTGTGAACCATTCAGATTCAGAAGACTTCCACAAGGGGAAAATCTGACTAACTGGAGAATGCTCAGGCCGGATCTGGTAATTCAGACTTACATGCCTAAAGACCTGAAAAGGATCATGAACATATATACCTCCAGGAATAAGCTCTAAAAGAGAGTAACCATGCAAAACAAACAAACAAACAAACAAACCACATGTGTGGTACCCCAAGACTTGTGTGCTGTATAGCTGCCAGAAGCTCAGCTCCCCAGGATATCTCAGCTATATCTCGATAGCTTTTTTTCTGCTTTATAAATAACTTTGTAAATGTGTTTATTTATTTACAATGTTTGGATCACATTTTAGACATCTCCTTATAACTTTATATGTTTTCTCACAGATAGCTTTCATCAGGTACGTTGGATGCTAGAGCAGTTGTGCCTTGAGGCTGTGACACTAAGAGAGGTTTTGAACCCAGCAGTCCTTTTATATTACATTTTAACCTTATATTATTTTTTACAGAAATGTTTCATTTGTGTCAATGATAATAGAAATGCTTGATTTATGAGGGACAAAAAGAGAAAACTGCAAAATCTTGATATAGGGGAGGTTATCAACCTGCATTCTCTGAGAGTTTGATGCATGTCATTAGAGTACTTAAACACAAATCTTTAATTTTGTCCTACTAAGAGAATTCATTAATATTAGATGGATTCTATTCACTACACAAGTTATTGAATAATAAAACTAGTGTGAATAATTTGCAGTGGATAATTTTCTTCAAAAGTGAGTTTGAGAAATTTAGCCTCTTTTTCTGTTTGCATAGTATCAGAGATGACAAGCCCCTGTTTTGTATGGGCACAAGATTGGAAGGGGTATTCTGGGTAGTGGGGAGCAGCATAGGACCTCCTGGGTACCACTCTCTTCTATTGCTGTCAACCACATTGCATAATCCCTTTCAGAAATGTATCAAGTTCTGTCTTAAAAATAATTAAGCTGCTATCTTGCTTCTCTGGCAATTAGAAACCCTCTTCAAATTTTCCAGTGCAATCTTCTGCAAGACTTTTTTTTTTTTTTAATCAGTCATGGATGAACTTTTATTTTTCAGCTTTACTAGCTTTTCTTCCTCTCTAGTGTATACTCTTTTCTCAGCATCTGGTTTGCTAAATTAAGCATGCCTCATCTAAATCTCCCTTTTATTCCCTGGATCATCCTTCTTTTTGCTTCTCTTTGTCTTTTTCTTCTTTTCTTTTTTTTGAACCTGTACAGATTTCTTACTTTCATTATTGTTTATTACAGAAGAAATCATCCAGTTTTATTAGAAATTTATGATGGTAGTGATTCAAAAATATTTACAGTCTCTCTTTCCATGTGTAGCCTGTTCTGTGTCTATTAAACCTTCCTTTGAGTCATTCTGCATGGTCCTCTTGTTACCTGCAATGAAATTGCTAGACGGCAATGTCTGGATGAGTTATTTCTGACTGATTTCAGTGATATTTCTTTTTTGCTTACAAAGTTAGCTTCTTTTCCTTGTTACTTGCATGCATAGCTAGACGCTAATTAGCTGTTTCCTATTCAGACATCCCAAATGTCTCTACTTGACTTCAACTTGAGTAAGTGAAGCACACTGCAATAAATAAGAGCTGCAAAGAAGAAATGTGATTTCTAGAGGGGATCATTGGTGGATCACAAGCCAAGGTGTGTATCTGGCATAGAAGTTCAGTAGGGCAGGAGGTTTTGCTGCTGAGCTGTAAACATGAAGTAATGACCTAACTAAGAGAGAAAGTGAGAACAGATAACAGTTGTGCAACACTTCTCGAATCTCTGACTTGTTACTGAAGTTGTCCTTGGTTTTTCTCTAGATGTTTGCTGTAGTTGCTTTCTGAAACAAGTTAGATTTTGTGTATTCCATCAAAAAGGCAAAGGTTAGAAGATAATTAGATCAGTTTTTTCGTTTGTAATACAACAGAAGTGTTACACAATAAAACCCGTGATCAAGAAAGCTTTTGATTAAGTAAAGGTGTAATTTGAAGAAAAGTATTTTTGCCATTAAATGCCATTAAATGCCCCATTAAATGCCAAAGGTTAGACTCTGCAGGTAGGAAAATGATTGCCTTTACCCCAGTGAAAGCAGAGGGGGGGAGGTGATCTTTTTCCTGGCTTGGGAAACGTTGTTGCCCTGTAGCTTGTTTTCGCTATTGGCCGATGTACTGAGAGCTCCCCCTCCTGTTTCATCTTCCCTTTAAATGTGTGCAGAACTCATCTCACAACCATAGATTTCTGATGTCATCCATTTTTTTCTGAGATACTATGTATCAGCACAGAGAACACTTTTCAGTGCTGATAAGAACGTTTCCACAAGTTTAAGTCTGAATTAAGATAATGGGGAGAAGGGTTGATTCCCAGGACTTCCACATGCAGCCAGAGTTTTCACATATTTAACTCTAAGTGTATGGAATTTATCATCCTTCTTAAGTTTTCTACATGTAAGAAGAGGCCAGTAAGATTTCATTCTGTAGAGAGTTAATGAAAAAAATTGGGAATTTTATTTTGAAAATTTCACTTCTAGATTCAAATTAGAAAAAAAGAAAAAAGTAAAGTATAATTGTTTCTTGGCCAACTGAATTTAATGAATATCACCTGCTCAGAATCAAGGAGGGACACCAAGGGGCCCCAAGAAAAAGAAGTCAGAATGTCACATTAGTGATTCATTACCTGAGGGTAAGAGGAGCTGAAGAAAGGTGAAGAGGACCAAGCTGTGACTTTGACGGAGAATGATATCAAAATGGGTTGGATCCACACTGTAGAAGATTTTCAGATGTTACCACGTCCTTAGTATAGTATATAAATGGAATGCAACCTAAATGATGACATAAAATAACAGATTTTCATAAGGCTGCTATTGGAATCGTGTAGGCATCTAATTCGGAAAGCAAAGAATCTTGGATGATGGTGTACATCCTTTGTAATGACTTCATTTCTCTAGCTTACTTGATAGGTAATGGACAACTTCAAGGAAGGACCCTCAAAGGTTGCTAAGAGAGAAGAATTCTTAGCAATCAAATAATTTTCTTATCTTTTTCCCTTCAGCAAAAGAAGATAGGGAACAGAAGGTTCTGGAAATAACCTTCTGGTAAAGTTAAATGACCAAAGAAAGAGATGATCGCTTTTGTGGAACATTGTTTACTTCTGTGTGAAACGCGAGTTAATAGACAGAATATGTGAATTAAATATCCATGTTTAGTAGATATTTGTAACATTCACATTACTTATGCTATGATAAGAATTTATGTAAATTCAAAGTGGTTTATCCAATAGAGAAAAATGTTACATATCTTTGTGCGACAGACAAAGTGAAACAGATTACAAAATAAAAAGCAGTGGCTTCTGAGGTACCAGCAATTATAACAGTTCCATGTTATTTATATAGACAGTACAAAGCTCCAGCCATGAGTTATGTAACATTTAGAAATTGTCCTTTAAAAAAAAGTTTGGTTCTTATTGAAAAATATTCTCCACCACTTTATATGACATTTCAACATTTCTCCTTTCTTGCATTTTGTATTTTACTCTTATGTCCCTTTACCTTTTCCTTTTATTCAGAGAGTTCCCTATTCTATCTGCTCTTCACTACTTCCCTCTACATCCTCCCCCCAGGTTTGTCCTCTGAATCAAAAACTTCTATTCTGCTTTCTCACAGTAAATACATTTATCCAAAGAAAGTGGATATATAAAACAGAGGCAGAAAGGGAAGTTTTGAAAGTCACAAAATCATGCCTTTCTGTAAGGTACTGAAAAAAATGCATAAGAGCAAATCTACAAGAAATGTGACTAGGGTTAATGATGTTTTGGACTGTCATATGTTTTATTTTTCAATACTTCTTGCAATTCTTTTCCCATTGATTAAGTTCTTCTGGAAAACTACTCAATTAGTTTTTCATTTTTAGTTAAGAAAATAAACTAGGTTTTGTATGATTTCATTTTTTCCTCAGTGTACTTAAGTGAAAGACAAGGAAACTAGAAGAAATTTATTCCTTATATTTGAGAACTTTAGACATACATAGAAATATTTTAAATAAACTTGTATGAACAAGAAGACATTCCATTTGAGGGATGGCCTTCCCTAATCTTGTTTTTCTTCATTAATTTATATAGAACAAGGAAGGCTTCAAGAATCTTTCTCTCTGTTCCTTCCTTTCTATTTTTTCTTTTTCTTTTTCTTTGTCTTTTTCTTTGTCTTTTTCTTTTTCTTTTTCTTTTTCTTTTTCTTTTTCTTTTTCTTTTTCTTTTTCTTTTTCTTTTTCTTTTTCTTTTTCTTTTTCTTTTTCTTTTTCTTTTTCTTTTTCTTTTTCTTTGTCTTTGTCTTTGTCTTTTTCCTTTTCTTTTTCCTTTTCCTTTTCCTTTTCCTTTTCCTTTTCCTTTTCCTTTTCCTTTTCCTTTTCCTTTTCCTTTTCCTTTTCCTTTTCCTTTTCCTTTTCCTTTTCCTTTTCCTTTTCCTTTTCCTTTTTTTCCTTCCTTCCTTCCTTCCTTCCTTCCTTCCTTCCTTCCTTCCTTCCTTCCTTCCTTCCTTCCTTCCTTCCTTCCTTCCTTCCTTCCTTCCTTCCTTCCTTCCTTCCTTCCTTCCTTCCTTCCTTCCTTCCTTCCTTCCTTCCTTCCTTCCTTCCTTCCTTCCTTCCTTCCTTCCTTCCTTCCTTCCTTCCTTCCTTCCTTCCTTCCTTCCTTCCTTCCTTCCTTCCTTCCTTCCTTCCTTCCTTCCTTCCTTCCTTCCTTCCTTCCTTCCTTCCTTCCTTCCTTCCTTCCTTCCTTCCTTCCTTCCTTCCTTCCTTCCTTCCTTCCTTCCTTCCTTCCTTCCTTCCTTCCTTCCTTCCTTCCTTCCTTCCTTCCTTCCTTCCTTCCTTTCCTTCCTTTCCTTCCTTCCTTCTTCTTTCCTTCTTTCCTTTCCTTCCTTCTTTCCTTCTCATTCTTACTTTCCTTCTCTCTCTCTCTCTTTCTTTAGTTCTGCTTTTCCTGTTTAACCCTCCTTTACTGTCTTGTAGCCTTGCAAGAGATGGACGCAAGTTCTGGGAACCAAGTGACTGCAAAACATAATTCTGACGACATGAGAACTCAGCAAGTCACATTTTGAAAGCTGAGACTGGATGCCTGGGAAAGAAACACTGATGTCTGAAAGGAAATAGGGCCTCAGGAAGGATACAGTGAGTCTGGGACTTGCAGAACTCATTGTCTCTAGAACTGCGGTTGCTGAGACATTTCAATGCTTTAAAACAGTGCTTTTGTTTTGTTTGCAGAAAGGAAGATTACACTTTTAGCTTAATGTTTGATACATCAGGCTTGATTCTCCGAGCAATTTACTGATTCCTTCATTTCTATGAAGTTAAAGAAGACTTGAAGATACCAGTACATCCCAGGTGATGGAGGTCTTAAAGATCCAGGCTCTTAAAATTGAATGTGTCTGTTTTCAAAAAACCTTATTTAAGGATGGTTTCACAAGTGAATTGCATAGAAAAAGGGTGTTTATGTCCTTTGTATTGCCTTGTTTTTGTATTTGTTTCCCAGAGGAAAGGCTGCTATTCTCATTCTGTTACATGGTTAACTTTTTCTTACAACTCCAGCCTACTGTCAAACACAGCGAACTCGCATATTAAAAGTAGTGTTTCTGGAACCCACGGCTGTAAAAATGCTCAGTAACCCTTGCCATGCATAAAGCAGGGACAGGAGAATGAGTCTACTTCATTGCTGTTGTGTATACCACATGCAGAGAAGTTACAGATAAATAACAGCAGCAGCCAGTGAAGCATCTGTATTTGGCTGGCCACACTAATGGACAAAAAAGAGGATTTCTTCCTAATTCTTCATTACCATAAGCAATTATGTGTTTATTTGCTGATTACAGATAACTCAGGGCAGAAAACTATGAGAAGAAGGTAAGAGGCTGTGTGAAACAGATGGAGAAGTGTACTGGAAGGGAGGAAAGGGAAAAAGTGAGGTCATTGCCCTGGAGATTAAAATACAGTTCAAGACTTCTTCCTATCAGAGAGGAATATGACAGAGGAATGGTTTTGGAGGTTTTTTTAGAGGTGTTTATTTATTTATTTGAGTATGTAATAGTCAGTAGTATGGGGTAGAGAATAGGAAATAAACAGGCAGAACACGTGATATAACAGTGACAATTTTTTTTTCACCTTTGTGCTCTTTCTTTAAGGCAAATGACTAGAAATGTTCACCCTGACGATGCTGAACCTGTTCTGACTGCTGGTTACTGGGAGAAGTTCCAGTATGATGGACTAGACGCAGCCGTGTTTCACCGGGTATGGTAGCAGTGCAAACTGATGTAAGAGTTTCTTCATCAATAGTACCACTTAGTTTGTAAAAATATAATATGGACTTGCATACATTTTACAAGAAAGATTTTGTTTTCCAGAAGTGCATTAAGTTATTTTAAAAATATTTCAAGTCACTTTCAGTAATCTCAAGCCTATTCAGATTAGCAAAACAATCTCTATCTGTTATTCTGACTGAATCTCTTTGTATTTGAGAGTAATGAATAGCAGTATTAAGGTAGTTCTGTTAATATTTGACTACTGTCTCTGTTTCTTTACCATAATTATTCTCCGTGTGACATGTTGCTATAAACCTGAGGAGATGTGTATATTGTAAAAATTTAAATGCTTTAGAATCTCTAAATGAAGGAGATAAATAGAAAATGTTAAGCACATCTTGCGTATTCCATTTTCTGTTCTCAATGCTATTCCCAGTGAAAGAAAAAAAAGTGGAACAGCTTTATTAATATATTTCATGGCATTCCTGTGTTATGGGAACAATATATTCTCAAGCGCTCCATGCATCTGAAATGCGTCTCGATGTGGCCCATTTATTTTAATTTGGGTCTGTCAGTAGAAAAAAAGAAGTAATTAAACTTGTGACTAGCATGGAGAAACGTTTTGCGTTCTAACATTGTAGCTTGATACCCAGTAGTTTCTTTATATTTCTTCCAGTTGTCAGATCAAAGTCTCTTAAGTACTATAACTCAGCCATGCTTTGATTAATTACTTCACACAATGAATTTGCAAATTATATTTCTGAAGTGATTTATGTACTTTTTAACTTCAATCAACCCTCTCTCCTCCCTACTTTTTTTTTTTCCTTCCCCTCTACTTCAGTCTTTATTCTGATGTTATTTTATGCTTAACAAATCCATATAAACCAAGCCAAGTCTTACCTGAACAGTGAAACTGAGCAGAACTATAGGGATCACTTGAACTGCCGTGATCCACCAGCAGTCCTTGTCAGGTCATGAGCCTCAATGCTTTGTGCAAATACATGAAGTCCCTCCCTAAAAATTCCCAGCTACAGGGGTTTTGTTCTACATAGAGCTACTGTAATAGTTGAGCTACGGCAACATTTAAGATGCATGTTCAAACCAAATATTTGATTACTGTAGTCAGACAATGGTAAATGGTATTTGGGGAAGTAATAACTTGTCTGCAGCAGTGATGTGCTTGTCTAGGCAAAGTTTAGTATTTATGTTTGTGGTTTCATTGAACAGTTTCACATGACATACTGTTATTCATCTTTCATCCATTTTCTTTGCATAGTGGTATCTAATCTCTGTTTGGAGGTATTGTGTTCATAAATACCCATGCCATCCTTACAATTTGATCAGACATACCTCTGAAAGAGTGTTAAGATTTTTCTTCTTTCACTACCCCTAAGTGATCTCCCTACCACTGAAACAAGGTATAGGTTCATTACACTTTAGAAATAATTTTAATCTAAATGCTGTTTTGTTTTTATTTAAGGGGTTAACTAGACAAGGGTATGGACGTGGAAATAATGATCTCCAGAGGTCCCTTCCAACGCCTGCAATTCTGTGATGTGGTATAGAGGTGAAGGACCTATACAGGGGTCCAGTTTACACATATGTGACTGGAGTACTGTCCCACATGCTCTCATTTCTTCTCACTGCTTCAATTTAATTATTTTGCCCATCCATATAGGAAATGGGGCAGAATACGTCTTCACTGCTAAATGGACTGAGATCAAAAAGTATGAATTCACTCCCTGATTTCATTTTGAAGTATACTGGCAGGTCTCTGTGAGTGGTTTTGTGAGACTGTTCATTCTGAAAGCCCCTCAAGATAGGAAAAATAGATTCCAGTAAAATTTGGTAAATTTGGCCCTTTAACACTTGTCGCAAGCTTTAAACTCTGGAATATTCCAAACACTTTCATGTCCTAGGACACATAGCAACTTTCTTAGTGTGTGATATGTAACTTCTGCGCTAGTGGGCTAAAGTATTGATCTCACAACGTTTTAAACATTCCGAATTAGGAAAAAGGCCACAAAAATAAACACTGAAAACCACCAAGATGGGGCAGGGGGGATGCCCATGACAAATATCATGCATGGTGGATGAAGAATGCTCTAGATAAGGAAAGGCAATACATGGATCTGGTGGCATTCTACAGCACCTAGCCCAAAGGTGAACAATCATTCCCTGAGACAGATGCATTCAGCCATATAGGTGCAGTAACTTTGAATCATACTGTCTCAAGTCATGTCTCCAATAACAGCTAGTAATGGAGGCTTGAGTTAATGGGCATAAATTTTTATAAAATGTAGAGTGATACTTCTATATCTTCAGTGTCCTAGCTTGATTGTGCTTTCTATCTTCAATTTTGAAAAGCTTAAATAGTTCTGCACCTGATCCTGAACATTGATAAACACGTCTATATTTTATTAGGCAGGAAATATTTTTCAGATAAATTTTCCCAGTCACCTTGAAACCTTGTAATATTCCAACATTTTGGTAAGAGTTTCAAAAAGTTTTATGATTCCTGTGCAAAACAATTTCCTATCATGTTTACTCTTTTTGCTACTGAAATGCTAATTTCACCTAAAGAGCAAACTTGGAATAATCTTAATTAATATTTACAATACTTGTATATGAATACACTTTATACACTGCTTAATTTGATCACCAGAACCAGAGGCACTACATTTTCTCTAAGTCTTGATATTGCTTCAATTAATAGTCTTCATGGCACTTGTCAAATTTTATTTTAATGTTAAAATTGGCGCAGCCTGTACAATGCAGCTGTACAATGTCATTATAAGCTGGGACATTACTTCCATGTATTAGAAAAGCAAACCCAGATGACTCAGATGGAATGCTCATGACAGTAAAAATGTTTTTGCATGATTCTCTATAAGGATACAAAAAATATGGAACAAAATCAGAAAGTTGTTTCCTACTGCTAGGCTCCAAATCAACAAATGAAAATGTCAGCAAGCTGAGTGCCAACTTTGCATGAAATAATAGAGTCATGGGAGGAATCCCAATAATAAACATAAGTTAATTCTTACAAAGGGTAAGATCCTCTTTTTATGAGAAGAAAATTAGTGTCTCCATTGTTGTGTCTAGACATGAGAAACCCACAGTCATGCCATAGCAGCAATATTCTGCAGAACTCTTACTGTTAGGATATCAGTGTCTCTTGCACATTGAAGCAGGAAATACAAGTGTGATGTTCTTCAGCCATGTAACAAATGTATGAAAATACTACTATTATTGTAGAATAAATAAAAATAAATAATATATTCCTGGAAGGAGCTTACATTTCTTAAAGTTTCATTCATCTTGTGCTTGTTTTCACCATGTTTATATGTATCTGTGATGATCTTTGTAAAGGATCTGCTGGGATACAGGAAATTTACTTCCTTAAAAATAAAAAAAATTCAAAACTAGATTCCCTCCCTCCCTCCCTCCCTCCCTTCCTCCCTTCCCTCCTTCCCTCCTTCCTTCCGTCCTTCCTTCCCTCCTTCCTTCCCTCCTTCCTTCCCTCCTTCCTTCCCTCCTTCCCTCCTTCCCTCCTTCCTTCCCTCCTTCCCTCCTTCCCTCCTTGACTACCTCCACAGTCTTAAGTACCAGAAAAGTAAAGCCAGGCTGTGTCTGGGAAAACAACTTTCAGACAGAGCAACTCTTCTCTAAAGGCCCAGGGAAAATAACCCTCAAACCTCTGGTTTCCTTTTAATCCAGAAGTCCAGACAAGGTGCCTTCCACATAATTTCAGTATTTAGGATATGCAAACAAATATTTTTGCCTGGCTTCCAAGACAAGGGAAGCTGCTGTCACTGTATTCCCTGTCACTAGGCCCATTGTCTTTTTTTTTTGTTTGTTTCTTAACAACTTTGTAACCCAATGGCCAATTTCCAAATCAGACAGAGAGGTAAATGTACAAAAGATACTGACTTTTCATGAGGTTCATGGAAACAGCAGCCAAATAGAGCACCTCTATGCCCTCAGTGATGATAAATGATAGGGCATGAACTCAGAAAATTAGGAAAACACAGACACAAAAAAAAGAATAGTTTAATTGGAGGTGAGGAAAAATGCAAGACAAAACAGTCTTCCCAGTCATTGTAAGTATTTTTGTTGTCAAGAAATCTGTATGATATTACTCACAGCTGACAAATTAGTCAGCTGACATCCATTAAGACACAAACACTGATTCAAGTTTTCCCCACAGTTAGGATGTATAATTGTTCTTCTACAGTATGGATTACCCAGTTTATATAAAAAAGTAGCTATATCTTAATTTATCGAAAACAGAGAAGAGCCATATTGCACAAATCTGCTAAAAAACTAGGCTTTTTAGTTTGGAGGCACGCATTAGAACAATTTATAGGTGGAGTTAAGACCAGACAGCTTATGTCTGTTTGGTTTTTGCTGCAATGCCCATTTCACCTTCTCTAACGCACATCTTATTATTTCTTCTTGCTTGCCAATTTAACTGTTTAGCCTCTTTCAAATCACTTCCTAAAACATTTTCTACATGTTGTCTTTTAACATTTAACTCACAATAAAAAAATGAATGAGAATATTTATAGTCTATTTCAAAGTGTATCAACATAGATTGAACTTTCACAGCCTTCTTTCTAAATGTATATTTGCATATGATGAGAGACATTAAGCTAAAACCCATTATCCTCCTATTTTTGTCAGATACTACAGAGGACTCTGAACATGAGCTATATGACTAGACTGAGACTTTATGGCCTCTGGGGAGAAAGGCTGAGTTACATTAGTCTGCAAAAAAAACTTCATTACTTATTGCATAATTAGTCCTTTCCAAAGTCATGAGTATTTTTCACTGAAATCAATACAGCTCACTGAAACAATGCCGTTCATTTTTTCTCACCCTGCAGTTTTCACTTCCTAACTCCTATGGTCTAGCACTTTTGGCTTGCTTAGTTAAAACCAAAGCACTGATGTAAGACGTTACTAAGGATTGGACCCAAAGGGGCACACTCCTATCTCTGTAGCTGTGGGTTTGCTTGAGAGTGACAATGAGCTTTGGGTAACTTGTCCACCTCTCTGCTGCACCACTGGGACTTCCTGGAATGGTGCAGGGGTCTTTGTCTTTCACATCAAGTGGAGAATAGGCATAAAAATTGGACCTCTTACTGTGAACTTGTGTGATCAAACATGAGATAAACAATCTTATGTGATCTGATGTACAATGAAATTTGGCTTCCATTTCCTTGTTTTATTAGGATATTATGTTTTTCAAGAGAATTCTGGGCAAATCTGAGGACAACAAAGACAACTTTCTCTTTTCTTTCTTTTTGAGGCCTGTTTCCCTGAACCTTATATCTGAGGGTTTGGGGGTGTGAACTGGCTTTACCTTGACATCCTTTCCTTGTTCCTCATGTGCATTGTTTCCCATGCTGTACTGAATAGGGTAAACAACATTCAATTTATGAGGATTTTCCTTTCTTGGCCTGAGCTGACTCAGTGTGTCCAGCTGAAAGAATAGATGGGGGGAAACATTATGGTGGGTAAATAAGGAGACAGTTAAGTCAGTCCTCCCTCTGAGACAGATATAGCCAGAGTTTTAGAGAACACTCAGCACTCTGCCTGAGCTTGTTGAATTTATCAATAAATTTATCCTCTCATGTGGTAGGCAGTCACAACCTGGCCTCAACTGAACAAATGCTTCAGACTGGGAAAATGTTTGTACAACTCTGAACAAACAATGACTACTTAGAGGATAATTGCAATAATTTTCTTGGTTATCTATTCATCTTTAAGCTTTATCATCATAGATATTTTAGTGTTCATGAATAAAGTAAAATGGTAGGAATTAATCAAACTTCTTGTGTATGGGTAACAAATACCTGTTTTGAAAACCTTTATATTCAGATCCTGTCCCTTCTGTAAAACACTCCCCATGGTATACCATTATGTTAAACCAATAAAAAGGAAAATGGTATTCCACACACATGTGAGCTAATAACAACTGGCATGCAGAACATAAACAACACAGTGGGTCACACTAAGGCAGACTGGCAAGCTGCTGTGCTAGCTTAGCTTCCAAATATCTGAAGATAATTGCCCCAGTATATCCATGCAAAACTTACAAAGAAAAAAATAAGATTATCCCAAGCATGAAACTAGCTGGAAAATTACTCAGCAGTGTCATTGAAAACTCATTTTACCTGCTGTGATATTTAGCTAATATGATTAGCAACATTAAGATAGAGACTTCTGCTATAGTTTGGTAATAGACTCCAGCCTACCTATCACAGTGGGAAATATATTTTTGTTCTGTAACACATCAGCATTTCCTGCCTGCCTGAAATCTCTTAAACATCCACCTCTACTTTCTTATCTCACTACTGTCAAATTCAAGACTGATTCATGTACAGTATATGGTTCAAGACCTTCACACTCAGTGTGAATGCTAAGAACAGTAAGGGAAATATTGTTTCAATAATTAATTACATGGAGCAAAGGTGAAAATCTTTAAAAATGATTTACAACAGATTTCTATGCACAAAACATTGTTTTCATGATGAGCTCATTTTCAGGCATTTGCATAAGTGAAGCCTTTTCTACTTGTGTGGGTATATAAGAAGTTGAAATTGTGGTAGTATTTTTTATAAAATAGAACAATAATTTTCCCTTTTCTTGAACCTATTTCCCAGTGTTCATTCCTAGCTGACCACACTATCTTCCTGCTTAATTTTGTAATTGCACATCCTTTTTTCTTACAAGGTCTATAGTAATATATATGATTATAATAAAATAATATCATGTTACTTTAACACCTGGGGCTTGAATCAGCAACAAAGGCCTCATGTGGAGAGGTCTTTAAAAAAAACCACAGAACTAGAAATTACTTTTTCCTTTCCCTATTTCTCAAGAGAATACATTGTAAGATGAGAGATAACTGATAATGCACACTTATGAAGAAAGAGAACAATGATATGAAATAAGGCACGTGTGTGTAAAGATTGGGCTGTCTCTAAATGAGGTAGTTTCTATTTGGATCATTTAAATACTGTAGCATCTACAAATTTGGGGATGGGGGAGTTAATGCTTTTCTGTAAAATATATTAGAAATTAACCATATAAAAAGTGAAAGCTAGTGGATTTAGTTCATTGAAGGGATAAACATTTCAAGACTGTTGGATGTTTTTGGGAAATCTGCTACATGACAGGGCATAGTTCAGTGAAGGCACACAGATATTTAGGTGCAAAAGAGATACCCAGGGTTCTTGAACAAAAGCATGCAGGGAATTATGCATCTTATAATAGAGGTAGGGAACTACCTGGGTAAGTAAATGAGTGCATTTCTGCCTAATTGCAGAATCAGGGGACATATCTCAATCTCACTCCCTGGTTTTCTCACCCGCAATTTCTAGATATACTCCTTGTGTAAATTGCAGCCCAGAATTCAAACTCTCTTCAGGAGGCAAGAACATATGGCATTTTAAAAAAGGAGTGGCTCATTTTTGTCTACTTTTTTAACGGAGCTTTAACACCTCTGTGTGTGTGTGAGCTCGTGTGCATATGCATTTATATATATATACATATGTATGCAGACATTTGGCTCTGGGGTCCCAAATTCAGATCTCTTCTAACAAACTATGTACTCCAGGTTAAAGCTAACCTTCACATTATGTTCTTTCTTTTCACAGGGTCGGAGAGCCATAGAGCAGCTGATCTTAGAAGGGGCTTTCTAAAGTCATTGACTCCCATCCTCTGTGCAAAGCAGTCTCACTTTCATCAGATTGCAAAGACTTGCCTAGTAATTTTTTACTATCTCCATTTTTTCCTCTCTACATCGAATCAGAATTTCCTACTTTCCAGTTTGTCCTCCTCAGTTCTTCCACCATCACTGTACCCCTATCACCCCAGAGAGAGCTTGATTTTCATCTATGCATCCTTCCATAAGGCAGCTGTAGGTAGGAAGCTCAGGGGTATGGTTGAGTTCCCTAGAAAGTTCCCAAGAAAATATGTTTAACTTTAGTAACACATTTTTAGTTTACCTAAGACTTTATCAATGCTACCAGTTAGATCTTAAAACAAATGACAGTTTTAGAAGAAACTGCATATGATTTAATCTTTTATCCGTGCTCTAAAGAGCTGTACTGACTAATCAAACACTGGACAACAGTATAGGAGACCCCAGATAATTACTAACTGCATATTTCTTTTACTGTCTGAGAAGATTTGAGGGGTGGACCTTCTCTTGTCCCTCTGCTTCAACTACAGGCAGGAAAGTGCTTTAGCAGTAAGTCACGTTTCTCTTGTTTACACTCATCAAGACCTTTCTGTTGCGTACTTCTTTTGTTTTCCACTGTTGTAATCTCTGATGCACATGGATCTTGGACAATGTAGATGACCTGTGTGGGATGCATGAGGTTCTCTGTTAAGATATTGTTGTCCCTCTCTGGCTGGTATCCAGGTTTAGTACTAAGCACTAAAGAAAAAAAAAAAAGAACAATAGAGATAAATATAGATGCCGTTGGGAAAAAGGATCCAGCACACTGTCCATCCCAGCCCTTTGAAGCAACAGCAACAATACAGTTTCCTTTGACTTTCTCAGGGATTCCCAGATATTAACAGTAACTTATGCAACCAAAGCAGACACCGCCTGACTAACACTTGGCTAACCCTTCTCAATCTCTTTCCAATTGCAAGCTATGAAACAAAGCTTAATACCAGAATGTAGGGTTTCACTGTGTGCACACTGAACACAGCTGGAAGCAACAGGAGTATCGGAGTTGGTAGCAGTGGTAACTGAGGTAGAACAGGCCCCTGGCTGCAGGGCATTGCAGTGCACTCCAAACAGCAGTACTCCCTAGACCTTGAAGTTGATTTTGCAAGTCCAAGAGTCTCTACTAAGACTGAAATTTGTGTTATTAAGTACTGTTCAATACTTTTTAATTAGTATTTTAATGAATGCTGTTTAAAATCCAGTTCATCACTGACTTCTGATGACTGTTTATTATTTTGATTAATAACTTAGTAACATAACTCAGTTTCAAAGCCCCCAACAAGGATTATTAGCTGAACTGATCACTAAGTGCAACTCTTTAATATTAGCATTTCTATACAAACATGGTGTTTAACTATTTAAAGAGAGAAGAGCACAGTGCTTGCACTAAGCTTCTCTACAGGGCCCAACGCAGGGATTGGCCCTCTCCACACTTTGAGCATTTTTTTTTTTCCTTAGGTACCTTATTTTCTGAGGGTTATTTCTCTTTTGAAGATAGCCAATTGGTTATGCTGATGTTTTTTTTCTGTCAGAAAGAGGAGTCTGTGTAGTGTTCTGTGTAGTGTATGTTTTTAAGTGGTGTAAGCCATTCAGGGTTTGGGTGTATAGTACTGGCACTTTAAGTAGTGGAAATGTACGTTTGTTTCATGTGTTCTTATAAATGCCAAAAATCAGAGTAATGTTGTTAAAGAACCACAGAATATGGTGAGTTGGAAGGGACCCACAAGGATCACTGAGTCCAACTCCTGGATCAACACAGGACTACCAAAAAATCAAGCCATATTTCTGACAGCATTGGCCAAACTCTTCTTGAACTCTGTCACCTTGAGGCCTTTACCACGGCCCTGGGAGACCTGTTCCATGCCCACTGCCATCTTAGTAAAGAGTATTTATACGTAAGTAAAGTTATGTCTAAAGAGTGTATTAAGTACTTCAACTTACTGGTTAAAAAACAAAGAAAAATTTAATTCATAATTCAGACACTCGAATTATTGCACAGGAACACCTGGGAGTGTAAGCTTGGTATAGGACTATTTTTGCTTTCATAACCACAGGTACATTGACTTTATAGTAGTCTGCACATCTTAACAGGTAATTTATTTATTTTTTAAAACTTTTTTTTTTTTTATTTATAATGGTTTTACAAAATATAGGCATCATTTGCCTTTACACAGTAATCTTCAAAGAGGATGATGTGGCAATTTTGATTTGCTGACAGAAGTAGCCCAAAGTGAAATTTTCCAGTGCAATTCAAGAGTTTTGTTTATTTTTGTTTTTCTAAGTTGTCATTATTTTGAATAACTTGTTGTGAATTTTTTTCTCAATAATTAGTTTTTGCTCTAACATAGTAGCAATTTTTAATAAGTTACCTTCATTTTAATTTTAACATCAGGCAATTGATATATTTGCACTTTTCATTTCAAAATTATATCTTGGCATCCAGCTTATATGAAATATTTTTAAATTAAACCATTTTATCTCATGTAAAAATATGTAATTTAATTGCAATTTATTTTTTATTTTCATTTTTTTCATGTATGTGTAAAATTAATTATAAATACGGCAAAAAAAAATTCTGACTTGATGAGAAGCTAAAAAATTACTTTCATCTGTACTATTGGAATTTGCTCTTTCCCTTTTGATGAAAGCCTCTTTAGGATGAAATTTTTAGGATCATCTTTTAGGATGAAATAGGATTTAGTACATAAAATTTGACATTATCTTTCATTTTCTCCTTTTCTGACATCAAACTATGTCACAAAAATATTCTGTCATTTAATGGAAAAAATACTGGAGAGTTAATGTGAGGAGCTTGAATAGGATCCCACTTTGGAAGTAGAAGAATAACAAGGGTTTTAACTGGAGTTCCAAACTGTCAAGCAATTTCAGCACATAGCAGCCTTTAAGAACTTGAAAAGCACCATGGAACACGTTAAAGTGATTTGATACATAACTTGGTTAAATTTGAAAGCTTTTCCTGTGCAGAATTTTTTGTTATCTGTCTATAATAACTCTGTGACCTTAACCTAGGTTTGTAGACTTGCATGTTTTTCCAATCAAACTGTATGTTTTGATTTTGAGTGGAAAGTCTTCATTTTTTATAAATCCGTGCCTTTAAAATTGCTAAACCATATTAATCCCCTTGAAGTCTTAACCATCTATAAAAATGTACTATGCAAATTGAACTTCTTCACTTCTTCAGTCATCATAGACAAGCACATAAAGCTTGAGGAAATTTATGCATTCTGACCATCTCTAAATCTTTAGAGGCCGAACCAATTTAAATAGCAATCAGTGACCAAGAACACCCTTTGCACTTTAAAGGTTTTTTTCCCTTGCTGTTGTAATTATTTAATACAAGATTGTAGCATTCAGCTCTGCTGGATGCTCTGCAGACTGAATCTCTTGTTTAATTTGCCTTTTCCTTCTCCCATTAGATTGTTAGTTCTCATGACAAGCAAAGAGTACTAATACCACTACATAGCACGAGGAGAAGTTATCTCTTAAAGTCATAAAAATGATCCTTTGGATTAGACATTTGTGGTAGAGTTTTTGCCTCTTTAACTACTTTCCTGTCTTGGATCATTATCCCTAAGTTTTCCCACTTGTAAGACTGGACTCTTCTCATTTTATAAAGTGTTTAGAGTTCGTAAAACAAACAAAAAGCACACACACAAAATTAAAACAAAACAAAAACAGCATAATGTAAAGACTCATTATATTTTTTGTCACTGATTTTTGAGTTTTTCTCATAGGTCTTTGGAGCCCATGAAATCTCTGGATGTGGCCACAAAGGAAGTGGGATGAAACTCCAAATCTAGTGTTTTTCTGAAGTGACATCTAAGATTGGGACTGAAGAGACAAATGTGTCACTCTCAGAAATTGTAACATATCAGCTCATAGAAAGGCAGCATTTTCCTTAATTTTTATTTGTCTGTCAGTTTAGAAAGCGCGGAGATTTAATACCCACAGTAATATTTATTCTGTCAAAAAAAGTCGACAGAGGCATTTAATTCTGGTGTCACCTTTGTTGTCAACTATTTCATCTCCTGTGCAAGATCTGGTCTCTGAAGTCATTTATGGGATTAGGTGGAAAAATCTACTACTAGACACTTTTTATATTTGTGCCACTCATAAGGTATATGATGTTATAACATCTATATTCAGAAATATACTATGGCAAGACACTTCTGAAGTCGTTCAGTGTCATAAACTCATTAGAGCTTTTTTGACTTGTTCCAGCCTTCAGATTAAAATGGTTCAGGTTACAGCATTTTAAATTGCACGAAGGGTCAAGAGACCGTATCATTTCAATGAGGCTACAGTTCATTTGCTCTGGCTCAGGAGAGCCAGAGGATGAAATAAATATTAATAGTCACAGTTTGAAATAAGGATTGCAGCTTTAGTACTACAGTGAAGCAAAACATTCATACATGATGCGGCAAAACAGTGACTGGATTTTTGCCACTTTGAAGGAGATAGAGAGGAAAAGAGAAAGAAAAAAAAATATAATTAAAAAATGCACCTGGTACCTAGTTTTTTTAAAAAATCTTTTCATTATGGAGAGAAGCAATATTTGCTTTTTGCTTCATGGAGTTGAAATCAGTCCATTAAGAGGGTGGGAGAAAGATTAATTGGTAAATCCAGCATTCTGACTCTTTCTTTTAGCTAATGTGTTTAATCTTACCTAGGTGATGAGCTACATTTTCACTGACAATGAGCAGAAAGAGAGAAAGAGAGGTTAAATATGTGGTTAGGGGGACAAAGTTAATGAAAGCATATTACAGGATTTTACAAAAAACATATATTACTGTTCATTTAATTTAGTCCTTGGGACAATTACATCCCAAGTGTAATCTCATTAAGCTAATGAGATCACATCAGGGATGAATTTGGCTCCTGTATTTGAAGTTTTAAAATGGTGATGTTATTGTAATTTTCTTCTTTGCTTAGAATGTGGATGAGATTTGGAAGCCTGAGAAATGAGTATTTTTAAGGATGACAGTGCTATAGGGAGGGTGCAGAGGAGAATACTGAGCTAGTTCATTTGTAGTTTACTTCGTCCTTGTGCAGATCATTTATTTAGAGTTTGTTTATTAACTTTTGAATTCCTTATGTGAAGAAATCTGAAAAACAGATTCTTAAAGCTGTAAGGCACCTACCTCATTCCAAAACATGCCCTTGTTCACTTTTAGGCATGAGTGATCCTCTCAAAGTCATCCTCACCTGCACTGGTTAGCCTGAAGGCATTATCAAAGCTTGACTGAAGTGTGTACCGTTTTGTTGGTGTCTTAGAAAGCTGCTGTGCCTGCTGAGAATCTGACAGAAGATTTCCTAACTGAAGCAAAAGCTCCCCAGATTCCAAAACATAGTTTCTCAAACAAACCGTTCATTTACTTTCATCTCCTCTGAGTTTTGTCTTTTAGATTTGCTCAGACCACGCATAAAACATATACAACATAGTCTTCTGTTGATTTTTAGATTACGTGTTTGGCAATAGCATGTCCAAGTTGACTGTTAAAAGCTGCATTCAAGTCCAATGACAGGACTTCAGCTTGGTGAGAGCTGAAACCATACAGCTGTTGGGTTACCTGGAGTTTTTTTTAAATAAATGATGAGCTAGTCATTGAGTTGGGACTGGCACTAGTATCTTGGGTGGCATCTTGAACCTGGGAACAACAACTGGTTCCTTCTGTGGACCTTTAAATCACTATAACTGGGAGAATGATACAGACCACTAGGATATTACGCAGTAACTAATTGCTAAGGGTAGTTTCTGATACAATGAGTTCAAAATGCATCCAGGAAGTCAAAAGAGAGATAATTTAGATTCAAGTCTATCACAACACAGGTGAGTAAGCTAAGAAATCATGACAGTTGGATTCCCTGACTTTTTACGTTACTTTATGGGACACTGTTAGAACTACATGTAAATGCCTTCAAAATAGACTCATACTTGACAATCTGTCTCACAATAGAGAATCATGGGCTTTGTGCTTCACACGGATTGTATCAGCGTGAGAGAGGCGTAAATACTGACTGAATATACTCTTTGTTAAATTGTGCACAATCCTGCCTATCTAGATTTTGAGATATTTGACTATCCCCATCATTAACGGCTAAAGCAATGGAAAACAAAATATGGCTGGAGTGTAGCAATTCTCCAATTATTCCTGTTTGCCAGAACCAAGAAGCAATCTGGAGGATTTGAGTTATGCCAGCAAATCAAATCTGCCATATTTCATTGGGGTTAGCTTAGTAAGATTTCATATAAAATAAATTACATTTCTATGAAATTTATCCTAAACCTTATACAGTAATAATGCTTCAGCATTGTTGCATTACTCTGTATTGCTCTTATTTCTCAATAAATCTGTGAATGATTAAAAAATCCCCACAGATTTTTTTTCCTGATATTTTCCATTAAATATTACAGGATTTTTCCAGCTGAGATATAATAACATTATTTCCTCCCAGCCTACCTTCTTGTTCTACTCCAGCAGACTCACAATGAACATGTTCTCAGAATACACACCCAACCGCGCTTTCTTTTTATTACTTATGACAATCTCTAGAGTGCACAGGAGACATTTTTTTTTTCTCAGACCTTTTTCTTTATTTGTTATGACAGTGACACAATACTCAAGAACTTAATGATCTTATGCAATTTTATTTTTGCTCTCAACAGTAGTTCAGACACATATATAATCCCCGCTCTCACTCTTCCTCCCTTCCTTTGTTAATTTTTCAAAAAGATGAGTAAACATATCATTTTTATAATTATTTTGAATTTTTTACCTGGCATTATAGGTACTTCATGTTCTTCCCTGCTTTTCTCTAGTGCCTCTTCACCACAGTGATGGGGGAGTGTCTCTTTGCCATAGTGGTGAGGGAGGCAGTTTTATAAAACCATTCTGTACAGCTACATTTTGATCTTATTCAAATTCTACTAACCTTTGGAATGTCTTTTCTTTGGGAAATTCTGAGATCTAATTTTTCATTCTTAATTCCAAAACAGATTGAGGTTGCGACCAAATAACAGCAGATCAATGGATATGTTCTGCTTAGAGAGCATTGCTCTGTTTCAAGCCTGAACTTTTTTTAATTTCACTTTTGATTAAAAAAATCACTAAAGATGAAATACAGTTTTAACGCTCTCAGAATGTTTCAAACAAAACAGTCCCCAAGTCAGGATATCTCCTCATGTGTCCTTCCTGTAAATGAAGCCATGTTTTCTAATGTAAGTGTATTATTGTTGAAAACTTCTCACACTACAGCAGAGCTGAGATTTTAAGGTGTAGAATTCTATTGAAATCCAAGAGAAGCCTAATCCCTTCTGGAGGTACCTTGGCCCCAGGGAAGATTTTGGAAAAAAAAAAGGGAAACCTACATTCTGTTCTTCAGGAAGGTTCCCACCCATGTGGGCCCATGCAGCAATGATCTCTGAGACCAGAATGCAGTCTCACCTGCTCTCCCTTCCTGGTCACAGCGCTGATTTTAAGGTACTTAAGTAAACCAAACAAACAGGAAAAGAGGTAAAAGGGCATTCTTGGTGCTCAGATGGTGATGAGAAGGGGAAAAACATGCTATTGCAAGCCCGAGGGAGATATATGACTACCCAAAGCTGGATATAAACGTAAAGGGTAAGTGAAATCTTGTCACTCAGAGGTTGTGTTTGAAGCGCACTTCTATTTTTTTATTTTCCCTGCAACATAACGGTGAGGGGAGGAGTTCAGAGAATGGGAGCAGTTTATCTTGTGCTACTGAATTCAGAAGTCCTTGTGGGTTTCATTTCTTACTGTAATAGATGCTTCACTGTGAATGCTTCAACAACTATGAGCCTCCCCGTGTAGATCAATGAACTCTGCCGTCATCCCAAACACATCACTTTTATATTTTCTTGTCAGACAATTACAGTTATTAACAGCAGCGTTTAAAATTCACTTTCTTCCTGAAGGAAACCCTGTCTATAAGACAGAACAAATTACAAGTACTATGTGTAGTGCAGTAGTGTTAAAGCTGCTGTCAGCATCCCAATGTGGCCATATGTCTGACATAAAGTACACAAAAGAAAGTGTTGAGGATTGAAGCATAGTCCGATGATAAGTAGACTTTTTAAACAATAAGCCTCTCAAGTGAGCAATATACATTCTGGTCTGTTTTTCTTACTTTGTGCTGCTTTAAATCAAAGTCCATGGGTCTGCTATTTCTGAGAGGTCGGACATGTTGTCTGCAAATAAGTAGGCTCTCTGCCAAGTAACTAGAGCTCACTCTTGGTAAAGGAAGAACATTGTTCACTAAAATAGTTTGTCTTTTGATGCCAAAGGAAATCAAATTGTAATCAAGGACTGAGAACGGACTGAAGTCATAAAGGCTGGCTTGCCTCAGATTTGGCAGCCTCGTTTGTTCCCAGGCATATTAAACATAATTTACGTTTGCAGAGGGGAGAGGCTTTATTGCACTGGAAATTTGTTTTAAATAACACTTGAGTGAAACAGTGTTGGGGGCAGCCGGGGATACGCTTCTATTGTTATTTAGGCTGATGAAAATCCAGAATATATTTGTGAGCTTTAACAGATTTATTCCAAATTTTTCATTTTTGTAAATAGATATTTACAGTCAATGTTGATTAAAAAATTACATTTCCTAGGTTCTTGTCATCTATTCTAAGATGTAAGCCTTACCTTAATTACATAAAATTCCATTTTATTGTGCATGTGAAAATTCATATTAACTTTAAATGGCCATCTATGGGTAAAAATTCATGAACATTTTATAAAATAGATTGAATCAATTCTGTCCTCGATCTGCGGTATGTGAGATGAAATCAATTTTATTGACAATTTCTGCATTCCAAGTTAAAATTTAAAACATACTTCATAGCTGCAGGAAATAAGTTTAGGAACACTTTAAAATTAGAATTTAAAGAATAACTTAAAATAGCTCCTCCCAAGAGATGATAATTCCATTTTTCAGCATCTTTCTCTAAGTAGCCTGCTTAGACAAAATATTGTTTTAATTCCTTGCATATTTTTGAATAAGATATTTTTCTTCCAACCTGACACTACAATGTAGGTTACACGTGAATTTTTTGTTTTACAGATTTGCACTGAGTCAAGGCAATGTAATCTGCCAACAAAAAGTAAAAGGTCTTCCATGCATATCTAATTTAAGATTGCATTAGCTTCTTTAGTTTGCAGCTTTGTCACATTGCATATAGCTTTTGTCAGCAGATTCACTGTGGTTTCTACTGTATAAAGGGAAATTTGACCTTACTTAGAATCATGAGTCATAATTAAACTCTTAAAGATGGTTTTGGATAGTTATTGTCTTTAAAGAGATTTTATTTTGTCTCAATTTGTATGTTGTAAATTATATTGAAACAACACTTATCCACCTTAAAATGACAATATTGAGATCACTGCACAACTCACCTCTTCTCAAATAATAATTAACATTTGGAGCAAATTAATTCTTATAAAAGACTAAGGCAGACTTCATATCCTGCCAACTAATTTGGAGGTCTAACACAGGCTTTTAAGAATCTTAATATGTTTTTACCAAAACAGGTAGCCATCTGTCTGGGATGTTTCTTAAACATGTGTTGGTGTCTGTGCATGTATTTACCCAAGTCCTGATGACACCTAACATCTAAATAACTAGTTTAATGCCCAGACTCTGCCACCTCAAAGTAACCTGTGGCCTCATGGCTAAAGCTGGAGGCTTCTTTGACACAATGTGTTGTTCATGTATTCTGTATAGGCATCTAATTCCAGTTGAGTCAAGGCAATGTGTCCTAATAAGAGGCAAGGTATCTGGAAGACCTGACCTGTATAGCTTCCTCGTTGCCTGAGTCCTTAAGTGAGTCTAGCTGAAAATAAAACCTTTTCCTGTAGCCAGAAACCTTCTTTTCCAGGAAGGAGATCGGGGTTTTAATGTATTATTTCCTGAAAAAAGTTAATTACATTGTACTATTAATATTCAATAATTTGAAGGTAAGTGCATGATATTGCCACAGAGGAGAAAAATAATCAGTTTTTTTTTTTTTTTTTTTTTTACAACAAACATGAAACTATGTCAAGAATTGCAAAGTTTTAAAAATACCCCAACTTAGAGTATTAGTGGCTGTTCTGAAGGGAAAACAGTAGGGTAACAATTTTGACATCCCAGTATAAAAATACCAATCCTATTAATTGTAACTTATGGCTGCTCTTTTTTTTCCCAGCTGCAATGAACATTTGAAAGACATATGGTGAGGGCTAGGAAACTACGAAAGACAGAAGGGTGACTGAAGAGATAAATGCTATGACTCTCAGACATGAACTAAACATCTTGGCACCTTTGACAGCCACAGACGCTCAGGGGATTTGACAAATAGGTAGTCACTTTAAAATAGTCCATGTCAGTAAATAATACTGTATGATCATGAAGCAAGGGCTTTTAAGACTAATAAAAGCAGGACACCACTAAAAATACAAACTGGGAAGGCATTCCAAAAAGTAATTGGAGAGGCCTCAGGACATGTGTTCCCTTAAGTGAATACAGGGATTAAGATCCTATGTGAGCTTGTATCTGTGGTTTCTGTGATGATCTGCAGCTCAGACATGCTCTGAAGTTAGAGATGCTTCTAGACAGCCCCCACACACTCTGAAGTAGTCTACACAGAGAGCCCTTCACAAGATACCTTCAAGATCCAAGCCTGTCTTTAGTGTTCCCTTCTTCTAGCTCCACACAACCCTGTATTGCACTTTTCAAGTGCTTTCATATTTTCTGTTGCTTTTCTTCTGTCCTTTCAGTCAAACAATGCAATAGTGTATTTAGATGTTAATAGGAAGGTTTGTGTAATTTTTGAAATAGGAACAGACAGTTTTAAAACCCTTTACTTTTATATATAGATAGGTATATAAAGATATTCATATTTTTGTTATGTTTTCTCTTCCTTTTGTATTGTCTAGTAAACATGTCATGAACTTGATCCTTCATTTTTGAAAACAATAGGAGCTGGATGTTGACTTTAGTGGAAGCAAATGAAAGGCCTTCTCTCTATTGTTGAAATATTATTAAAAATAAAGGTAGATTTCAAAAACATTTGTTGAAATAAACATACACATTGAAAAAAAAAAATGGGAGCAGAAGGGCATATTTCAATGCTCAAACTGTAATTGTTATTCTATCTACTCACAGTCCGGGCAATGCTGTGAAGCAGGGAAGCCGATATAAAAGAAAGTCTGAGTATATAAATATATATGTGTGTGTGTGAGAGAGAATATTTGTAACACAACTCCACTGCACCTCACCATCATTGTGTCTGTAAGATACTCCTTGGCAGATCACTGGGCAATGAACTACTCACAGGTTTTCTGAGGTAGGAGATAGGCACAGACACTACAGACTCTGGGCAAACTATTTTTGTCAGCTTTCACTCTTTTGTTAGACTTGTTTGTTGTCTTCTCAAGAGATCCAAAGCCAATCAGTCCAAAGTTAACAGCTGTTCAAATGGCCACATGCTTTTAGAGAAGATGTGAAAATGAATGTGTGTGAAAATTTTGGTTGAAATTAAACTAGGTAACTCATTTTGACAAAGAGATCCTCCCCCTACTTTTACAGGCTAAGTCTTGGTATTATGGGAAAAACACAGCTGATGGGGATAGAATTACCAGTCTGTCATCTTAACAAAGGACTTTTGGAAATGTGTACTGTCCTTAGGAAAGGGACTCTCTTGCAAAATATGTTGTCTTAGTAAGGGTACAACATTCTGTTACAACAGAAAAGTGGTTACAAAATTATGTTTTGAAGCATGTAATAAAATTACTGATTACTTTATAGGATTAAATCATCATTCTGAAATAAAGAAAATATTTTTCAACAGTGAGGAATCCAGATGATAAAGAAAGAGATGGGACCTGTGATCGCGTCTGTAATTAAAACCATCTAAAACTAATGTACAGGTTTACATCTGTCTGGATGAATACATGTCTTCATTACACCTAAAAATGGATACATCTCTACATAAACACCAAGCATAGCTTCACATAATTTTACTTAATTAAAAACAGCAGAAAACACTTTTTTTGTTTCTTTTTTTTTTCTCTATGTTTTGCTGGGTAGGGACTGGGTAAAATAAAATGTCCAAAATCATCTATATTGCGAATGTCTAGATTGCATGACCCATAGAAAGCTTAAGCACGCAAACTTTTGTTTTTCATCTGATGAAAATCCAGTGCCATGAAACAGTGAAAAAGAGCCGCCTTGGCCTTCTGTGACAAAGGATACTGTGAGCTTGCTATTACAGCTCTATCATGCAAATAGCCAAAAGATTTCAGCCAAATTAAAAATAAACAAACAACCCAAGCTCAAAACTCCCACTCCAGATCAGGTGCTTGCTACAGGGAATGTCTGAAACATATTAGTTAAGGCATAAGAACACAAGAGACCGGTTTTGCAGTGCTGTCACAAACAAATGTGGTAAATTTATTCAAAAGCAAACATCACTTTAATTTATTATAATTCTGGCTATTAAAATTTTTGATCAAGTTCAAAGTTTGGACAATAAAATCCCAAACTCTCGATACTTTTTTTTTGTCCACATACATTCAAATAAGTTGAAAACATGTATTGCAGTTCTCCAAGCATTTTACTATGTATGTTTTCACTTTACATTTTACTTGCTAAAGTCTTTAACTGTTCAGAGTTTAGGTGATAAACAGTGGTTTTCAAGAAAAGGAACACTGAGTAGTAATATTTTACTTTCAAACCACTAAACAAAAAGTTGAAAAATAAGAAAAAGATATTTTAGCAACATCTAATAAGAAAAATCTCAGAGATACGGATTTTAATGAACAATGTATGATATATTTTTAGGATACTTGAGTGAAACTATTGAATAGTCTTTACAGATACTTTGTGCCTTTCTGTACAATAATATCAACTCTTTAAAGCCTTTTTATTGCATAGATGATATTTATAGCTGTTCTTCTAGATTGCTGTTGTAGAAAACACAAGGCAAAACTAACTCGGATTTCAAGGAAAAATGAAAGCATGTTTTCTTTACTGCTTTAAGAAAGGATGAATATCTGTTGTGTACCCAATATGCAGAAACATCCTAGTATAACAAGATACAGCTTAACTCCTAGAGTCCTTGTTATTTAATCCATTTAGTTCTGCCCAGGGATCACATGAATTTATGGAAACCCCCTGCTACCCTCTTTGTTGACTTCCATCCCTGCTGGGAGATCCCCATCTGCTGGGAAGTGAAACTCTGTCCTGAACTTTACCTCATTTAACAGAGTGCTACATGTAAATCCAGCTTCTTCATTTATTACTTTGACAGAGCAGATGGCAGTTGGCTTTTTAAATACTATAATATTGCTTAAAAACAGCTACATTTGTAAGATATAATAGTTTTAGCTACTTGGATTCTAATGCCTGATTTCAGGAAGAGACTCTGACACAGGCAATTAAATTTTTGAGCCATCAGTACTTAGCGATGCATCATAATTTAGCTGTTTTCAGAAAATCATATTGTGACCAAATAATCGTTCATTAAGACAGAAAATACTTTTTTAATGGAAATTTGAGGCTCGTGTTTGGTGGCTGATATGACTGACTAGTTTTCTAATAGTCTTAATCACTGGAGTATTTCTTTACTTGTTCATTGAAGCCCATTAATGGAAATGTGTGATGTTAAGTCTAATATCTGCTAAACCTTGATGATTGTTTTGACTTCCAGCATTGTCCTATAAATAACTGTGAATGACATGCACTGAAAATCAAAGAGTTTTATTTCACTGTGATTAAAGAGAACAGGTTCACCCAAGACTTTCACTTTATCCAGTAAGACCATAGAGAAATTATTTGTTAGCCTGAGTCAGATGTAATGTACTTCAAAATGTCTTGTCCTTAGAGATGCTACCCTAAATGTATAATGCAGGATTTAAAAATAACTTGGAAACTCAGACTCAGAGGCTGAGTTTGCTTATAGAAGGTGCATAATGGAGTAGGAAACATTATGCACAATCACAGAATCCTGGATTTGAAGGCTGCAAACACTGTAAAATACTTGTCCTCCTGATCCAGCCTAATGGCTTCTCTGTTTGTCTGTTTGCTTATATTCAGTGGTGTCTGAAAGGATTTTTAGCCCCGAAGAAGGGACGTAAACCTTACATTGTCATGGCCGACTGTGCTTTTATACTTTGAAGTATTAGCTATATGATGCTCAGTAAAATTCAGAGTGCATGTCTTTAACTTGACATAGCCAGGCTCTTTGCTTATGTTCATCTTGACCATGAACCCTCTGATCACATTACAAGTACTATGGCCAAAGGGCAGTAGTTGTTGGCGTGACATTTGTGCTCTGTCATGTAATCGTGTCATCTTGTACGGCAGCTTCCGGGTGAGACCTCATATGAAGTATGAGACAATCTGTATTTTCTGGAATAAATTAAGCAAATGTCTCTAATGTGTATTTCCTTAGTTTAAGTCAGGTATTTTAAGATAATTCAATCCTACGCATATGCGCATGCTCTAATGGCAGGTATTGTGCTTCATAATAGGTCTTTGCCTTTCTTATGATAAACAACACTGTTTAGAAACAGGGAAGGCAGTCCCAAGAGGGCTTTTATGTTGAACTGTGCAAGCTTCCCCTTTAACTTTCCAGGTCAAACTTATTTGATACTACACCTTGCTTTTATTGATCTTATATATAGAATTATACCAATAGGATTCTACCTGTCAGAGAAATTTCATGCAGTATACTTTAAATTTTAGTATAGATTTTTCTTAAGTTTTAATATCAGACTGTATTTCATTGATTAATTTTTAAGATTCTTGAATTAGAAGTTATAACCTTAGGGCCATCTTGTACAGAAAGATAAACCTGATGGAGAATTCCTTTGCAACAATTTCTTACAATGTGATACACAGAAAAGTGAATGAAATCCAGAGAGGCTCTGTTCTTACCTAATAAATCCCCAAAGATAAATTGAAGGAAAATACAAATTTGGTTTGTCTGTTCCTGCTTCAACTATAATTATAACAGTGCACCTCTCCCTTACCAATGTAGCTCTAATGGAAAGAGCAACAATATTCTCCTGTCCCACTGCTGCTGCCTGTATAGATAATAGGAAATCTGTGGATAATTAGTGAGCATGTATAGTCTGATCCTGGGAAGACAATGGACTGCAGTGGGAGACAGTTTGGGTAGTAGAAGGAGATCAGGATCAGTAAGGCAGCTGAGCCTTGCTGGTACAAGATGTGCTGCCTTCCACATGTATACAGCTCTCAGTCGTACAGTCTAACCTTGGAAGATTTGTGACAGAATAAAAATGTTACTGAATTTTTCTTTTTAATTTCAGAGCCTACAGGTTAAAATTTAGTAGAAAATTTTTTATTACTCAGTATTAAGGAAAATGGTAGAATCAGGACTCAGGTATTTATTCTGAGATGTCTAGAATTGTCCTTTTCATTGTAATTAAAACTTAAAACAAATGTAAAACATGCAATATGTGCTACCCAAGTAAAAAGAGAAATGTAGTCAGTAGTGAAATTTAGCAGCACACAGAAGTTAAGGAAAAAGAAAAAAAATCCCCAGCATGATTGCACAAGCTTTTAAAAAATCTCCACCATGGTAAACTGGTCACTTCCTTTTCTCAATACTTGTGTGTAGGCAGTTTATGGTATTTCAGTAATTCTGATCTTTGTTTAACTACATTACTGTGTGCCAATAAAATGGGAAGTTCAAACAAGCAAAACAATCACTCTGTGTACAGCTAGTTAAAATTCATGGCTAGCAGGGAACAGATTGCCATAGGAAAACCCTCAGCCTTTCCATCTACTGGTACCATACCACCAGCAGGGCTCCTTTTATGCAACCTTCTCGCTGTGGTTGACTCTAATTCTTTTGCAAATCATCCGCTTCTCTCACAAATTTATAGCCCTTTGACTACTTTCTGTGGGTGGCTAGAAACATCTGTGTAGCAATCCTTCAGTGTATGTCCTGCACCCTGCTTGGAAACAATGGCGCAAAGGCCAAGAAGAGCACAGCAGTGCCCAAATGCAAAAACAGGGAGGAAGAATGGAGCTGTTTAACATGCGTATTCATTACTCACACTCAATTAAGACTGAGTGAAGGTGGAGAAGCTGAAGGCCCTACTTTGTCAGCCTCAGAAAAAAGTTCTTATGATCATTACATCTTGTTTCATTGGACTAATTCATTTTAGGCAGTGCCAGTTTCCTCCTTGATGTCAGTCCTATCACTATCAGCTGCCACTTTTATGGGAGGTTTTGTAGTAGATTTGGCCAAGCAAAGACTGAGCTGATTGAACTCTCATATCCCAGGGCCTTCAGGATGATGAACAAAATGTCTTAAAAGAGTACACAGAATTAATTTACAGGAGTCTTAAATTGAAATCAATGAAATGGGTTTTAATAGCAGAAGGCAACATTTCCCCACAGTTTTAAAAGTATTAAATAGATGGGATAGAATTCCCTACTGAACTCTTAACTTAAATATTTTATTTATCTATAGTAAATATTTTAAATGTCCATACTACTAGAGATTTATCTGAAAACCTATTTCTTTTAATAGAACCTCTTTGGATAACCAGGCGATGTGAAAGAAGGAAGAGTGAAGGAACTTTTCCTTTTTCTTTTTTTCTGGCTAGCATAATTATACCAGGAGATTAAATTATGACATTTAGAGTACAATAAATAGTATTCTTTCCCTTCTTCCTCCCCCTCTGCATACTGACATATTGACATCTGAGAGTGCAGTGAAGGGCAGGAGATTCTTCCCATGAAATTCTTCTGAAGTATGTAACAGTGCTTTTAAACAACAAAACCAAAGTCAATTACACAGTTATCTTTACTGAGATTCATTGGATTGGATTGTTACTTGTCTACCTCTCTTCTTGTTAAACAACGAAGTGCTGCATATTATGTTCATCAATGGGAACTGTGAAAGCAGGAGACATCATGATTTACAGATCTTGGTAAATTCTGGGCAAAATTTTGCTCCAGTCAAGGCTAAAATATTAGTTTGTCAGGATTAGGTACTGAAATTCTAGAAAGTATGTTGGCTTTCAATATATTTTATTGTACAGCTGTTGGATTAATTTTTGCAAACATGGCAAAAGAAAAAGAGCAAAAAGATGCACTTCTTACAGTCACTTGAACTGTATAATCTGCTGAGCTTTCTTCCCAGCTTAATTTTACATCTGCATTAGGTAATCTGCTTTGCAACAACAGATCTGTGCTCTCAAAGGATGTGTTTCAGATCCACCCAAGTGGCAAAGCAGCTGCAGGATGACATAGCAATCCATTGTTACCTGCAGAACCGTGAAAACGTCAGGTTATGTGGCCTATTCCAAGTTGGTATTGATGACATGAACCTGTGAGATAACAGACAAACACGACTGGCTTGTCAAGATATAGCTATTTTTCTGCAGCGTGTGCTAAGAACAGTGATGGCTATTAGTCTATTTTTACAGAGAGGGCTACTGACAGGTGCTGTATGTCTCTCCAGAGAGCCTTGGTGCAG
Organism: Oreortyx pictus; assembly: GCA_036925125.1. Taxonomy (NCBI): domain Eukaryota; kingdom Metazoa; phylum Chordata; class Aves; order Galliformes; family Odontophoridae; genus Oreortyx; species Oreortyx pictus. Next base: position 51,788,401 of record JAUPFR010000001.1, read on the forward strand.
GAATGATTAACTGACTGAGACAGAACTCTGAGCACACACTCTATTACTGTGTGTCATTGCAGAAAAGACTGTGTGTAATATTAGGTGGGATGCGAAACTGCTTGGATCTCAAGTATCAGATACTTAAGGGATTTAAAGAATAATCTCAGATTTTCAGCAAAAACTCTTACAAAGAAAACTAGCAGGATATTTCTAGTATTCTTAGATTTTAGCACGTTTTAACAGTATATTTATTAAGTGATGAAAATAATTTTCAAAGTAATTCATTTGTTTAACAGCATCTATGATTCATACTTGAATGGATTAATCTCTGGGGAGAAAGCAAAAGTGCATGTTTTAATGATTGAAGTCACTCAATAAATTCCTTCAGGATAGATATTCCGTTGATTGGCATCTGTCTGCACTTAAAACAAAGGGAAAAGAGCCCCCTTTGACACATCCCCTGGGGACTGCGGAATTTCTTTCTTTTATCTATTGTGAGTGTAAACACTCCATCTCACCCTTCCAAACTAAAGTTGTGCTCCTGAAATTAGATATACTTTACACTTTGTGTCACATCTCAGCTCTCTGTGAAGAGAGGTCCTCTGAGGAGCTTCTGCTTATCTTGTTTTACTTTGAAACCTGTTCAAAGGAAAGAAGAAAGATCCCACTTAGCCTAGTTAGCCTGAGACTAGATCATTTGGTTTGCTTATGGAAAGGCTTCCCTTTAAAGATAAGAGCTCTTAGAATGTATCAGATAATTTCAGTTAAAGTTTTGGGTTGTGTGTCTTACTGTCAGTCTAAGTACTTCCGCGGCTGTCTGCTTGAGCATGTGAACACATCACAGTTACTCAGTTTTGTCATTACAGCATCCCAGTGAGATAAGAAAATGTCTTTATTTTGTGCCTGGGGTGCTCAATCACAGGGTAAGTGAGGAATCTCGCCTGCAGACAAATGGAAGCTCTGTGGGAAGCACTGTGGTTGATCCAGTGTTCTCAGACTAGATCTCATGCCCCAGAGCAGCACTGTCTCCACAAAAACAAACTTTCTGCTGCTTTTGTCAGCTATGATAACAGCTCGTGAATGCCTTTTGTTGCAAATCATGTCCAAATTGTGCACACACCTGAATTCATGGCAGTGCTGCTTAGGCAGATGTCCAGCATTTTAAGATGTTATTCATGCCATGTACAAGCACAATTTTTGCAAGTTGTTGAGTGCAGTGCATTCTTTCATGATGTAAATAAGCATTTAGGACTTAGCCATATGAACAGATTTTTGTATCATCCAGGGCAAAATAAATAAAGGCACTTTTTAATGTCCTTGCCCATTCAGAGAAAATAAAGTCAACTTGTTTAATCAGATTTCTGGGATAAATGCAATGACTTATATGATTCAGCTGATTCACCTACCTTAAATCTCAAAAATATGACCATCTTAATCACCAGTCTTACACTGTCATAACAAACATTCAGAGATCAAAGTGAAAGCGTGTCCTTCAGCGAACAGGAGCAGAACCTATAGTGATGACCCTTCTGCTCTCAAAAGAGTACATTGGCTTGATTCTGAACTATTTTCTGCATGTTTAGCAGCTAGTGAGTGAGAGGACTGATTCTTTAGTGGTGCTGACCTTTTCCCCCAGTTTAAATAGGACACGGATATCATCTAAGATGATCTATGAAATCAGTTAAGGAAAGGCAGCAAGTTGTTTTGTCTTTCTATGTCAGCTGTAGCTACCAGTAAAAATGAGAAAGGGACTGACAGCACTTATACTGGGGTGGATTACAGCAGAGCATCATCTGGTGCAGAAACTCATTCCTGCAGTATTTTCCTCACAGTCACTGTGTCTTTGCTGTCTGTGGGAGGGACATGGGGAAGGGAAAAGTGCTATCTGCTCTCTCCTAGGCTGAAGCTAGGGAGGTTACTAATGTCTCTACTATTGCAGAGATTGCTTGTGTCTGCTGCAGACAGCAGTGCTTGTCACCATACTTCCACCATAGGTCTGCACAGCAGAATACAGAAAGTGCTATTGAAAAGTGCAGGCACCCCTATGAAAGTGTCATGACGTTGGAAGGGAGGCTCAGAAGGAAACTGAAATGCTCGCATTTCTCTCCCACGTTGGGAAAGGGCTGGAAATCTCCACCATCAGAACTGGCTGTTCAAGCTGATAAAAATAGCTTAAGTGTAGAGATACTGGCTGAAGTATGACTGTATTTTTATATTTTTGCATGTACACTCATATATCTCTCTATAAATATACATACATATGCACAACTGTTCCTTTTTTTTTTTTCTTGGATGGTCTTCCACTCTTAAAAAAATATGTAAAATGGGTAGAAGATTGCATTCTCCTACAAAGTCTTTGGAGTCTTACTTAGGTAGTTAGATAAAATTTATTTCAAGTGTAAGTGAAGTATCATAGAACAATTTCTCTTGCTGTTTTTACTGTCACAATCACACTATCGTCTTGTTTCATTATGCTACTAGATATTCCACTTTTAATATCCAGCTTGTGGCAATCATTTGCTCTGAAGGTGTCAATTACAAGATCATTGTACGTTTTTGTTTGATGAAAGATTACTTTCCAGTTATATTTGTCTAATGATAGATGGTGGATCGAGTAGTGAAATTGTCTAGTTTCTATCCTTGCCTGACTGCCTGGCAAATGAACTGACTTCAGGATTTCAGTGTCTAGTGTCTTATGCCTCTTCTCTAGTTCATTTCTATTACATTTCTGGTACAGTTTAGATGATCAGACTACTAGCATGATTCTTAGACTAGACTTGGACTTGGACTAACTATGGCCTTGTAAACAATCTAGATGTCCTATGTGCAAAGCAGATGTTATGACTGTTTACCCAGTGAGCTTTGATTTTTGATACTGCTGTACTTTCCTCAATAGTGTCAGCCAGAGCCACTAAAAGCACTGCTGGCCTCACAAGTTTATGGTTGCATTATAATCTCCTGGTAACACCTTCCCAGGTAAATGTACTTATCCCCTATAGAGGGTGAACACTTGCAACTGGCGTTACATAAAACTTAGCAAAATCACATGCTTTGAGTATAACAGTAAGACAGTACAATAATTCTGTGTGCCCTCAGCCTTCAGTACAGGCTTCAGGCTTACAGAGTATTTAAGGTTACATATACAAGACTGAAAATTAATTTTCTAAATTAACTCTGTTTTGGTTGCTTGCTTTTTGGCAGTGTGGAGAAATTTATGGTGATGCTGGTGAACACAGACGATTCTTATAATCTCTACATACAGAATTTGTGTGTTCTGCATCAAGCTAGTAAAATTACTCTTACTGACTTCTTTCCTACACATCCTTACTACCAGAATAGATAGTAGATGATATTTTCTGTTTTGGCATAATAAATTACACCCAAAATTGCAATTAAAATACTCCAATTTATACTATTTGAAGTTCTGGTTCAGCAAATAAAGTAGGATGAATAATCTGAAATTAAAACCAAGAATGATACTGCTCTGTAGAGATCATTCTAATTTGATCTGTGTAGTCAGTCCGTGCCTGCAGACTTTGCATATAGGTTCAAAATTCAGAGAAAATGAAAGAGAAGAGAGGGCTTAGAAGGGAGGTACATAGCACAAAAGCAAAACACCATGAGAATTCCTCCTGCTCAGCCATTAGATAACAAAACCCATCATATAATAGTGATTTATCATGGGAAAGAAAAGGAAAGATCATGTGTATAAATGAGAGTGTTAGTTGAGTTGCAGTTCAGTTTCAGAGTCTTCATATTTCCTTCCCTCGGTGTTACTCTTTTCTGTGGCTTCTTTTCCCAGTGCCTTTATCCTTCATCTGTATGTTAGTCAAAGTCTGCCTTCCTGGGTACTTTAAACACCCCTAATTGTATCAGGGCTTTTGACCTTCTGCTTTTTTAAGTGCAAATTTAAGTACCATGCTTGGGAATGTTAAGGATGCTCTGAGGCACTGGGCTGAGAAGTACTGAATTGTTTTTGGAAGCAACCTTCTCATTTCTATGAAATAATCAAGAGTCATGTGGTAGGAATCCATCTTGATGTGTTTAGATCCACATGTAAAGCACAACACAACAAAAAATAAAACTAAAAATGAGGCAAAATATCTAGCATATTTTCATGTGGTGTCTGATACCCAGCTGCCTTTGGTTTTGCAGATGGACTTGGCAGGATGCCTGAACAATAATTACCAGCAAGATTTTCTAACTTTTCTTGAGTTAAATGAACCAACTACTGAAAGAAAATTGTTTGCTTGTTATAGAACAACATCAGAATATTAAAGTGGGTAATATAAAAATAAACAATGATTTTTTTTTCTTAACACCTTAGACTTCAGTGACTTCAAGGTTAACTTAGGATTTTTCTACAGTAGGAGGGGGAGGGAAGCCTGAGAAAGACAGGTCTTCTGGAGATGGAAGAGTATTTTCTGTCTTTTACCAGTGATTTTTAGCAAAGGACAAACTAATGAATGTGTAAGCATGCAACCATGACAACAGTAAGGGAAGAAAGAGCCTCATTACCCACAAAATTGCTGAAATTACTGTTCTCATAGGTTTCCATTGAAGTGATGTTGTTTTCCCTAGACTGATTTTATGTTATTTGTCCAGACTGAACTTTTTATAACTTTTGTAGACTTTTCATTTCTCTAATAAATTCTTACCCAAACAGCTATGCCTAACTCAAAACTCAAACACGTGATCACAAGATGCAGAAACAATATTGAAAAATAACCTTGTGTTGTTGAGTGTTGACAACATCTGCAGAACTGAGAACCTAACATAAAATTGGGATCTATGGTGATGCTGTTCCCTCTTTATTGTTTGTCAGCCTCATTAATTCTGAACTGTTGCAGGTAAGTTTGCACGAATCACGACATCATCTGAGTTCTCGTATACACTTTAACATTCATAAATTCTGACTGTTCTCTTACCACTTCCAGTTGGTCTGTATAGGGTGTCCAATATTAACTATAGATTTCAATATTTTGGAAATAGTCCATGACTTAGAGAGCTGTCTGCATATCTGAAGCCCTTACATACTCAAGGAACCGAAACAACCTCTAGCTTTCTTTTGCAAGTTAGGCAACGAAGGCAGTTATGGATGATCTTTTCCATGTAGACTTTTGCATTCAGCTGCAGAGAAGCTGCTAGAGAGAAGCACATGGAGTAGCCTTTGTTGAAGACTCTAACTTTTTTTTATATACTGTTTTTTTTCTTTCCTATGACAGATAAGATTGAATTTAGTGATATGTTTCCTAACTGAGGATAATATTGAATGTACATGGGACCAGTAAAATCAACTGACTTTTTCAAAACAGCTCAAATAGGAAGAGCCCACAAATGGGAAAGAATAGAGAAGATCGTTTAAGGTTTCCATTTTCCCCTTATCTTTTTTTTTTTTCTGACTTTTATTTTCTTACTATCTACTTTCTTTTTTCCTGGATTTCTCTCTTCACTCTCTCCATATTCTCATTCAGACATTGGTATACATTGAACCTATTCCAATCTAATAATTCTTAAGCTGGCTGTATGTTATGTATATGAGCTGAATTAAACATACCATCTTCCAGATAATTATTTACAGCCTGAAATGGTACTCAGTTTAACAGTGATTCCTGCATTAAACCACTGGCCAGCTCTCTACAAGCTAACACATTGTCGTTTATCAGAAAGTTTTGTTTGCAGTTCTTGCTTGCCCCTCACTTCTATCATAAAAACCCTATGGTTCAGGCACTATGCTGTCAGTAACGAGTTAAGACATTTAGCTCACTGCTGGTCAGTTCAGTATCTTCATGTCCTTCCTGGAAATGGTTGACAAAAGAAAAGGTTAAGAGTTGCACAGTAATAAGGTCATAAGATATTGAAGGACAGCAATACAAGGGCTAGGAGAACAATGGCAAGGACGGCTGGGAGATCTGAAATAGTAAAATCTTGCTTGAGAGAATAATATCAAGAGGAAATGGGAACAGTTATGAGAAGAGAAAAGCAGACCATTAGAGGAGAAAGGAAGTGTTGAGCATAGAAAGAATCTAGTATCACGTTCAATTAAATCTGCATTACACACCTAGTCAAAACACCTCTTCAGATATTAAAATGAGCAAAAAAATTGATTGACCATCTGTATTTAACAACTGACATTTTCTTTCTGTAAAAATAAGAACCAAAAAGAAAGACCACTGTTTGTTCACTTTATAGGTTCTGAATCACAAAGATTCAATAGATCTCAAGTGGAAGAGCATCCCTTTCTCTAACCGCAGGTCTAATCTGGAGATCTGCTTGCTTAATAAAGATGATCTAATATCTGCATTGAAGATATCTTGGGATAGGCATTTAAGGTGACATTTGTGAAGTAACACTCGTCACTGTATTCTGCAATATTAAAGAAGAGGCTTATTTTGAGTTATTAAGCTGTAGTTCTCTTGGGATGTAAATCAGCTGAAGTCTCAGTTCAGATAAATCCTCTCCAAAATCTCTGAAGTCTTTTCCTCACATACCTCCCAGTTCAATTGCAATCTTGATACCCTCTAAAATCAATTTATTTATGATGATTGTTAAATATTGTCTCCCCATTTCTACAAAATACATCATTATCACCTTACTGCAGCAGGAACATCTATCCTATACTTTACCATACTCTCACATTACCACTACTGTCCTTTCCTGTGGACACTGACCTTCACCTTCTCCATTGACTCCACTGTCTTTTCTACAGTCAGAACTCCTTCTCTCTTTATTTCTGTCTGGTCTAAATTTGCCTGGGTTTTGCTAAAGCTCTAGGCGGTATCAGATAATGAATAGTGAACTGGAAGCAGTTCACTTTGTATTTTTAGACACTTGCCAAAGCATGAGAGTCCCTTTGCTTCCCTTTTCTGCTTAAATCAGAAAGCCAGTCAAAGGTCACTAGTTTTATGAACCATGTGAAAGGGGCAGGCCTCTTAGGTGGAAAAAAATGATTGAAAATGAACAGGTGAATATAATCAAGATTTAAATGCCTTCTTAACATGGTAAATTCTGTGGGACAAGTTCGCACAGCAGTGAAATGAGCAGGCATGGAAGCTCACATTTCCCAAGAGTGTGACTAACGCAGCTCTAAAACAACACATGTAATCCTGAAGTATTAAAGTGCTCATAAAAGAGCACTCCTCTAAGTCTATGAATATTGTGTGAAGTCTGGCTCTGCTTTATAGGATGTTGTTCCTTAGTCACACTGTCTCAGCATGGGATATCCTAGTGCTAATGCACTTCTTTTTTTTTTTCCCTGTTTTGCAGTGGAAGCTGACTTATATTAGTGATATATTCACAAGCATTTCTAGATGTATGGGGCAATATTTTATTCAGTTGTTTTTTTTTCCTAGGCAATTATAGAAAAGACTAAGTGCTCCCAATCTAAGGCTAAGTGCTTTTTCTTCAGCAATGTACTGTACCATAAAAATGTTTGCGACAGGAACCTGTGGTACTTTTCTGTTTTTAGATAGCTGGACACCATTTAATTGCCATATTATTTCAAAACCTCTTCTAATTACCAGCCAGATTTGCTTCTGTGCACTGATATTCCAGGTTTTCTTTCAGGTGCACAGGAGTGGTGTCTTTGAATTAGACAGAATCGGCAGTGTGTGGATTAAATACAAACAGCAGCCTTTCCAGTGTTTGAACTAAAAGATACAGCACAGATTGGTGGGAACCGTGTGTGTGAGTTATTGCTTTTTTATAATACACACACACACGCAAAAACAATAAAAAAAACCCTGCAGAGTCCGGCCTTGCTGTATAAAATTCCACTTCAAAAAAGAAAAATCAGAATCGAGTACTTTGTTACAATCAAGCGGAAAGTCAACAGAGACTCTTTAACTTTTCCTGTTTTTGTTGTGTCTAATGTCCAGCAATTGGTTAAGACTAATAGACATTTTCTCAGGGTTACATTAATACTTCAAAGCATTAGCACAGGCTGTGACTAAAAATTGGTTTTTCCTTTTTAAAGTGTTGATGGCAAGTTTGATTAAAAATTTTATTCCCCATAAACAACTTCTGCAGTTAAGTAGACTTTTTATTGTAGACTCATTTAATTTATTAAAGTTTCATCTCATCTGTTTGCTTAGTAAAACCACTTATTTGGAAAGGCTTGACAAAAAGGAATCTGAGATGCCTAAGTGCAAATAAATATTTGTAGCGTGAAAACTTCTACATTGACTCGAAAACAAATTATTATTTTGAGCCAAGCACTTACAAAGTATTTGAAGAAAAGATAGGATCCCTCTTTCCTCGATCCTAGTCTGTAACATATCTATTCTCACAAAATAAATGAAAAGTTATTTATTACTCTTAGTAAAACTGGGAGTTTTATCTCTACCTCTGGATGTCCCTGTTCATATTCCCGCTCCTAACAGTATTAGTATGTGAATATAACACCACAATACTAATCCAGGAATAAAGTTATCTCCTCAAACAGGTTTTAGTAGCTGTAATGTGAACTGTGGCGGAAATGATTTTGAAAAAGTTTGTAAAATTAAAGACCACAATGCTAAATATTTCTATTTCTTATCATTAAGCACATGGGGGGAAGAAAACCACCTGTTCATCCTAGTAGTGCATTTTTCTGCAGTGCAGTTTTTCAGAAAGCATGGAGGTTGTCTCTCATTAATAGCTTCTTTCCATACCAGCAGGTTTCATGTTAGATTTGCCTGTTGGCATAGCCCAAAATGGGTTGCTTGAGGCCCTTCGCCTCCCAGCTGCTCATCCACAGCTTTATGTCCTCCCTTCTTTAATGAAAATCACTAGGGAGACACTCAGGAGAAAACTAAGCCGAAAGAAAGCTACTACTGCCAAAAGACAAAAAAAAAAAAAAAAGATTAACTTAATCTGGGACCTATGGGAGTTTGAATAAACATAGTGTTGCCACACAGAATAACACAGTGTGGGAGTGGGAAGCCATGGCAGTGGTGACAGGAATATATTGTTCTGAAGATATATTGGTTAAAAGTTGGTTGAACTACAATGTGGACTTCTGGTTTGTTAAATACTGATTGTCCTTTCATAGTCACTGTAAATCTGGTGTAATAAAATTACATATCAACATTTTCTAGCCTATTTAACACAAGTATGTTCACATAGCCACTCCTGATCTAGGCAAACTTTCATAGAGTCATAGTATCATTGAATCGTAGAGGTTGGAAGGGACCTCAAGAGATCATTGAGTCCAATCCCCTGCCAAAGCAGGCTCCCTACACCAGGTCGCACAGGTAGACGTCCAGGCGGGTCTTGAATATCTCCAGAGAAGGAGATTCCACAACCCCCCTGGGCAGCCTGTGCCAGTGCTCCGTTGCCCTCACTGTAAAGAAGTTCTTGAGTACATTCATGCGGAACCTCCTGTGCTGCAGTTTCTGTCCTTTCCCCCTTGGCCTGTCTCCACACACTTCTGAAAAGAGTCAGGCCTCGCCACTTTGACCCCACACCTCAGATATTTATAAACCTGGATCAGTCCCCTCTCAGTCTTCTTTTCTCAAGGCTAAAGAGACCCAGTTCACTTAGCCTTTCTTCATAGGGGAGATCCTCCAGGCCCTTCACCATCTTTGTGGCCCCGCGCTGGACTCTTTCCAAGAGATCCCTGTCTTTTTTATACTGGGGAGCCCAGAACTGGACACAGTACTCCAGATGAGGCCTCACCAGGGCAGAGTAGAGGGGGAGGATCACCTCCCTTGACCTGTTGGCCACGCTCTTTTTAATGCGTCCCAGAATGCCATTGGCCCTCTTGGCCACGACTTTCACAGTATGTGACCTGCCAATGCTCAGGGCTAGTACAGGTGTTTTTTGCAGACTCAGTCTCATTTCACAGTCCGTATGTTCAGAGATCAGGAGCTACAATCATCTGTATGGTAGTGACCTCCTCCTTACCAAATGCAATCAACTTTGGAGCTAAGATTACAACATGAGGTTTTGTCTGCACAAATTATGCTGCCTCTCCACAGCCCCATCAATACAAATAATGTATCAGTGACACCTGTTAAGTAGGTAAAGTACAGAACATACATATTCAAAAATACAGTTTCAGTTTACATATTGAAATATTGTTCTGAAGTCATTCCTCAGAAAAATCATTTGGATTTTGTACCTGTTGCATACCTTGTTCATATTGGGCTGGAATATATTTGTGCTGATTTCAAATGATAAATCAATTTTTTCAAGATCTTGTCAAAGTAATTATTTTGGTAATATACAGAGTTTAAAGAAGAAATATAAAATCAAATTAGGAACATCCACATTGTAACAGAGATGATGAAATTATGAAATCAAGCGGTCATCCTGACCATTTTAGGCACACTGATTACTTTGCTTAAAATTTTCTTTCTCTCTCCCTTGCCAAAGCACACATTCTGCAGTGCTGGAGAAGAAGCCTATTCCTACTGAAAAGCAAGCCCTTTTGATCCCTCATACTTTATAAAAACAATGTAAATGTATGTCTAGTGGTAAATAGCTTTGAGGTACTTAAATCACATTTGTGGCTTTATTTTATATACATTCTTGTGATCTAGCACTCTGCTGACCTCTGGTCTGAAAATGCCTCTCTTGGAATACGTATTACTCCCAATAATGTGAACAATCACTTAGCTATTTCTTGTGATTTTGCTTTCACCATGTTTCTGTACTTCGATTTCCTCCTATTTTTCATTCTGACATGCACACACAAACTAATGGTTGTTAATATCCTTTCTAGATACTGAGTCCTGGTTACACTGCTCTTCAGGTAATAGCTAAGGCTACACAGGCATGGGACCATAAAAATGCAATCTTTAATCTTAAGGACTTCCTGTTCAGGAAGGAGTAAGTACAGACCAAACGGCAGCAAGCAAACAATGTGACCCAGGCTGACTTTTAATGTGAATAAACAAGTCTGTTTAAGAGTTATTCACTGCTAGATATTCTCAGCAATCCTGAAAGAAAAATAGTAGCTCTGCCAAAACTGGAATTTTGGTTGTTTCCACCAGAATCAAGTAAACTCTGTTTACTGGTGAATTGATGTGTTCCTTAGTTAAAGGAACAGAATAATTCCTTCCCACTACGTAACACCATCATCTCATGATCTTTCTCACAATTACAGATACGCAATGAGCAGTGTGTTCCTTCTGGCTCATTATTAAAGTAATGCAGTAGCTACCTCTGGAGGACAGTCCTTCAGAAGATTCTCCTTTACTTCATATTTGAGGAATTGAACCTATAGGCTGAAAGCCAAACGCTTCTAAACTCCTGAGCTTTACTGCATGTAATGTAAGCCATTTTTGGGGGGAAACTGTCTGAAGACAAGTTAGCTCTGTTTCCCTATGTGAGACGACGTGGACCAAACCTTACACAAAGGGGAAGCAAGTCCAAATAACAGGAGAAATCTCCTTTTTATTCCAGTGTATCATAAAGACTACTTTTGATCTTGCTCTACCTGTATGCTTATTCTATTTTCTGACTTTGTTATTGTTGTTGTTTGCTTTGTCTAGCTTTGCACAGAAGGAAATAAAAAAATGTTAGGCAAAGTTTATTCAGAACACAGAAGTCATGCCCTGACAGTTAGTGAGAGGTAGAATGATCAAAAAATAATTTTACCCTATAATTCAATTTTGCCCACTGGTTAAGCCATTGATTTTTTCAGTATTCAGCTAAAATATTCAGATATGATTTTGTTGTCACATTGTCTGTGGTGTAGGATTCAACTTTGTCTTAAAATAAACATAACCTTCTCTTTTTTAGCTGGAGATACTCCAGACAACTTGACATGTAATGAGAAGATGATGTAGCATTTTCTTTTTGATACAGATTTTTCACATCCCTCCCTTTCTCCCTCACACTCCTTTTTTCTCTACTTTCAGTTTTTATTGTTACTTACAAAGTTTGTCTGTGCAAAGCCTGAAACAAAAAAATTTCCAAGATTCCTCTATGCAAGGGTTATGCCAACATTACTCCGCTTCTTGTCATGCCATCTCTCAGGCTATAAAACAGCTAATCAGGACAAACCATTTTGGCACTTGCTTTACTGTCTGTAATGGATTTTGTTAAAAAATATATAAAAAATCCACTGCTTTTCAAGAGGAAACAAAACAAAACAAATAAAAACAACTGAAGAAGTAAAAAGTCACCATCCCTAGAGCTCACCTTTGAGAGAATATATTATGTTTGCAGTCATTCAGGGCTGCACATGTACTTTTGAAGATAGGACTGAATTCAGTTGCTTTGAATTCCTTTGGCTTTCATGAGATTAAATTGAACCTAAGTCTCCATACAAATATTCTCTCCAATCCCACTGCTTCCAGCCACTCAAATGTACAGCACTGAGCTCCATAGTTTGTAGATTATTATTTTGGTGTAATTTGCAAGTTTTGTACCTGAATATTCTCAGATAAATACACGTCCTCTGTGTAGTCTTGTATTAGTGGAAATAGATACTGTTTCATGGACTTAAGTGGAATATGTGATTTTGCTTTTCATATGTTTTAAATATTCCCAGGCTTACAAGATGCTTTCAAATCTGATAAATATCTCAGGGAGGTACACAGATGCTTTTCAAGAAAAGGATGAAAGCCGCTTAACTTAGCTTTCAAAATTAGGTTCCCACCATGATAATTTGAGATATTTTTTTCTGTGTTTAATCTTAGACAAAACCAACTTTTTACTAAAATAGACTGTCCTTGTTCAAGTGTCCCTTGATATACTGAAAGCAACTTCCTCTCAATTTGGGAAAGCCAAATCTCTACTTATCAGAAAAGAGTACAGCTACGTCTTTTCCTGTTGTGGTTTTTTTTTTTTTTTTTCCTTATATAGATTGCTTTCTACAGACAAGAGGTAGCTGCAGTGAATGATTTGGGAGCAGGACAAAACATGTTTGTTTTTATGTAAGAGGACACACAGTAATTTTAAGTCTTTGAAATGAACGTAGAAGTTGAGTTTTATTTAATGTAACTTGAAGAAAACTCTCTCATGCGAACCACTGTCCTGATACTTTAGAGAAACAGGAAGCAATTTTCACAGTTCATTCACACAACCAATGAAATGTGAAATAGTTTGCATGGTTAGGTGAGACTGTGGGATGTTCTCTGTATCTCTGGGTAAAATAAACCTGTTCCCAGGGCACAAGGGTAAGGAGAAAAACACTGAGAAAAAAAAATGTATTTATTAAGATCAATGTTACTGTTAGAATAATAGACGGCAGACAAGAACTGCCCAGTGCTCTATATTCTTATTTATATCCAAGAAATGTTACAGAAACTTTGCCCTGCTTAACAAAAGAAGTGTTTTTTTTCATCCAGAGAGAACAACAAGTTTGATTAAAATTGGTGAATAGGGATACAGCAAAGCAAGTTATAACAGGCATCATCTTCCACATGGGAGAGGCTGCTGGAAAACTGTAAATCTTCATGTGAAAACAGAGAGTTGTCAGTGCTACTACAACACGTGAAAAAGGGGCTAGGGTAGAAAGATGTATCTCCCTTCATAAAAGGCAAACTGAGTGATGGAAATGCATAGAAAAATTACAGGATGAAGCTAATTAAAATTTTAGAATAGTGGCACCCCCTTCCCCCTCCCAGTAGTCAACTTGATTGACACTTAATAATTTGCCAGTCCATTTGTTTCTTAAGAGTGAAGTTCCCACAGCAAAAAAAAAAAAAAAAAAAAAAAAAAAAAAGGAACACAATAGTCTGAGCTGGAGTCTTGTGGGGAAGTGCAGCAAGCATGGTGAAGCTCTGATGAGACTATTGAAAAAGCAGCTGTTTCTGCCTTCACTTCTGACCTGGTAGTGCACTCCAGTATAACTGTGTTCAAAACCCTTTCACTCTTTACTCAGTGCTGCTCGCCATTCAGTGGGACAGAAGCAAGATCTTTACATTGGTTTTAAACTATTTCAAGAAGCAGATGCTGCAATTACCTTTAAAAGCAATAGCTAGATAGACCTTGAATGGTGGCCTGTTTTTATTATTGCTGTCTGTCCAGGGAGCACTTTTATTGCTAGCAATCAGTGTTAGATCTTCAATAGCAGTTGATCATTTTTGCTTCAGGCTTTTGTGTGCCCATATGGCTGTGTGTGGGGAATGCAAAGAAGAACAAATTTTACTACAGGATTAGCAGACTTGTCTTGCTTTTTAATTTTACATTATGGCCTATTGTGTGCATACTGCAAAATGAGGAAGCAATGTGATTAAACCACAAAAGCTATTCAAACTGATGGAATGTATGTCTCAATCAAAAACCATATCTCTGGACATGGTAATTATAGAAGGTCTATAGAATCGCTGACACAGATGGCTTGGGAAACAATATATATTTACCAAAATGTAAAATTTTCCCTAAGAGTTACCCTAAGGGTGGTACAGATTTCTTCACTTGATAAATTTGTATTACACAAATGGTAGAGCTCGTAATGATAGGGTTAGGAAAGTAGAACAGATATTAATAAGTGTACAGCCTTTTACCTTGAGTGATATAACTTTTGCTCATCTCTGAACTACATGTGTCATAGCGGTCCTGAGTCCAGGGAAGCTGGTTGCTCTGAGAGAAATTTCCCAAGTAGACAGAAGGGCCCCAGGAACAGCAGGTTCAATATACAGATTTGTTCTTATTGCACCAAACTGCCTACTAAAAGGCATACTCATAATTAGCATCACATCAATATTACATTAATCACACTAACATTTGATGTAATACAATCACTGGAAGAATATGTGAAGAGTGAAGGAACATTTTACTATTTTGATTCTACACTGTATTGCCTTTGAGCCTCTGGTAGTTAGATTTCCAAACCTTTTTCACCTGTAACTTACAGCCAGTTTCCAAGATTTTCTAGGGTTTTTTTTTTTTTTTTTTTGTGAGCTGATGGAAGTAAGTTTTCCTCATGTATTGTTTGTTTGTTTTGTTTTTGTTTTGTTTTGCAGTGAAAAACTAGACTTGGGTTCTCCATGTGAGTAACTACTTTGGAAGGAGAGAAGGTTAGAAGTAGGTACAAACTTCTATTGAAATTTACCAATAATAATAAAAGGTAGCAAAAAATGTGGATCAAGTGAGAATTAACAATGTTATGAAAATCAGAGTCAAGTCACTTAGCTTGTAGAAGTAGACAGGGATCCACTGTTTTCAATGGTCTGCTATTTTTTTTTAATTGTTTCAATGCAGTTGTGTGAGAATTGCTCCAAACAATTGGTTACATAATGTCCCTGCCTTAATAATCTGATAAGCAGAGAAATACAAAAAGCGAGCATCTGGATTTTACACCCACGAGAGTACGGGCTATGGCACTGCTAAGAAAATGAAATTCCCATAATAAAAATGCAATTTTGGAAGCTAATAAATAGGATGTTTTTTTTCTCAGAGGTTACTCTCAATGGCATATTAATTTCTCTGTAACTTGCAGCTCCATTTCTTTCCTCCCAGAAACAGCAGTGGCAAGATGACCCTTTCCTCTCCTGTGGAGTTTGACTGACACGGTGCTGCCAAGGAGAGAAAATGATTTTCAAAGTTTGACCTAAGAAAAAACATTTCTTGTGCTCTCACTGGACTTTTGTTGCTTCAGGTGTTACAGGAAAAACAAATCTCTCAACCTCTTTGGTTCTTAATAAGAGTATTATTAAGATCCCCAAGCATAGCTGATACCGCTCTTCCAAACAGTCCAAGAACTCCATTCATTTATTGATGCACTCTCCATGAAGGGATTATGTTTCACTTTGTTTGAAGGACCTGAGAGCCCTTATTATTTTTGTTTGCAGAAACACTGTGGTGCACATGAAAGAGACACAGAAAAAAACCTTTATTTTAGGTGGGGAAGAATGCCTAACAGTTGATTGCCTCTTTTTTTTTCTTTTTTTCTCTCTTTCTTTTTTTTTTTTTCCTGCATTTGAAGAAAGCTTCTTGGATGATTGATTTCTGATTTAGATTACCACATCCTCCCTGTTGTTCCCAGTTCTGTTTACTGAAAATTTTAGCTGCTACTTTCGGCTGACATTCAGGATATTGGTAAGGTTAAAGATAATGACTGGGTTACTCCATGTCTAGTTTATCTTGCTGAAAGCTTTCCTCCCAGCCAGTAAAGACAAAGAGTTACTTAGGATTAAAACAAAATAAAACAGGATAAAATAGCAATAATTAAAAAAAAAGAAAGCTATCTTTCAGATTTTATCACAGCACTCATCGCGCAAAGCAATTGCAGCACTTGGTGGAATGACTGTGAGTGCTCATGCAGTTTCTAGTGTATGGGGTGGAGGACCTACAAGCCAGCCATCAGATATGTGTCTGCCAGCAAATGTGCACTCCCTCGGAGGTGCTAACTTTATCAGCCACTGTGCTCAGGTTTTGTGGCTCTATCAAGGCTGCTCAGATCCATGACACTGTTGGTACCCAAATACTTCATAAAGTCCCCTGGAAAAGGGTGAGGAATGGCTGTCAGGGAGTTATGGGGTCTGGGAGAGCAGATCCAAAATTCTTTAGATTTGACCCGCTGCTCTTGCAGCGAGCCTGTTTAAATTATTAAGTCTGAAAAAGTTTTTATATTTTCCTACATACTCCATGTTTTTTTTCACCCTATTCTTAGAAAGTCAGCAAACAGAACATGTATGACTTAATTCCTTTTCCTACACTTAAGACTTGAAATACCTTATTTATAAGAGTGCCATTTATTTTGGTGGTCTGAAAACCATTTTAATCAGGCAGTTATTTTCCACACAAGTACTGCAGAAATAAAGTAGTTTGCCTCATCTTTTCGTATTCCTCGTTTAGTCATAGCCAAGTTTTCATTCAACCTGCTTTCATTCTCGGTGTGAATCAGCCTTGGACAGTCAGTGAAGGCTGAGAAGGATTTAAAGTAACTGAAGGATAACGTGTAGCATGAGAAGTTATACCCTTTTAATACTCCATCTTTGTGTTTAGTTTAAATGAGGCTTTACTTTTTTTCTGCATGCCAGCAAGCACTAGGGTCTTTTGACAACTTTGGAAGGACAGTATGCTCCTGAATCCCTGATATCCAGTTGTGGATACCTCAGTGGATACCAGAATGCTTACTTTGTGCATTGGTACAGTGTGGTGTACTTCACCTCTGCATGCAAAACATCTTGCAAACTTGTTAACATTTTCATGGTAAAGCAGATCCTGACATTTTAATAAATAAAGGAGACATTCATTTTATCAGTTATACCAGATCTCCTCCTGAAAATTGTGGTGGTGTGTGAAGTTTGCAGTTCCTGTCATGTACCTCCAGCAAAAAATAAAACCAGCAAGGAGTAGATTTATATTTCCAAAGAGATGGTAACCTGACACAACTTCTAAGTCTCTACTAAAAATTTTTTTGAGTATCCCACTTTACAAATAATGCAAAATTGTAGTCATTAAAATATTGTTTATTGTATTATTATACTGAGACTAATTTTTCACTTATATACTGTGCCTTTTTATGGATATATGTTTCATAGATTTTGATAGATTTCTTCTGGTCTTCCAGGGTGTAATACAGCATTGGGTCATGCCTTTTACTGTAAAGTGACTATTTACATTTAAAGGAAGTCTTTACAGACAACTACTAAACTAAAGGTTAGGGAAAAAGTAGACCGCTGCTTAAGCTATAATAGGACCACAGCTAAGTGGAAGAGGAAAGATATTTTTAGGCTGTGAACTGCTGTCTTTCTTCCTGTGTCATGATTCCTGCTGCTCAGACCTGATGTTTTAAACTGACAAAGAGTTTTGCGTTTTTTCTCTTCCAATTTTTAAAATTTACTGCATGATAAGGTCAACTGATTTCAACACTTATCTATTTTGATAGCTATGTAGAGGAAAACAGTAACATAACGGAGCATTATGACCTCACTAGTGTTTCTGTAGATTCTTACGAACATACTGTTTTGTGAATTTCTTCTGCAATGAGCTTCACATTTTGTTTAATGGTAAAACCAAATTCACTGCTGCTACGAGTTTGGAAAGTAGATTTGATGTCAACAGGAAGATAATAATAATATCATGAAAATCCACAATAAATAACAGACAATATTTCTGCACTTCTGCCAAGCTTCTTTGGTGCCGAATTGCCTTCATAAAACATTGTCAGTTTCCAAATTGTTGTCTGCAAATGGAATTCAAAGTGCTCAGGAATAATCTGTCCTTTATATTTTTAAAGACCACTGCAGTGTGATACTGTTTTGGGAGTGCTGACATTCTGTTCAAGGTCCGTACTCTCAGTGGTAGCAAAGATATCAAGAAGATTCAGGGAAAATTACAGAAAAAAATTTAAAACAATGTATGAAATAGGGCATTATTTTATGTGAATATTTTAAGGAAAAATACCAACTTCCTCATATAGGTACATGGATCAGTCTCCTCTTCAAAGCTGTGAATGCCGTCTTAGATCCTATTAACAGCATCAGGCTGATGAACACCAGCTGTGAATGTCTCCTGAAATATTAAAAAAAGCTGCACAATTGAGTTTTTCACAGAACAGTGTTTAATAGCCTATTGTATAAAGAAAAAATCCCTTTGTATGAATCATATTCTGAGTTTTGGTAGATAATACACTGCGCAAATTAACTTCTATATTGATAAGCATTTAAAAGAAGGTTCTCATTACTTGGACAAGTATTAATCCTTTTTTGATTTTTCTCTCTCTTTTTTTCAAAGCCTGTTGTGTTCAGACTTTATTTTGAAGGCATAATTAATTTGATTTGGTTGGTATACCATACAACAGAATTTAATATGACTATAATTAAAGAAAAACAATTGAATGTTACGCCCCCTCAACAGGAACACTTTACCATCTAAATGTTCCAGCTGATGCAGTTATCCATGGTTTTACGTTCATCCAGTATTGATCATTCATTGCATGAAGCTTATCTTCCATAGCTTTAGTTTTGATTTTTTTCCACTGAGATTTTGCAGAAAGAAATCTGCCACTATGAATTCACAAAACAAAAAAAGAAAAGCCCTAAAAATTATGATCACGTTTAAAAATATATACAATAAACTGTCATTAATGAGATATAAAATATATTAAATATAATAATAAATATAGAATAATGCAATAAATAATGACCATATTTTACTAAATCCCTAGAGAATACATATTGAATAAATATATGCTGATTTATCATAAAGGGGATAGTTTGAATAAAAAATGGTCTAAAGCTATATTACAGGGAATGTTGAAGAGAACACTTTAAGAAATTATTCTGCCTAAACAACAAATGGTCCTAGACCTTGAACATGCTGGTGACGCCAGTTTGTATTAGGATATATGTGACATTACACCCGATAGATATGAAATGCTTCCATCATCTTTTGAAACAGTATTATATCAATTAATTAATGTTCCTCTGAGATTGTGTCTTTAAACAGAGAATTCTGTATATTAGTAAGATAATTCATGATAAACACTTGTAACCTTATTGTAACTTAAGCGCTTTACCTCTGATCCAGTAAAGCATTTAATATGGTGCCCCACTAACTTTGAGAGCCACTGAATTTATTAGAGCCACTGAATAGTTCTATGGAGTACTTTTATAATGAAAACTATTTATTTATAAACATCTATCAGTAATTATTATCTATAGCATTTTAAGAAAAGGCAATTGTTCTTTTATGCAGGTGTTATGATGAGACATGACATCGATTTTTATCTTAAATGAGCACTCAGAATATTAGAGTTCTGCAGAAGGTTGGTCATTTTTGGAAGAAACATTTCACATCATAAAACAATATATCAAGCATAAAAATACCTCTCGTGTTTTGTTTAGGACTGAATGTATCTTAACTAGTGTATGACCATTATGCATGCAGTGGTGGAGTAGGAAAGAAGAAACAACGTCAGAGGAGATTCCTCCTTTCCTCTGTCAAAGCACCTTCTTTGTTGCAATGCTTTTCTTCAGGTGCACATAAGAAAGCCATTCTGCAGGCTTCCTAAATTAGATAGAAGATAGTCTCTTCCATACAGAAGAGATGAAAGCACAATGCAAACCAAAAGCAAAGTAATGGATAAAACTCAAAAAATCCCCTTGCATTTTGCACTTATGACCAGTAAGATGCACTCTCAGAAGCAAAGAGCTGTGTTAGTCAGGCCCCCTGATTTGATCCAGATTGTTCCCAATAACATGCCGTCAGAATCTAAAACAGTAACTTATCAATATCTAACCTGGTTAAATTTATCTTTTAGTGGCATGGCATAAGTCTTGCATGTCCTTCCAAATTCTTCAATTATTATGAGCCATGAGCCGTAACAAAGGAATAAACGGAGTCTAGAAAATATTTTCCAAATATATACCCAATATCAACTGTTGTACAGGTTTCTGTTGAGTATTTCTACAGGGATCAGAGAACCTGCAGGCAGGAAAAAGTCTGGAAGGGAGATGCTGGGAAAATTTGGATGACTTCAGTCAGGAACTTGGACAGGACCAGGCCACATGAGACTTACTGCTGAATAGATTTTTCTGGACTACATAAGAAGAATTGAACTAAAATATCATTTTATATAGTGACAAAACAGGAAAATTCTATAGTGGTGTACGAAATCTGAATAATTTCCCCAGAAATTAAGAAAAAAGTATCTTACTGCAAATGATCTGTTTTTTTTTTTTTTTTTTCCCCAACTATTAAATGTCTGTGCTCTTCCTTCTAGCCACTTAAGGGAAAAACTAGAGTAAGCTGAAGGTAAAACTAAGCATTAAAATGTTAAATTTCTTATGTTTTTGGCTCTCAGTGCTCATTACATTTCTGCATTTTTCTCTGGTATGTCACAAAGCAGTAGTCTGCCTGCTTTTTGGCAACTGCGCTCTAAACATTGAAATGGACCATTTCATTTCCAATTGTGTGCACACTGAAGGGAGAGTTCTTGTGTGATGGATCTGAATGAGCAGCCTGTCTCCTTCCAGTTGAACCTTTAAAGGTAGGTAGGTAGTAAGTGCTGTAGAGTGTTCCTTTGCTGGCCAGCACAGGCACAAATAACTCAGTCAGACCCTTAACCACCTACCTAGCCAACTTAAGTTTTCTCTGGCAGATACTACCTGATGAAAGAATTTCTGTAGGAAAAAAACCAACTGTCAATAGAACTGAGATGAACTTGATTCCTTTAGAAAGGGTATATAAAAGAAAACTACTTTTGGCAAAATGCAAGAAAAAAATTGATTTCTCTCTTGAAAGGTTTATCTATTCATTTGATTGTCTCTTCTAAGTGAGCTGTAATTAGAGCTAGTCCTCTTCTAACCCTTCTGCTAATGAGGCTTTGCTCACTTCTATTAGTGACAGCACATTGTATTTTAATAAGGATCCCCCTGCCTGGCATGGCAGGGCCCACAGATAAGGGGAAGGAGAGCAAAAGGAAATGTAAAGAAGTGGGATCAGCAGGGGGTCCCCTTCTTGGCACTGGGTTCTACAGGAAAGCACTGTCTAACTTTGTCTTAGAACTGTCATTTGTATTAACTTCTAACCCATCACCTTCCCTGGTAGACTAGCTTTACTCAGTGAAGCGGGATAGATCCTTGGCTTGGCCTCTCTATCCCCTATTTCACTAAACTGAATGCAACACAAAAAGTTCACAGGGGAAGCATTTGGGGAGATGGTGTTAAGGATAGGGTCAAAAAGAGCTTTTAACTCATCTTAACATTACTGTCCTTTTCCATTTCAACTCCTATCTGTGCATCAGGGCTTTCGGTTTGCTCAGTCATCCATTGCTAAACAAAAAATAAATAAATAAAAGAAGAAGAAAGAAAAAAACCAACAAAAACACAAAAAGCTTGTAAATGGAAATTTTACGCTTTTTTTTTTTTTTTTTTTTTTAGACTCCAACACTTTTGATACCTGCACACTTGTGTTTTCTCTCTGTATGTAGGTTGTTGGTTTTTTTTTTTTTTTCCCTGCTGATTGAATCCTAGTTGGATACTGCTAGGCTGATTCTACCTTAGTGTATGCTGATGCAAATTGCGGGTAATTTCTCTGCTATTCAGTAGAGTTAGCAGGGAAAAGAGAATCAAGCCTTTTGTATCTTTTGTGTAATGGTCTTACATCTCAGCCAGAGAAACCCTTTATGACGAAGTCTTTTTTAGACAGTGGAGTCTGCTAGAATGTGACAGATAAACAGCATATGCCAGAAGGTAGAAAAGCATTTTTTATTTTTCTTCTTTTTTTTTTCTTTCAGTTCCTATCAATGACATCCCAAGAGCCATAAGCAAAATATATTTCATACTGTTAGTACGTTCAGAATCATTCTTAGGATCTTTCACACCTCTAGGGACATGATTCTGCTCTGCTTGAAATTACACTATATTGTTTACATGCCAGTGAAGTGAACACAGAAATGTACTGTTTTCACTCAGTTTGCTATCCACCTACATTTTTATTCATATCTGCAAATGCCTTTAACAAAATGTCAAGAACAAAGAAGTCAAGTCAAGGGCCCTACATGAAATACTGAGGTATTCAAGGAATTCAAGGTGTTATTTTCCCCTTTGAATATCATCATATGCTTGATATGCTTCCTTTCTGGGGGGTCATAAATTAGTGACCTTCCCGAAGGAGAGGCGGTTTGGTGACAAAAGAGTTAAACAGAGAGTATGGCAACTGTTTAGTCAGCTACTGATATTGTAGACAATAAGGATTCATGGAGATATGAGTTTATGTTAGCTCATATTCAAATTCTCACTCAGATCCTTAGGCTGTCCACACTGCCTGTATGCTGACATTTTGATATAGGCATCTTGATGCTACAACTCTCTTATAGGAGAAACTCATTTGGGGAGGGAACGTAACAACAGCTGATATTCAAGTTCAGTCTCTGCCCTGTGTGCACAACACTGTTTTCAGGTGTAATGGCCTCAAACCTCTAAGGAATTCTATTGAACTTTGTGAATTCTATGAAATTATAACTGTTTTACCTTTGTCACTAGCTGTCTCACCATAAAAAAAATTGCCTCTAGAAACCGTCTCTTTCATTTCTTGATGATTTCTCTAGTTATGATTTCAAACAGCTGGAGCAAAAGTGCTTGACCTGTTTGCTGGGATCAAAGACTGTTGCAAGTGGTGTTCCTTCTGATCAGCATGTGTGCTCTCCTAGATGCTTTCCTGTCCCCAGATGACTAGCAGGCTTTCAATGGCCTCCACTGTCACCTAGAACTACAGTTCATTGATATACCAGCATAGTGACCTTCTTGGGTACTAGCAGGAATACTCTAGGAGCAATCTTAGTGTTGGAATCTGTATGAGAGACAAGATAGACAATCTGTGTTTAAGTTCTCCAGAGCCACAAAATATGTTTTTTCCCTACAAAACAGAACATATTCCATACAAGCACACATTCTGTAGCTTTTTTAATGTTTCCTGTTGTCTCACATGCAGCTCACACGCAGGCTTCTTTTCTTTGTCTGAGCTAGTGACCCATTGTGCCAACTACCTGAAAGTGGCACCATGTATTCCCCCACTTGATCTTGGTGCAGGTTCTTAACTTCCTTAACAGCACTGTTAGGATGTACCATAAACCCGATGCAATCACATACAGCTCTTCTGTCCCTTCTTCCTCTTCATCCTCTTTCAATTCTCCAAATCTTTCAATATAAATTACTGACTCTATGCTGGAATATAGTCTATCACACCTCTGGCCATACCATGCCCATACCCAGTCCAGAAAGAGTGGTTACAATAGTCACTGTTTAGATGGCAAAGGCATGAATAATATTTGGAGAGGAATGTATTGAAACGAGACAAAATGATAAAATTGACTCTACAACAAACTGCACTTTACTAATGGTTGTTATAGAAAAACCCTTCCATGGATCTGGCATGGATTGCCCAGAGTCTGGTCCAGGCTGAACTTGAAAGCCTCCAGGTATGGGGCATTTACCAGATCTCTGGGCAACCTGTTCCAGTGCCTCACCACAGAGACACTCACTGTGAAAGACCTTTTCCTAATATCTAACCTAAGTCTACCCTCTTTAGGCTTGAATGTGTCCTAAAACAGCAGACCCTGCTAAAGAGTCTGTCCCCTTCTTTCCTATATCTAGTCTGTCCCCTTCTTTCCTATAACTCTGCTTTAGATATTGAAAGGCAGGTAATCTTGGAGCCTTCTCTTCTCCAGGCTGAACAGCCACAGTTCTCTCAGTCTGTTCTCGTAAGAGAAGTGTTCCATCTCTTGGATCATTTCTGTAGCCCTTTTGTGGCCATGCTCCAACAGATCTATGTTTCTATGTCCTCCTCCTTTTGTTTTTGTGTATTTGTCTTTCAGTTGCTTTCACTACTATATGGTTATATGGAAACTGGAGCTAGAAGTAAATAGACATGCTGAAGTATTAAGGTCACATAATAGTAGCAACTCTTTGATAATGATGAAGCCTTCAATACTGTGGCTTCTGAACATATCAATGTTTTTTATATCCTTACCCCCAGAGATTTTTCTTAATGTCCTCTTTGTCTTACAGCTGAGGAACAGAAAAGGATTTCAAAAATGATTTAGATTGTTGGTCTAATGACAGAACAAACTTTAACCTCCCTTAACTGCCAAGTAGAATTATCGGACTTCACTGATCTGGTTGAGTTGATTACAGGCGTGTCTATAAAGTAAATGAGGATAAGTAAGTACCTAAGAAAAGGTCAGAATTAGCTATCTGAGTGCAAAACTAAATGGAGGACATGATCTGACTAAATGGAGGATACTCTGAATGAATTGTTCAACTCCTGATTCACAGATAATTTTGTATGTATATTTTCTTAGATTCATAGATTCATAGATTCATTAGGTTGGAAAGGACCTACAAGATCATCTAGTCCAACCATCCTCCCACCACCATCCCTACCCTTCAAGCTACTAAATCAAATCCCTTAGCTTGTAATATGCAAAACAAAATATCCACTTCAGTGTCAGTTACAGTGACACCCTGTCTTTTGTGGAAATTAGGAAAGATAATTGAGTTAAAAAGCAGAGATATATACATTTATACATACATATTTTGCAATTGATCTTCTCAGCAGGCTAGTAATAGGCTTGCTTCCCCCACTGCCATTCCATGGAGCTCTTGAACTATGAACTTGCTACTGGAACTGGATACCCAAGATATATCAGCCATTTGTTTCTTTGTTATCTGCCTTAAACCATATCTTTTTACTCTTGTGAGTTATTTAAAGAGCTTGATATAGTTCAGTTAGCTACCTTTGTGTTTAGAGATTGTATCAATGTTAATGTTGATGCCTGGTGTCTCATTTACTGATGGGCAGAAAGCACTGTTCAGACAATACATTCATCTGTTCTAGAGAAGAAATTTCCATCAACTCTGAGAAATGCCATACTCAAGCTATAGTCCACATCCATGGTTATTTCTCCTGGTCTCAAAGCAGAGGAATTATGAGCTGAGGAGATGAAGATTGCCTATAGCATTGGTATAGGAATGTCACAAGAACTCTTTCAGTTCCTGTTTTATTTAGAATACTCCTGCCAGTGAGTACCTTTTTTCATACAGAGTGATACAAACTACTTCTCTTGGTTAAGAAAAGTTTCCAATTTCTGACAAGAGGAAATGTTCCAAGGACAGACAGCGAAGTGGGATCAAGATTGTAGTTTCTTTCCTTAAATTTCAGTATGTACTTGAATGCTGATGTTGTCGTAAACATTATAAAACATTCTCTTCAGAATTCCAGTTCCTTAAAAAGTTGCTTTTGTTTTTATGAAGACAAAATCATGCAATTACCAGCTTTATTTCAACACTTATGTATTCAAGAGTTGTCAAAAAATGTATGTGCTTGTGTGTGACAGTTACTGCCTAACTTGGAAAGAATGTGTTACTTAAATATATATGTTTAGTTCAAGTGTAATAGATCTACCATTTGCTCCTTGAAATTGCTATGCAATTTTCAAGAAGTCTCAAAAAATCAGATTTCAGTATCCACAACTGATGTCCTTTGAATCAATGAAATAAGGTACAGTGTGAACCTGTTTCTTAATTTGTTCTTATTCTGGTGTTACTTTATAGATATCTGAGTTTAAAGTACTATAGAAAACTCTAATTCCACTCATATGATTTTCTTAGCCTTTTTTTACATTTTAGATTTCCTCTCCACTGTTGCTAAAATATGCTGTAACCTAACATATTTATTTACTACATTTTCATTTGTGTCAATCAATAAATCTAAATCTTCTAAAAGCATACTTTTCAAATTATGAAAAGTTATCGTATTACTTTGTTTTCAGTTGCAGAAATAAACATGATTATTACTGTTTAGTGTAAAAATTGTTGAGAAAACTGCAAAGTCCTTGCCATAAAAGACTTCTTGCCCTTAGGTCAAAGTTGTGTGCTTTCTTAAGTATGGTTTTTCTTAATACTTGCGCTTTTATTGAAAAAGAAAAAGAAAGAAAAAGAAAGTAACAATAAAGATCTTTGGAAAATCATTTATCAGTCCGCAAGACCCCTGGTGTGTTGAACAAGGAAGAAATCGTGGAGGTAACTTCTGCCCCAATAGATACCAGATCTAAAATCTTTGTAAACAGAGCCTTTCATTTAGTACAACTGGATCATAAAGTGACAAGTTTTCCCCTAGAGTTTAGCCTAAAGCCTCTTCTGGTCAGATTAACTCTGTTGTATTCAGCTGCAGACCCGGATTAACCCCTCAGAAACACTGTATTGTTTCTCTTCATTGCATATATCCCCATGTCTCCTATTATCTCCTCTTTACATCAGACAAAGTGATACAAAGTTTAATCCATGATAAGCTTTTTTGTAGTTTGAGGTTTGTGTTAAGACTTCTTCTTTGACAGTTGTTTTCCCTTTTAATGCAAACAGCACATCCAAATAGAAAAACCTGTCAATAGACTTTACTATACTGAAACGGAAGATAGTTACCAACAGCAGTACTAGGAAAAGTTGCATACGCTAAATCCATTGTCCCCTAATGTCGTACTGTAAATTGAAAACATGTATGTATTAGATGCATGTTTCTTATGACAGACCTTCAACTATACTGTATTTTGCAATGAAATCACGCATACTGAGAAGTTCTGAGAAAGCTTTTTGAAAGCTCTTTTTAAAAATTGCTGTGTCAGCAATAAACTCTATTATAAATGACTTGAGGAGCAAGACAGGAGCCGTAATGAAAACAGTTATAGAAATGGATGGTAGAGGAAGGAAGGGAATGCCATTACTTATGTACCTAGCTAACTACCTACTTACTAGAAATCACAGGCATGAAAATAATGAAACATGGGGCAGATTGATGATTTGGATAATACAGCTTCATTTGTTTAGTTTTCCTAGTTTTTTAGTCATTTTTAGAATATTAATATTTATATGAAAATAATACAGAACATGCTTCAATATTTCTACTAGTATGTTATAACATAATATGAATTAATAGCAAGCCCAGTATATTTTCAGCAAACATCTAAGATTCAAGGGATCTTCAGTGGCCTCATCACATGAGTTTTGCTAAGGTCTCAACAAAGCAGCATTTTCCATGGGGTAGGGCTAGGGCTAAACAGAGATAATCCTGTCAAGACTTCAAGATGTTTTCAGAAACTCAAACCAGGGCACAGTACAGCAGATTATCCCCTGGCCTTTCACCCTTCAAGGCAAGCAGACATGGTACAGAAAGATGAGACATAGCTTTCAAAAGGTGTACATTTAGAAGTTTCTAAAATGACTGGCATTAACTCTATTCCTGTAAATGTTTACTGCAGCCTTTGGATGGCAGTGTTATATGCACAGCACAGGTAGACTGCATTTTCACAGTCTTTCTGACTTTATCCCATAAATACAATAGTGACTTATTTATTTTGATAATTTTAGAATAAATTAATTTCAATTCAAATCTTCTTTTTCATTAAAAAGCCTTCATATTTTCCTTAAATGAAGAAAACTTGGAAAATATCTTGTTGTTCCTCTCAGAGTTTAGTTTTTAGAACAGAAAAAAAAGTATCCATGAGTGTGATGAAATGTAAATTCTTTTTTTTTTTTTTCAAAACTCTTTTCTGCTATATATTTTTTTTAAGCCACCGATAGCTCTTTGTTTGTGCATATTAATAGTTTTCAGAAGTGTTTCTCTAGAAATTTAGTCAGGAAAATTCTTCTGAAGCTCAAAACACAAGATTGCAGTGACTCTTGTTCTTATTTCAAGATCTAAATGCTGTTCAGTCCTATTATATATATAACACAAAAATTCTGAAAGTAGATGATGTAGATTATTGAAAAGAAAACTCACACATAGAAGATCTGTTAAAAGTAATGTTAAATACATCTTTTCTACCATAATTGTGAATACTGCCTTGGTTCATACTCCAGCTTAGTGCACTCTCTCAGCTAATTCCCTTCAGGGATATCAGAAGACTTATGGGTCTTCAGTAAGTTCAAATATGGGGAAGTTTAGCTTTGAAGTATTTTTCCATCTGTGCTCTGGAGAGGTCACTTTTCTAAAGAACAATGAAGGTAAACTGGTCACATTCAGAAAACCAGATAGTGAGAAGATGAATTTGTTATCACTGACAGATGGAGAAGAATAAGACAAAAGCAGATAAGTATAGAGTGGTAAAATTGGATGAACTTTTGATTGTGCAGTGAAACAGTGTCAGATTGGCACAGTGAAAAGGATAAAACTATGTCACACATTCAGGGTGGTAAATGTGTTGCCCAGCTGAGAAGCTAATTTGTGTTTGCTTGGACTGAGTGAAGAAATATCTACCCTATGGAGGTCATGGTACTGTAGACATCCAGGTGTAACATGATGATGGCTTGGACTGCAAATGGCAAGGTGAAAGAAATCATTATAGGGATGCTGAGAAAATGGATGGCTAAATGGATTTGGATGCTGCATGTAATCCTTTCAGGTGTGACGCTCTCCTAACAAAATGTGTGAAAATCCTCTCCTTCCTTGAAAGAAATGTTTTTTTGTTTGGCAACCAGCCCTTCTGTCTCTTTCATGTTAGCTACAAAGGAATTAAATAACCATGCAAATTTATGAAGCTGACTCAAATGAATTTCATTATAATGCTGAGGCAGTACTACTATACTTCACTTTTCTTCAAGGGTCATGATATTCAGCTTGTTAATAGAGTTTTACTGAACAGTACTGATGCCAATATCAGTGCACTTGTCAAAAGAGAATGCGTAAAAAATCATAAAAATAATATTATGAAAAAAGAATGCTATTAAACCCAAACATACAGGAATTCTGCCTTAGGAAATTCCTAACCCTCATATTACTAGGAAATGGGATGGAATATCAGGGTAAGTACTGTATCGTCCTAAATACTGTCTACTAGTAGCCATTAGTGGAGATGGAGTACCTATGATAAATTAAGTCATTGATTTAAACCAATCTGGCTTCTCTTATTTTGTAATTCAGAAAACGCAACATTAAATATTTATTAGTCTTCTGAAACTGGCTTGCTTACCTAAAGAAGTACAGGTATTGATTGGAACTATTTTGTGTTAGGACTGTTTTCTACAGTCCCTTGCTCCTGCTACTGATCACTCTTTGTAAAATGACTGTGCAACTGTAAAATTAACTATGATAATTTTACTACTCAGTTATTTAATTGATTTTCCAATGCATCTAGTACTCCTGACCTGATAAATGTTTATTTGTGCTTAAACTGATGCATATAGAACTTACACTACTGAACACAATATGCATTTTCAAGGCATTAAAAGTACACAGCAACATGTTTTGCTGGACCAGCAGCACAGGTACACTGCTTGCAATTCAGTTATAGTATTATGAATAAGCATTTTGTTGGATTGGAGACCAGAATGCATCTCTTCTACTGTAACAGTCTTTTGGTCAGAATGGTAAGTGTGGTATAAAAACTTTCAAAATCAGGTGGTTTTGAAAGACATTGTTATTCCTAAGCTTGATACTAACTCCAGCAAATGTCCACATCTTTTTGATTTTCGGCATTCTGAGACATATGTTTGAAACAACCGTCAAAAATTTCACCTGGAGCTAAAGTGTTGGTTTTGGAATTGAAGTTTCCTATCTGTAAGCCAGCCTACCTAAAAACAGAAGTCTGGTATATGTATGTTGTAGAAAAGTTATGAATATGTTTAAGATATGTATGCTTATATCCCAGAGTGAATAAGACTCATAAGCCTATGGGTCCCAAAGAGATGGTCCTGAGGGAATTGGCTGACCTAGTCACCAAGCCCCTCTCAGTGATATTCGAAAAGTCGTGGCAGTCAGGTGAAGTGCCTGGTGACTGGAAAAAATGACAAAATTACACCCGTTTTTAAAAAAGGGTAGAAAGGATGTCTGAGAGAACTACAGACCTGCCAGCCTCACTTCTGTGCTGGGGAAGATCATGGAGCAGATCCCCATGGAAGTTATGCTGAGGCACATGGAAGACAGGGAGGAGATTTGGGATAACCAGCACGGCTGCACTAAGAGCAGGTCCTGCTGCACCAATTTTGTGGCTTTTTATGATGGTGTAACTGCATCAGTAGACAAGGGAGGGGCCACTGATGTCATCTATCTGGACTTCAGTAAGGCCTTTGTCAAGGTCTTCCATAACATCTTTTTCTCCAAAATGGAGAGATATGGATTTGACGAGTGAACTGCATGATAGACAAGGAACAGGTTGCAAGATCGTACCTAGAGAGTAGTGGTCAATAACTCAGGAACCAGATGGAGATTAATGACAAGGGGCATGCCCCAGGGATCAGTACTGGGACCAGCATTCTTTAACATCTTTATCAGTGATTTGGACAGTGGGATAAAGTGCACCCTCAGCAAGATTGTAGATGACACCAAGCTGTGTGGTGTGGATGTGATCAACATGCCCAAGGAATGGAATATTTTCCAGAGAGAACTAGGAAGACTCAGGCAGTGAGCCCAGTTGAACCTCATGAATTCAAGTGCAATGTCTTGCTCTTACTCTACTATCAGTACAAGCTGGGGGATGTATGCATAGAGCACAGCCCCACGAAAAAGAACGTGGGGACAGTGCTGGATGGTAATCTGAACATGAAGAAGCAATGTATCCTTGCAGCTCATAAAGCCAACCGTACCCTGGGCTGCACCAAGAGAAGTGCGGCCAGAAGATTGAGGGAGGTGATCCTGCATGTCTGTACTGTGCTGGTGAGGTCTGACCTGGAGTGGTGCCTCCAGTTGTGCAGTCCACCATACAGAAGAGACATAGACCTGTTGAAATGTGTCCAAAGGAGGGCTACAAAGATGATCCACAGAATGATACATCTCCACTATAAGAACAGGCTGAAAGAACTGGGGCTGTGCAGCCTGGAGAAGAGAAGGCTCTGAGGTGACCTCAGAGTGGCCTTTCAGTATCTAAAAGGGGCCATACGAAAGAATGGGAAGACTCATCAGCAGGGTCTGTTGAGAAAGTACAAGGGGAAATGATTTCAAATTAAAAGAAAGATATAAATTGGACATAAGGAAAAAGTTTTTTTCACAGTGAGGGTGGTGAAGCACTGGAACAGGTTGCCAGTGATGTGGTGGATGCCCAGTCCCTGGAGATATTCAAGACCAGTCTGGATCAGGCCCTGGACAACTGATCTAGTTGTAGGTGTCCCTGCTCATTGCAGAGAAGTTGGAGTAGATGACCTTTAGTGGTCCCTTCCAAATCTGACGTTTCTATGGTTCTGTGATAATGCTTCTGAGAATATCCTCTGAGCCATGAACTGTAGCCAGTTTCCTCTGAAGTTACATTTAAGGAGAAAAACTTGAAAATCTTGAATGAAATTGTATGTGAAATGTATACCTTATGGAGGCCTCTGAAGTTCTTTTGAAAAAATGCGAACTATAATAGTTACACAGTAAAAAGTCATATAGAGGTGCCAATTGCATTTCTTGTTAATCTCATTAAAATATGGAACAGATTGCTTTTGTCAATGGGACTTCCCTGTGAGGATTCTTCTACAACAAGACATTTCTGTTAATGGTATTTTAAAATACAGTTTCCAGTTGATGTTCCCCTAAGCAGTTCAGTGTTTGTCTAAAAAAGGCGACACTTGCTCCCAGTCTATTTGCTTTCTTTTCTCATTTGTATTCCTCGCACGGCACAGTTTTCTTCAGCATTTTGTAACTTTCCTTATTAATTACATGTGAAAAACTAACATAAACATCTGTCATTCATCTTGCCTTCCACTCCCATTCTTGCTTTTCCCCCAGAAAATTTACTTCAGAAAGAAAGCTACTGTTGTCTTTATGTCATCACTTTCTCTATATAACCATTAACTATATTCAAAATCAGATGAAAAGTAGTGTACTTTAGAAGAAAGTGTAGATATCTGCACCTAAGAGCATATTTTTATTATATCTCTTCATTTAGTATTTAAATAGACATTATTAAGAAGTTGTCCTATGTACCGTATTCTGGTTGAGGACATTTATCTGTAACATGTACTTCTGATCTTTAGAGGTTGCTTCATAGTTTTATGATAAACATAAATAGCAGACCCCAAGTAAACATGAAAGGTGTCTTATTCAATCTAGTGATGGACATTAAAGACACGAGACTTTTAACATCTCACAGACAACTGGTAACAGAAGAGGAACACCATGGTCAGTGAGAGAATAGCAAATCTGAATCATTTTAGTTTTACATAAAGACTTCTTGTCTGTGACAGACTCAGAACAGTTACTCTGAAATACCTAAAGCTCATCTACATTAAAAGAAATATCTCATATTAGATGAGAAAAATACCCACTATACTGAATAGCAGGGATTACTCACATGTAGGGGATTACTCTAGTTTGTAAAAATATTTAGCAACATTTTCCTTGTCTGTAAGTCAGTATAGAAGAATAAAATCATATGCACATTGGAACATCATTATGTTATCACATACTGCAGTGAAATTAGTCACATATATGTGAGATTTTCAGAGGCATTCACTGATGTACAGTCTGGGTATCTGTAACCACGTGGTCCAGGGAAGGAATTAGGAAAGATCTGTATTTATATAAACCATATACTAATGAATTCTATACATTAATAGAAGTGTACAATTGTAAATAGTACTATGAAGTAATAAATGCTGTCTGATAAGCAAAATCCAGAGCTTTGGTTTTTCAACCTTTTCTGAGACAAAAATTGCTTTAATTGCAGGATTTTACACAGCAATTTTATATCAGTATCATTACTGTGGCTATGACTTTGTGTTGCTACAGCTGAATTTTTATAAATTGTAATATGACTACAATGTGTATTCATTTACTCATCTAATATGCTGTGCTTTTGCCATTTTAGGGAGGAAATTGTTTCATGTATGTACTTATTGGCACTTATGTTTCCCTGTACATAGTCTAGAGCTAAGCTGAGACGAAAGAGGAATTTTGTCATAAGCAGTAACATACTGTTGCTAACAAACTAAACATTTTTGTGACAGTATAGATTTTTGAATTAAATGTTTTCCTCCCATACCTCTCCCTTTCTTAGTTCCCTCCTCTGCTTTCACCTTCCCCCCCCCAAAAAAAAAAAATCCATAATAATAATAATAATAAGCAATGAGCGTATTGATTCAATTCAGGGGACAAACTAAAGCAAAGTGCTTACGGATTTCAATCTGATGTTTGTACTTGTAAAGGGAAATATTCCTTAAGATCATTTATTGTTGTTCTTTTACCTGATGTAGCAATCCTCTGCATTTAGGATTTATCTCATGTGAGTTTGATCTTCCTTTTTCTTTGTCCGAGAGGCAAAACCTATCTACTTGTCTACTCAAAGGGAGTGCTATTTCACATCCTTGGTGCAGCCTATTTCTTGTCGGCAATTCAGCCTTATTTTCATAATACACCCCAACAGATTAGATTATTATGTCATTTTCTACTGGGTTTTGAAGCAATTTGGCTTAGAATGAAGCTTAGCAATGAATTATTCCTTACTCCCTTTAATACATGACTGTTTCCTTAGGAGTGATGCTTATCACCATCTGTATCTGTCTCTGACCATATGCTACAGAGACAGTACAGTGTTGATGGCTGCATTGAAGGACAGGGGTGGAAAAGTGAAGAACTCAGGTTTAACAAGCAGAGCCTGAAAGAATGGGAAGGGAAAGGAAAACATACAGAAAAAGCAAAATAAGAAAAATCAAGAAATGTAAAATGGGAGAATGGAAAAACAGCCAGTCTATCTCTGCCCAGCCTCCTTCCAGTCTGTTCAACTTCAAAAAGTAAAATTACAAATCTAGGTACAGAATGTATTCACCATACTTTCCATGTGTGTTACTGAATTGATTATAATCATTTTATTTAACTCCACTCATGTATTTTTTTCCTGCTTGAAGGGAGAAAAATCAGCCAAATTTAGGTAAGTTTTATAGTTTTATTCGTTGAAACATTAGTTAAAAGAGAAGAAGATTAGCAACACGGTTAGTAGTGTCATGCAAAAGAGCTGTTCCTCTTTATATCCACTATTAGATGAGATAATTTGAGGGTAAAGTGCCAGCAATACTAAGGTGAGTACTTATTAAGCTGAGGCTTAGCAAAGAACTAATAACATATGTGAGTTTGCTAAATACTGCCTCGACTATAAGATCCAATTCCTCTGTGATTTAAACAGAAGGTTATGCAGGCATGAAGCTAGCAATATCCTGCAATGTTCAAACTTCTTAGATGTGTTTGAGTGGGTGGGTAAAGGTGTTGGTGGCTTCATTTAATCATGTCAGCCACTGAGGCTGTTGATTTTAGATTATTTTCTTGCATAGCCATACCGTAAAACCTGAAAAATAAAATCAGGTAGAAATGGATACAGTTATTGTGTACTTTAGGTGATCCCAGGAGTTTCCCAGATTAATTTCCATTTGTCATAGATGAGCCTACTCTACTTGGAACTATACTATACATGACAATTTTGGAAAGACCTTCATTTCCTTCAGACAGCAAAAACAAACATTAGAGTAAGAATTGTTATGAGTGTAACCTTCATTTTATGCAACTCCATGTAACAACTGAGAGATTAATGATTTTTTCCTAAGTCCCAATGTTTTTGTGGACATTTCTTTCTTTTTTCGGTAGTGATTAAAAAGGGTGAAAAATGAGAGTCTTTGTCCATAGTGTTTACTTTGATTACGTATACCTGTATTCTGCATTCTAATTGAAGAATCATAGGTATTCTCAAATTCTTTGGCTAAACTTGACTAGTCTTGACTTAACCTTTAGGAGCATCAAATCTGGCATGCAAGCTTCCTTCCACAGACTGAGGAAAATTTGCTTCTACAGATAGCAAATCTTGATTAGATCTAACCCCTCTGCCATATGGACAGGATACCTGTGTTTCACACTGGGACACTAAAATAAATCACGTGACTTTTACAACTGAGTTCAATGGTTCAGTCACATCAAGATCCAAGACTAGAGAAGTTAAAGCATTTCATTAATTTCAGAAATATTTCGCTTGTCCTTAGCAAAAAGCTAGCCATTCACAACTGAGTACTGTAGACTGGAAATATCTTTTTATTTTATTAACAAACTCGAGAGACTCTGCTGAAAAGAAGATCAAGACCCTTTCCGAATGCAACAGAAACCTTGAATCCCTGTTAGCCTACTGAGTAAATTATCTCATTCTTTATATTTTGACTATCACTTTTTATTTTTACTTTGTTCTTCCTGGGACTTTTATTACCTATTTTGCAGATTGATATTATTTCTTCCTCTCATGCCCATCTGTCCACACGTGCTTATTTTAGCTTCATTTCCTTTCACCCTACTGGCTCCTGTATATCCTCACCACACCCCAGGCATGTATCCTTCAAGAAGATTTATAATGCAAACCATTTCAAATACCTTCAAAATAGTGATATGAGAAAATTGGATTCCTACCTTTTGGTGAGTAATATAAAATTATTTATTAGGTTAAAAATGAATACAGTTGCCCTAGGAGAGGCTTCAGGTTTCAAATAAGTATTCATAGAATAAAAACAAAAGTATAGCTTATATCTAGAAGATTAAGTACCAACCAAAGCTGTTCTGTCTCCTCTTCCTTAACTTCTGGAAAGAAAGGCAGCGTGCGTATCTGGGCCAGATGAGGCCAGAAGGCACTATCTGACAAACCTGAAAGGGTAACCAGAAGCTGTGGACATTCTAGGACATCAACCATGGGGCAAGTGAAAGCACATTTACAAATGCAGAAACTTTACATGAGGCCTTGTCTTTATAGATTCTCTAGGTAGATTCTCAGGGAGTGGAAAACAGCATTTTTCTCACTGTAAGATCTTACTGCATAAGCACAGTAGTGGAGGTTGACGTGAAAACTGGGAATGTGTCTGAGGAGAAGAGAGTGCGGTTTAACCTTTGTCTCTTCCCTGAAGTTAATTTTATCTTTGTTTGTGTTAACTTAGCAGAACCATGAAAGAGAGCCATAATAAGACTTTCTTGTTTTCCTATTGCTTAGCTTGCAACTCCTAATGGAATGGAATTTGGAATGGCAAAATTCCTTACGAAAAGCTATGTGGATAAAAGTCTGCACCAACAGTGGGGAGAGGGCTGTGCTCCTTGCCTCTCATGCTCCTATTTAGCTTGGCTTAATTTATTTGAATATTTTGATAGCCTCACTGCAGCAATAACATCCAATCTGCTGATGCTGAGTGGTCCTTCCTTCCAGAGCTCAGGAGAAGAGCTGCTGAAGCTCTGCCACTGTGCCACTTGCTCGGGGTGGGCTGAGTGACATGGGAGGGTGGGGTAAAGACAGGCAAAGAACTTCTTGAAGATTTTGGGGGAGGACAAGCCATGCTGTTGCTCCACATTAGAAGATTTTTACTACACACTTCTGGTGCTTCCTCTTCCCAATGCACATTTGCACTTCCTATTGAGTTACTGGGGATGCTGGGGGCATGCTTCCAGGCTTCACCTAGGGGCGATGTGTTCCATGTTGTAAATCTAACACATTGAAGTAACTGGCTGCCACACTTTCTACTATCAAGCTAAATACAGCATTCAATGCTTTTGTACAAGTAGCTGTTCCCAAAAAGCGTTGAAGTTTATGGGGAGTTAATTATACTGGAAATACAAGAAATACTCAGTGTTGTAGATTTATGTGAATTCTTCTCTTCACCCAAGAAAGAGGTGTTTGTATTTTGTACATAAAGAGAGCCACATCCTTATTTTTCTACAATTGCTGATAAAGCATTGTTTATTTATAATATACATATAAATTATATTTAAAATAAATTGGTTAATAAAGCAGTTTAACCTACAGTATTGATCTCTATCAGCGACAAACAAGCAGTCATGTCTCCTTATGGTAAAAAGAGAAGAATTCAGCTTTGTCTTATTAGCAGACTGTCTGACTATATCAAAATGCTTCAAGCAGACTCCGAAATTGAAAAGCGTAACTCCAAAAAATTGAATGACAGCACATCTATTTTATGTGCTGAAGAAAAATGGAAATTAACTTAAAACAGCTGAAATCTCTTCTAACAAGGAATCGTTGACAACTATTCAAGCAGTAGGGGTTGCGTGTATAGCAGTATGTGATGTAATTGCCTTGAATTTTAAAAACTGCTACTTTCACAAAGATGATTTTGTTTCCTCCCTTTAGTAAAAATGTTCTTTTATTAAAGTTTATTGACCTCACGTGCATTAAATCACCGCAATCTCCCTAGCCTATGTCATAGTCTCATTTAGTAACTATTACGTTCTTTTTTTACACAATTGAAAGTGCATATAATCTATTTTGAAATAGGCTTCAGTCCAGAAATATGTTTTACTTTATTATTTTCTCTTCTCTCGGGGGATGCCTTCACAAAATGGTAAAGCCCAAACACTTCCTGAAGGCTAATCCTTTTCTGGGTCATATGATTATTCTCAGATTCCATCTTGAGAGAGTTTTCTTCTAACAATAGGCTCTGCTGTCTGTGAACTGGAGAAAATCCTGTTGCTTTAGTGTTAACAATGAGTGGAATTTCAGAGCAGAAGTAGTGTTTGCTTAATACAATAGAAGTTGGTACAGGCTAGACTCACAAGTGTCAAGTAAACAGTGTGGGAAAATCTATACTACTGCAACTGAGTCAACAAGGTGCCGATGACTAAATGTGACTTAACTGTAACTGCAATAACTATCTGGTTGACTTTATTCCTTCCTCCAGGAAAGGACTTGACACATGTCTCATTGAGAAGGGGTTAAACAAGAAAACAGGTTGTTAACAGGGAAAAGATTAACAAAGTAGGCATTCAGTCACGCATTAGAAAATGCACACCAAGTGCAATCAGAGCAACTCTGTTTCAGGGTCAGAAACAACCCTGACTTACTAAGTGAGTACGATGGAAGGTGACATTTTAGCCCCTGTTATAATTACATAAATTCACCCAGAAATGTAAAGCAAGCAGGGCCTAGCTCATAAATGTATACCTAATTGATTTTCCTATATATGTATTAAAAAAAATAATACTCCCCAGATTGATATCAATGTAGATGTATCAGAAAAAAATTGAGTTCACTTGGCAGTAATAGCGACTCCAGTATCCTATTCATGTTTGTACTGAGAAAACAAGTTTTCATAGATTCATAGATTCATAGATTCATTAGGTTGGAAAGGACCTACAAGATCATCTAGTCCAACCATCCTCCCACCACCATCCCTACCCACCAAGTTGACAGAACCCTTACCAGAAGCAAGACACAAGACAACATACACTTATATTCAGTTCAGCAAAAAGAAGTGGTATAGATCAGGGTCGGAAACTACAATTCAATGCGTCCTATTCCTTCATTTGTAATGAAAAAACATTTTTTTTTTTAGTATTAGGTTAGGAGGATCTTTTTAACAGTCATATATTTTGTCCCTTCAAAAGTAGCAGGTTTTTCAGGTAATTTTTCCACACTTTTCCATTATGATTTATATTCCTTTACTCTGATTTGAAACCTCATTCTTTAAAAAAAAAAATTTGTATTCATGCAACACCTATAATTTCTAGTTATGCCTCAGACTCTGTTCAGCCAGCAGTGTCGTGAAATTCCTGTTGTAAGATAAAGATAGAAACAAAACAAAACAAAAAATTAGTGTTTTGCAAACTATTTTGGATCAGGCACTAACTAGAACTAGAGAGATGTGGCATAACTCCTATTTAGCATTCAAATGGGCCTCATATAAGAAACACTCCTTGCAATACTCCACCTTCCCTCTGCTGGAATTGGCAGTGAGATGCTTCAGTATAATCAGTGTTGATTTAACCACGAAAAACATAACTTTATGTGATCTAGACCTCTGAATTAATTTCTAACTCATGTAAAAATGTCTGCAGAGTTCAGTACTTCCATAGGCAATGGAGCAGGGTTGGCTCTTGGTTCACTTGGCTCACGAGAACTAAAACTATGTTAGAAGTTCCTGTGACTCAGTCGGACCAGTCTAGTAAAATCGTGCAGTAAAGTCACCACCCTGTTTCTCAAACCCAAGCTAGCATACCTAAACAGTTTTACTGCTGGCACAAGGTACTAGCCTTGCTAAAGTATATTTACAAAGTGCTGTTTTGTACTATGTATGCCTGCTCCAAAATTAGAACTGATTCAGTTTTCTGTAACTCATTCATATAAATTCATTATTTTTCTTTAAATTCACTGTCTGTAGACACATGCACATTTATATCTACAAATGCCTATATAAATCTACATCTTTAGCTACATTTCTATATAATCTCCATAGTTCTAAATCTTTATATCATATGTCATTGTATTCATAGATATATAATTATATACAAATATATATCTAAAACATATGGGTATATACATAAACACATATATACAACAATTCAGTAAAAATATGTCTGGTAATGAAGCCATTTCTTTTATCATCTTCTGAAAGAGATAAAGGGCAAAAAAGAGTGGAAGAGTGGCTTTTATTTTTATCTTGGATTTATTAGGAAACAGTCATTTGGCAAGGGAGTACCGTAGACAGATAAGTGCTTTGAAGCACTAGGGGTGTATGCTATTTGTTGTAGACTTGTGACTCAGAGGATATAGATGCTCTTACCATTAGATGTGATTTTGGATGTGTCTGTAATTCACAGAGTTTATTTTTCAATATTTCTAGCAAAAATGTCAAAAATACAAAAAGGGAAGACTGTGCCACTCAACAGAAGCTCTATAGGACACATAGTACCATCCATTCTTGAACTCTTTCAGAGCCTAGGGTGGCATGTATACCACACTCCTATTTGCATCTGACTGGATGAGAGAATAACACTCTGGCCCATTCTTCTCACTGGTCCTTGTTTAGTTCAAGATGAATTTGAAACATTTGCGTGTGTAGCTTATGAAGATGAAACAGTGCACAGACCTATGCACAGAAGAATTGTTTTCCTGACTTCTTAGTCATATGCCCAGAAAAGAACCAGGGATAAACTTGTTTATAAGAAATTAGGGACAACTAATTGCAAGTGAATGTTGTTAATGCGGCCGGCTTTTGCTGTAAATCTAATTATGGACTCTCTTCTGCCCTTTTTTCTTAGGATGACATGGAAACAATGAAACAGACCTATGCTTGGTAAGGGTTAAGATTAATATAAAGAAGATACTTATTGTGAATCCTGTAGAGCTTCATTGACCTTGAGGGGTATTGCAAAAAGCATCACTTTATTCTGCTATTACAAATTACAGGAGTTTAGTTATTGGCCAATTTGACCAACCTGCCATATGTATTTTTAAGTACCATTACAGAAACAAAATTAATTCTCACAAATCTAGATTATTGCAGAAGACATATCAATGCCTTTGTTGTAGGATACTAGCAGGTTTCATTTAATCCTGAGTACAAAAGTGAAATGTTGTCACTGATATATTTTGAGATAAAGTCATTTCTCTTTTTTTTTCATTAAAGTAAATAATAAAAACAGTGGCAGACAGAGGAAAAAGAAAAGACAGAAAAAAAAAAGGAAATTTCTGATATGCAAAGTATAGGCATATAGATATATTTAATCTTTTGACACATTGGAAAAAGAAAGATAGCATTCATCACCTTATGGAAGATCAAATAGAATAAAATAAAAGTAGATATCCCTCAAGATAACCTGAATAAATTTTCTTGTCTTATTCAACTGCCTTCCTCCAGCCTCCAGAGTTGGCCAGGAGAACATAATTTTTTAAGACCTTTTTTGTTTGTGTTTTCTAATTTTGACAGAATTAAAAAAACAAATTGTATTTTCTTTGCGTGCCAGGCAGACATGAAAAAAGAAAAAAGTCATTAGATTTTAGACGGGCCAGTTCTCAGTTTTATCGAAAATACTGATATATATCTGCTGCAAATGAATGGAGAACTTAGCCATAAGGCTTTCCTTGCTTGCCACTGTCATTTCAGTGACTTCTCTGTTTTGAAACCCATTTATGATCTCAAAAATAGCTGCTGCTGTTGAAAGCTTTCACAGCCACATTTGATATTACCAGTAATATCCATACTTGACACTGCCTGGTCTCTCTGATTTCTTAAAGAGTTCTACACACACAAAAAAATCTTGTTTACATTAACCTCTTTCAAGACACTTCATAATGTGTAACGTTCTACATCTTTTAAGTCACTCTATTGTGATATCTGCACTACAGCTTTGCTGCATGAATGGATGATTTGCCACATCCTATCAAATATACTCCACCTGTAGATGTTCTGTATTCACTGTAGAAATGGGAACTCACAGTTTTATCACAGGAGTGTAGTTTCATTGCACCTATGCTGCACTCATGTTCCTTTTATTACAGTATTTTGGTGAATGCAGGGTCTAAGGTTTCTTTGCAGTTGGAGCAGCATAGCAGTTTTGAATCTTAATCTTTGGAAGGCTACTTTACTCTCTGTCTTTGGACCTCTAATTCTGTCATTTTAAGGTAGCATCAAAAGGATGATCACTGTCTTGTGGAAAGCATTTCACATTCTTCAAAATATTTTCTAATATATGTAGTTTTGAGAATACCATAATTTGTAATTAGTTTTAATGCAATCATACTCAAATATATTTCTCAAAACATTTTGGACTCCTTAATTCAGTTTGATTCAATTCAAGTATACTCAGTTCAAGGATACTTTGAGGTGAACTTCTCAAACCTCAGCTATGACAAGAGACATGTTTGAATCTTACGAGTTTATTCTGCTCTTCTTTCCCTTCTTCATCTCTCTGCAGTTCCTGGTAGCAAGACAAATGATTGATTGCATTCTTTTTAGCTTTCAGGACAAGGATAGACAACAACAATTATGGAATAAAATTAAAATTTGAAGAGAGAGAAAAAGACTGAGAAGGGTAGTAGAGTCACTGCATAGTTGTATTTTAATAATGAGTTAAATTGTGAAAGTGAAAGGTTAAGCAAAGGTCTTTGCTCTCCTTATCAGGAAAGGTGAAAAGAGTGGCTAATTAGATTATGCAAACCAGTAGATAGTCCAATTACAGTTGATAGGCCAGATGTAACCCAGGGGACATTTCCTCTTGGAAGAAACAGGGAATGACTGCTTGAATAGCAAACATAGTTTAACCACCTGAATGCCTCTGTGCTGGCCAAAGACTGGGGAGAGATTAAGACTGAGAGACAGATTTTCCCCAGAGTCTGTCTATTTCCAGGAAAAGCCTATCTGATGGATTGGACCAAATTCCAGGTATCACACAGGCATGAGGTGGTACCCAGCTGGTGCCTTCTGTCATAATGAAGAAAAAGAACTGTTCTCTATTCTGTTTTTGAGAACTTCTTGTTGATATAAACATAATTATAAACCTATGCTGTAAAGCCTGGGAAAACATCTTGATGTCATGCTTTGGGTTTAGATTCTGCCCATGTCCTGACATGATGTCTGTCCATATCCTGACTTACTGGCTAATATCCAGGAGTTAATGTCCAACATCTTGATTCTATATGGAAAGCAATGGACCACAAATTACAGACTTGGCTGAGAGCTTCAGTTTTTGTGTAGAAGGAGAGATTTTGGAAAGTCTACTGTTCCACCAAAGAATTTCATGCTGTTTTGATTTGTTTGATGGATTAAAGATCTTTGCATAAATTTTCAAGTTTTTTCAAACTTAGTTATGCTGGTTTTATAAACAAAAAACTCTTTCCACTTTGTGAACCTGTGTAGGAATTCGTGCATCAGCTCTTATTAAAATTTAGCATTTATCTAAAAAAATAATTTGGTTTCTGCAGACTAGAGATTTGTTCATGTATCACAGTGTGGTTACTCTTCCCTGTCTTTACAAAAGAAGGAAAAAAGTAGGTAGAAAAGCTAACATATTTGTATATGGCACATACTTAAGACAAACTACAAAGAACCTTAAGCTTTTAATATGATTTTTTTTCTGTGTAGATATTTTGCATTAGAACTTGCCTTACAAGATCTTTTTATCTTTTTTTTTTTCTTTTTTTTTAAATTGTACTGAGTGTTTATGAGTCATCCTGAATGAGTATGTTGCTCATGGAATAAGCAGGCTCAACCATATGCTTCGTTTGCATATGCTTGTCTGGAGAACTGCAGAACTGCTCATTCCTTTTTTCTTTTTTTTTTAGCACTCATCTTCTTTTCAGAATCCTTGTGATTTTTCTCAAAGTTGGTTCATGCATAAGAGCATTATTTATTATTTAGCAATAATAATAGATTAAAAGACTGAAATTATAGCAAGATATGGGAAAGCTGAGTAGATGGAAGGCAAAAAATGAGTGTACGGGGACATAATTTTGGTATTTTTTTGTCAACACATTACACTCCCCCAACAGCTGAAAATCTGCCTCAACCATTTTGTTAACACAATGAATCATATGAGAAAGTCCTACTTTATAAAATAATTAATTTTATGTGTGTTACTTTTTTTTTTTCTCCTGGGAAAGCAAAATAGAACATTCTTTTGTTTATCTTTGTTTCTGTCTGCCACATGTATCAACACATACAACAAGAAGCTATTAAACTGTGGAGAGGGGAAAAGATGCCGTATACAAAGTCTGAGTGGAGAACTGATGAAAAAACATGTATTATTGATTAACACCACAAAGATAGACTAAACTGAAGATGTCTAATTTTCTAAGAGCTGTGTGCCATAGAGACATTGTGCTTTACACTGTCCTAGATATCACATATTCCCTTTCAGCTGGCAGTCTTGCAGGGGTAACAGCTTCAGAAGAATGCCTGCTCTTGACATATTTTCTTAGTTTTGGCACAAATGTGGCTTCTGTCAGCAGTCAACATGCCTGGTATTTTCCTCCCACCAACGTTATTTCTTGGAAATTCACATTCCTTGCACCAGCATGCAGAAACCCACATTCTCCAGCCGTGTTTGAATTCCAGGTCTTAAGCTTGTGCCAGACCCTGACAGTTAGAGGTCCACAACCCACACCTAGAATGGGAAAGATAATCTTCAGAAGACTTAAAGCACACTGAGCATCCGTGTATTCAGTTACAGGAAACTTATCTGCCTCCTTCTTAAATGCTAAGATGTGCCCAGGGACTTTAGAAGTATTCTATGACAACAGCAGTTGAGGGTTTATAGAAAGCGAAGTTGGAGATACTGTTCTGAATCAAACTGTAACATGCTCACTAGTGGAGAGAGGGCAGATACTTGGGTAATTTTTCTAAATAAGGTAATATCTACAGAAACAGAAGCCTATTTCTATAATAAGTTCAGTCAGTTCTTTCATAAACAGTCCCATTCACTTCCATAGTTATCCATGTGCAGAAGATCAATAATTCTCATACTATTGATAGTCATCTAAGTAGCCCTTCTGGCAGAGCAGAAAATCTCT
The DNA here is from genome assembly GCA_036925125.1 of Oreortyx pictus. Taxonomy (NCBI): domain Eukaryota; kingdom Metazoa; phylum Chordata; class Aves; order Galliformes; family Odontophoridae; genus Oreortyx; species Oreortyx pictus. Next base: position 51,832,988 of record JAUPFR010000001.1, read on the forward strand.
GATTTTTGATGTGATTTGCCTGATGCATTTTAGCAGTTGTTTCATAAACACTAGTTCTTGAATATATAGTACATCTGTAACATGCATCTGTAGAGAAGTATTGGACTACAAATGTATAATACATTTGTGTATTATTAATAATAATAATAATTATTAACATTAATATTATTAATATTAATATAATAATAATAATCAACCTGAGAAGCTGTATTTTACGGTTTTTGAAGAAATTTTTGTGATCTGAGTGAGAGCTTTCTGTATCTAGATGAAATTCTGTTTAGGTACTATATCTAGAATCCAAAATTTTGTTCCAAATTTGAGGTACACCTTTATTTAAATTTTTAGTTTATCTTGATTTAAACTTGTAATTTACACCTGAAATATGTTTTTCATATCTGAGCTGTGAGTGGTACTGAGAAAAATATATGTCTAAATTCCTGTAGAAATGTAGTTTTCATAAGTGTTTTGATTAAACTAGAAGTAGGAAATAAATGAATTCAGATCTTACTGGTATTTTGGTTAGAGTTTAATGAGTTCAAGAGTTTCAGATGAAGACAGATATCTATCCCACTGAACGAATCTTTTCATTATTATTCATATTTAATACATGTATTTTGGACAGAATCCAGAGACTTTGAACTCCATTGTGCTAATGAATGTAGAGATCAGACTTTATCCATTAATTCTCCAGTATTCATCCATTATTGCGGTGCACTATTTCACAGTATTTCTCTTTTAAAATACTTCTAACTAATTTAGGTTTCTCTGTTTAAAATGCCAGTAACAATGAGAGTTTGTGCTCACTGTTATCTAAGGTTAATGTTATACTTCTGGGATGGGACTTAATAAAAACTTTTACAAGACTAGTTCAAACTCATTGCTGTAATGTCAAATCATGGCTTTTCCCAGCACAGACGTAATTAGAGAAGATCTTTTTGCACAGAATTTGTGCTACACTCTCAACAAAGAACGTCAAAAAATGACTCCCTCCTGATCATGGAAAATCCCCTGCTTAGTAGTAGAGACAAACTAGAACAGAAATATTCATGAAATACTTGTAGTTACTGTCGTCAAAACATAATAAGTAGAGCTAGAAGGAAATAATCTATAATTATTCTTAAAGAATATTTTTTAGATTTTGCTTTTCAGATTTTTATGTGTTATTGAAAGTAGAACTTTACTTTTGGATGTCTTCCTTAATTTTCTTTCAGAGTTCTAAAAAAATTTAATGACTCTTTGTTGGAAGGAATGATTATAATATATAGTTTTCTATCTCAATTAAGCATGTAAATTATGAGTAATGTAAATAGCTGAAAGTGTAGTCAAATTTGACATATTGTGCAATATCCATCCTGTCAGTAGAGCACTGTGACTAGTTACTCATTTGTTTTTTCAGCTGATGGAAATGTGTGCTTAGCAGTGTTAGAGGCATATTTAGCACTTTGTAATAAAAGTTAAGAGATGACAAAGTGGAAGAGACATTTAAAAACGTTTGAACTGTGAATGTACAAACAGTGTCCAATGAAAATGCATGAGATCTTACATTACAGTGTGTTTGAAACAATTCTGTGACTGGAGGGTAGCTTTTAATATACTGTGCGTATGACAACAGGAATTGGTCCTGCTTGATGTCATTACAAGTACCACAAGCAATGGCTATTGGTAAATAATAATTAAAGAAAATAAGTCAAACTATTTTTATAGGCATCTGACTGCCTTATATTTGGGGGAAATAAATTACCCTCTTCAAGCATCAATATCTCTGTTCAAGCTTTGTCCCATTAGTTATGAATAAAAGAACTCTGATGACCTTTGCTTTAATGAAAGAATTATCCCCAGCACCTGATTGACCATGATGTGTTATGAGGCAGAGTCTTACAGGGTTTTCAGAATATTTGCAAGAATTTACACCTTTACTGAGAAGAAAATATAATTTCAGTCTTCAAGTTGCACAGATTAACTCTTCATTACAGAATTAAAATAGCTAGAGGCAAAGAAAAGTTCAACTTGGTCTTTTGTAAAATCAAATAAAATAGGATCACATTCCTTGTTCCTAATAGTAGCAGCAGGTTTCAGATAGTGTTAGAACAGAAATAAAGAAGCAAATTAAGATTTAACACTACATCTGCATGCTGTTAACCATTTGCTTTTACCACACTGCAGTTACCTCGTAGTCCTTAACTGCCTTTGTCATTCTTTTAAAAAGCAGAAGGGAATTGAGGATGTTGTTTTCTTTCCCATGTTTAATCCAAGAAAGCTTCCCACCAATCTTACTTCTTAGGGTTATTCCTTCCATAACCACCTCCCCGGTTTGAAGGCTCGCTTCCTGTTTAAAAAAAGAAATACAGAGCTTAAAATACTATTATCCCCTTCCTTCATCTTAACTACTGAGGTCTATACCCTGTTAAAATGTTAATTAAATGACAGAGAAAGTGGAAAAAGTTAATTTTGTTAAACACTTCCTAGTTTCTTCCTTTGAATATCTATAAAAAAAAAAATAATGGTGGCCTATTTTGTTGTTGAAACAAAAAGGCCATTGGATGCCCTTAACATTCTTCCTTGTGTTGTACGTTATGTATTTGGTTTTGCATGCTTTGACTAAAATGTCGTAATGGTTCTCTGAAATACTATAATAACGTTGTTTTCTAAACCCTAATGTGGTGCGAACATCAAAGAAGTGTGGATTATAATAATCCAAACAAATAACCCTCTGTAAACTCATAAGAAAGAAGAAGCTGGATGTTTTCATTAAGAGAGAGGCAATTCATTTAACAGTCAGTTGTTGACTGTTTCTGTGTGGTGAAAAGTCTGTTAATTTGCATAAGAAAATAACCGCCAAAGAAATGTAAATGATTGAACTAGGATCTCATTAGCAAAACCTCTCCAGCTACCTAAAGGACCTGTCTCTGCTGGCAGTAGATCTAGTTTCAAGTACCTTCTTACCTTTTAAAAACCAATTAACCTTAGGCATTTCTATCAGTTAAAGAAGGGGGAAAGGAATACTGCAATGTTCTTGGCAAGAGATCTTGTAATTTAATGAAAGGATTTTCTCCAAAATAGGCCTTTGAATGACTTCTCATTTTTGATATTTCCTACGTATCTATCCTTTAAATAGTTACTTGTAAAACATGCATTTTTTTCACTGTGTTAGGATAGGAGTATATACTTCTCTGGAAAAAAAGAAAAACAAAACAACAAAACACCAACAAGAAATTTCAAAGTGTTCTAATTTAGTAAAAGAGCTAGATGACATTTTAAGTATTTCAGTCACTAACAGCAAAAATGTCTGGATAGGGAAAAAAAATATATTACTAAGTTATTTAAGTGGATGGGCAGGAAATTATTGTTCCACAGTGACGATCTTGACAAACCCAATTTTAACTCCCATAATGTGTAAAATACAAGAAAAAAAAAAAACCAAAAATATCTTTATATAAATTGATTCGGTTCTCCTGTAGTCACCAGATGTTTGCCCGCATGTTTCAAATGAGAATAAGGTTCACAATATTCTTTCTCTACCTGATGCATATACTTTTACACACATACAGCTACTACGAGTTGGATAGTTCAGAGAATAAATGTGGTAACATTTCATCCCTGGACTCCTGAGCTTAGCTGGCATTGGCCAGGTTACAGGCAGCAGGACTTTGGTGGATTCAGCTGGCCTGCTAATGGAAGTTTTTGTTCTACAAAAATGTCTTTCATTTCTGACTTCTGTTTCAAGCAAGAGTTTTATATAATCTTGAAACACAGGCTGGGAATATAGAAGAAGGTTAGGGAAGCAATTTCAAATATTCGAACAAGGGTGTCCTGCTGATTAAGAGGTACAAATGGATGAATCTGAATATCTCCTGAAACATTACATGAATTTAAGACTGAGATCCACCATCCTTTTTTGACTGAATCTGGCTGTCTTGAAGACATCATGCTCTTCTCCATTCCCTTTCACCATTTACTCATCTCATGCAGCGTCTCAGTCAGCTCTGATAATTGTAGCGTAGACAAGGTGACCTGAACTAGGAAAAAATTATCCTGTGTTTTCAAAGATGAGAGCCCATGTTTCTTTTGCAGAACAAACAAAAGAAATGAGCATATGCCTGCAATTATGCAAGTGGTCATAGTGGAGCACGTGTTGAACTAGCACTGCACTTACACTGCATCTTCTGCTCTGCAGTGACTATACCCATGTAGTTTTTTCTCTCTTATACCGTTCCACTGAGAGAAAAGGTGTAAAACAACGATCAGAAAGGTATGTACAAGTACCTAACACGTCTTACTTACCCTATAGTTATTTGTTCATTGGCTGATGATAATTTTGTAGACCAGTGTTGTTAAACTGTGTCAGACAGTCTGTGAGTAGATAATGAAGATTTGAAACCCGTGAAGAAATCCGTGGAGTAATAAAATCTCTGTACCCTAAACAATAGTGTTTGTTCAGAATTAACAGCAGTGCAAATTTCATTGCAAACTAGAGCCTTTCATACAAAGTGACAATGACATTCCTAGGAATAAAATAGGATAACTCTGTCATGCTTTCTACAGATCATCAGTGTACACTATAAATATCCCCTATCAGACTATTTTCCGCAAGGTAGAATTTTGAGGGAACTTTACTTTCACACCACATTCAGCCTTCTGTTCCAGAAACATATTAGTCTTCCCTTTGACCTCAATTATGTGAAACTATTGGTTATATCACTCTTTATCTATAGAATCATGTTGCAGCAGTCACTGAGCTGATATAATATCAGAACAATGAATTGAAGTAGAAAATACTTGGAAGATACCGTAGTGAGGCTGGAAATTTCAGTACTGGCCCAGCTCCATCTGCAGTTCCCTATTCATCAGTGGAATTTTAATCTGCTGAAAAATTATAAATGAGTCCTGAGAAGATAAAGAGTTATTTTTAGGAGTTTATCTCTTCTGAAAGAAGGACTGATACTTAACAGGTCAAAGACATTTTAACAGAGGCTAGACATAAAGCGGAACATTGGTCAAAGGCCAAAATAATGTTTGAAAGATAAATATTACTATTATTTAAAGGTACTTGTATTAAATATGGTGAAAATGAACTGTCTGTAGAAGATGCTGGATTCTCACCAAGCAGACTGTAACTGTACTGGTTCAGCATTAAGTTTTAGAGAGACAAAGGATTTGTTTTCTAGCGGTAATAAATGAGTAAAGATGAGGGGAACAGAAAGGAAAGTGTACTCCTAGGCAGGGGCTCTGATTGCCACTGTCCAGATTATATCGTGGTTAAATGACTAGGGATGAGGTATGGGAGGTGAGGTTTTGACAGCAGTAAGGCATGCAGAACTGAGCAATGAAGCAGTCTGTGTACACTGCTCATCACACTATTCGTGAATTCCAGCATCACAGCACGGCAACACGTGGGGCTGGGAGGGAGAATGTGGGAAGAAAGCTCAGGCATTTACATGCTTGGAGTGGTAGGGGGAGGCATATTTCAAAAATGCCTTTACTGCCCACGTGCAGCTTTCAAAATTCCTCCAATATGATGCTCCAGTTCTTCTGTACAATCCACACTTCAGGGGAAGGGGGAGTTGATATTCTGCCAATTTAGCTCTTTGATTCAGCTCACCACCAATGCAGACAAATGCCAGAGCCTGTGCAGGAGTGAGGAGATGGCTGTGGGAGGGAGCCTTCCCTCCTTTAGCAGCACTTGGCAGAGGCTAGCACAGATGTGTTACTCATCCTCACTCTCAGATTCCCCACTGGGCACCAAACCCCTCTTCTTATCACACCAGTGCATCTTTAGACTTTACTCCAGGTATTGCCCATGGCTAAATCAGAGAACAACACCTGTTCCTCTTAACAGGTTTTACTGATGACTTTAAAATCCATGCAAACTTTTAATGTTCTGAGTTACTCTTTCATTTTCAGTATGATGTCTGTCATTTTTCCTATTTTGCCCCTCTGATTTCAAGCCTCATATCATCTGAAAGACTTCAGTACATTTGTTTAGCAAGTCAATACCTTGCCATTCCTCTTAATTTACTTTGAATTTCTTCCTGTTCCTCCTTGTAAATCTAGTAAGAAGGAGAAAAAAATAGCTTTAACATGTGGTCTTAAATACTTCCCAGCTGAAAAAATACAGTTAACCAGCATGAGGCTAATGGTCTGATGTACAAACTGATGATCCACAGTAGTTCCCCTGCAGCCAAATAACATCTTCTGGCCTGTATACACAGCAGCTGATTTCACCCTGAATGTTCTAGTTTCCCTTTTTCCTGCATTTCCGATCTTGCAGCAGAGAGCTCTAATGTTAGTTCAGCCCATTAGCTGAATGATGCAGCATCAGGCTCCCTGCCTTGTAGGATCCAGCTTTTTTATTTCTCTACAGATGATAGTCAGCTACTCATTATTTACCTTGCCCTTTCCTTAATGACATGCTTCTCCGTGAACATCATTCAAAACAGACAATATAATGATTTAAACTACTCTGCAGATAGTTTGTTCTTTTTTTTTTTTTTGCTGTTGTTATCTAAATAGCCCTTTTGATCAAAATGTGTTTGAAATTCTATCCTTTGAAAGATCTTTGGCTCTGAAAAGCTGCTTAAAAATGAAAGTTAATAGCTGGTATTATTTGTACAACCAGTAATATGACACTGGCTAAGTCTTCCTTTTAGTATCGTTTTCAACTAACATCTTTTTTTCTTTCAGCATGGCTCTGATATTGGGGAATTTGGGTAAGAAATATTAAGTTTGAAAGAGACAGGAATATTGGATATCTTTAGCTCATTTTACTGTTAATTATAAAGAATTATTATATCCTAATGTACTGGAAAAAATGTTTAGATGCAAGGGAACTCTTGGGAATTAAAATAGATATAAAATCTATAAGAAATTAAGGTAGAGATGGAGAAAACCTCAAGTCTGTATACCTCTTAAAGTTTTGGATATCTTATAACATCTTTATAAAACGTGACTGTAAATTCAGTCAGTAAGAATAAAGTGAGATATTCTGCAATTAAAAGGAAACAAGAGAAGAAAAGCAACAGCACATACTTTAAATAAAAATAATCCAACTATACTCTTAAATTAGGACTTACATAACTGGTACCAATACCATTTAACCAGTAGGAAAATAGGAGGGAAAAACTACGGGCCTTCTCCAAAAATAATGCCTTCTATTTTATTATGTTGGCTCATGATGTCAGAGGCGGATGTCGAAGGTATGGCAGTAGAGATTGAACCTTCCCACCAATATTCCACTACATTTTGTTGCCATGTGTCAGTTGGCAGCAGAGATATAGTGACAAACCTGCATCTGACATGGAAGTGTATATGAATCATAGCTGAACATAAATTCCTCCACACAGAAAAAATGGCAGCCACTGACTTTCATCAACACACTGAAAATTTATGGAGACCAAACAGTGGATGTGAGCACAGTGTGTCAGTGGTTGGTGTTTTACAGCAGTGGTGACAGCGACTTTGTGTCACCTTCACTAGTGAAGAATTTTACAAGGATGATATGCAGACTCTTGTTCAATGCTGAAAAACATGCATAGCTAATGCTGGTGATTATGTTGAAAAAGTATTTTTTTGTGGCTGAGAATTTGCTCTATCAAATAATGTTACCATGCTCTTTGTATCTGTTGTCGTTTCCACGGAAATATCTAGGAGGCATTACATTTGGAGTGACCTACATAATTGTCTGGAGATTCTAAAGCTTTGGATCAAGGTAGGAGAGCACTATAGTAACCAGTACAGGATAATCTTTCCATGCATTTTTAAAAACGTCTGAAGATATTAGGTATTTGAGATCTGTGGTGGTTCTAAAAATTTGGGGAATTGTAGATGAGGAATGCAAACATATTTCAGTTGCCTAAATTCATAGTGATCTGCACATTAAAAAGGGTTGAAAATGATTATGAAGTGTGAGCAGTACTGTTTCCCACTTCTACCTATCAACAACAGTAAAATTCTAACCTCCCCCTGAGCTAACTGCTCAATTTCAAATCAGAGCTATGGACTGAATCTTAATCAACTTGAGAAGTGGAAGACTTAAAGGAAGTCATTTGAACTCTGAGCTGAGTCTCCCAGGGTTTCTCAAGGCCTTTTTTATGAGGATGCCCTGACTGTCAGAGTTCAAATATTCTAGAGACTCAATAGCTATGATATTTATTAATCAAGTGGTTATGATCACAACTTTGTCGCTCAGACTTGCTTAGTATCAGTTGACATATGGTATCGTGTTTGAAATACCACTCAGTAAATCACTGATAATGTCAGCATAATTGCCAAAAGCTAATATAGGGCATAATTCTTTTCCCACTGAAGATGATGGCAAAAATTCTATCAATGGTAGTAGTGTAGGATTGGATTTGCTAACCAGAAGAATATTTTTCCTAGTTACACACAAAGAATCAATAACTTTTTTAAAAAAATCAACTCTACAAAAATACGTTTACATTTACAAATGGAAGCATGTTAAAAATTTCATGATTGACTTTTTTTTTTTGGTAGATAATGCTGCTGTGACTATTTCAATATGTTTTATTTGTGAGTCAGATGCTAATGTATTCATAAGTAGATGAATATATGAATGTAAGAGCTCTGCATATATCTCTATTCCATCTGTTATTTCGTTTTTGCCCTAAATCCAAATAGTCTGTGTTCAGTGCTAGTACTGTTATTAACATTTAATCAAATTTTTGACATATAATAATTACATGGTATCCGTGGAATAATTTTTTTCTGCCTTTTGGGGTTTAATTTTTAACTGGTCATTTTCTCGTCTAGAAATGCAAGATTGCCAAAAGTAAAACTTTTCTGTTAAACATTTTTTTTTTCCTGGAAAATTTCAATGACAAGGATTTCTCATGTTCTGTGCAGATTGCCACTGCTGAGATGTGAGAGATTCAGAGTCAACCCTCTGTTCTGTACAATTTGAAACAGAGACTTAAATCTGTGCCTCCCACATCTAGAAATAGCATCTTTAAGTGGTGGGCTGTAGATCCAGGCTCTCTCTGGCCTAACATGTGATGAGCCTTTTTGTTGTGTGGTCAGATATTTTTGCAGATTTGCCTGATGTGTGGCTGCCTAGAATGCTTACGGAAATCTTATATAATTCCACTGCTAGGCAAAATTCAAAATCCCAAGAGATTTTAGTGTAATAAGAACAGTCTCTGTAATTCTAATGCATTTGCATCTTCATGGAACCAACCACTGTAAGCAAGGGTTAACCAAGAGATGATCTTAAAGATATGCTTCAGAACTAACATTTTCATCACTGGTCAACATATTTGAATGATTCTGGATTTCTTACTTAAGTGTTATTATAACACACTTAAATTTGAATTTTACAGACTGATTTATCTGAAAAATCTTTATATTTGTCAGCTAGTTGTGTCAAAATTTCAGATCTTGTTGCACCTGAAGACATTCCTAAAATTAATGCTTGTCTACTATGCTCAGTCCAGAATGTATACTGACATTTTTGTCAAGTATGAAAGAAAATTTTCTCTGATCTTATAAACTGAGTAGACTGCAGAGATGAAGTATAGGAAAAGTGGAGGAGTAACCAGCAAAATAAGTGTGATTTGATTGCATCAAACATCTTGTTTTTTGCCTGTACTGTGGTCTCTTCTGCAGATTTTTTACTCCAAATTTTCTACTATCTAGTTTTCTTACTCAAATATGGGAAATGACTTTTATGCAGATGAGTGCCTGTAGTAGAAAGGAATGCTGACAGCAAAAGTACTGCACATTAAAAAACAAGAACTTCTTTGCACTTTAAGTCAAAGATTAGTGCAGATAAACTATAGATATCATTTGGAGTTTTAGTTTTCTCTTTTTAAAAGGCTCTCCAGATAATGTATATGAGGACTTGTTCACAGCAGGATTATTACTGTATTTGTCTGCTGCTTTTGAACTTCCATGTGGCATTTCATTCTTTTGACCATAAACTATAACTGTACTCTTTTTCTTATTTTGTAAAATTTGATCTCCCATGTCTTCAGTGTCATCCGGTATCCATCAGGAACACATTCTGTGATCTATAGTACTATTTTATTTTACGTATGTTTGTTGGAATTACTTGTGCTCACAGTCCAAACTGTCAGACAAATAGCTCTTGTCTGTATTTATCACTCCTTGGAGATCTTGTAATAGCATCTATGGGTGTCGCATGATTGTCTCTCAATCATCAAAGTTTAGGTGGTGCTAATTTTCTTAAGCATAATGCTGAAAGGATGATGAGAAAGTAGAATAATATCAGGAGGAAGCTGAGCCTCTTAGGGATCTTTTATCTTCCTTGGATTTTCTCTTTTCTCCTTTCCAGGCTTTGCAATGTTGCGTTCATGAGAGTATCTTGACTTTGGCAAAGATTCAAGGCCAGTTTGAACAGCCAATGTGGTCTAAAGGGGACACTTGCCTTGAATTTCCAGTTGGGTATACTTCTTAAGCAGATGTAGAAACTGGATAATTCTCATTATTGGTCACTCACTTCTGAACCCCCTGAATTTATTAGTGGTGAAAGAGGCCTGACTGTAGGCCTGACACATCTAGGTGGAATGTCTATAGGATACTCATCCTTAAATGCAACCAACTGTCAAGAAACATTAATACTCACTAAAACTCAGAGTACGACACATTTCTGGGGAGAAGGAAAAGAATGTGTGTGTAATGCTTTCTCAAGCCTTTCTTCAGGTAAATGCTAACTCAAACAGGAAACCTTGAAGATTTTATGATGGCTTTTACTCATCTTTTCAAACATTCTCACTATAATGCAACTCCTCTTTTCTTCCAGTGGCAACTTGCTGGTACTTTTGATTTAATTTTACTCACAGACAGTGGGTGTAATGGGCTGGTGATCCGCATTTGAGGCAGTTGCTTGGAATATGAAGGGTACAAGGAGGGTGGATCACTCACAGGGGAGATTAAACCATTGTATCCCTGCAGGTTCATCATCTGATTTCGGGAACTTCTTCATACCTCTGGTGAATAGAAAACACTGTCTCTTGCATCTCTACAACCAAACTCTGAATTTCTTCAGTGTGGCCTTTTTCTCATAAAACCCACTTATTCTAGATTATTTGGATCAACAGATTTCTGCCAGTCATCAGCACTTCACAGAAATTGGTGTGTAGTCTTTTCAGCAAACTTTTAATTGCTAATGCTGTGCATTTATTATTTAACAAGGTTCTTCAAATTAACTAAATGTTCCACAAGAGAGTTTGGATCACTGCAAAGCAGTGTTATGATAGGAAAGCAAGAGGCAGTCTATGTGCAATTGCCCATTCCTTAAAAAAATGTAAATAAATAATTAACAATGTTTACAGATAAATTTCTGTATTTCTAGAACCAGGTGTTTGTTTGTTTTAGTTTTTTGTTTTTTGAACAGGGTTCATTTTTGCTCTGCACTTTTAAAGGCCTAGCACAATATGGTTATGGTTTATAACAAATGTTTCTAGTTGAGATATTACTGAAAATTGTAATAATATTTTTTTCTGCCAATTTCTAAGGTTTCTGAGCATAACCAAATTCACAGAAAATAAGTGGTCAGCCTGAGATCATTTTCATTCTGTAATTCTTGGAAAATGTTTGTTAGTGCTTTCACTGCATGTGTGCATGCTCGCGCATGTACACGTATAGAACATAATGTAACAATATAAAAATGATGTACAGGATACAAGGCAACAGAATTTTCCGTAGAAATAGTTCTGCTTTCACTTGGATTTTAGAAGGAAAAGAAAAATATTATGAATGGAGTTGCAAATGACTGACAACCAGAAAGACAGAAAGGGAAGAACAGAGTTGAGGGCTGTAGGACACAGACAATGTTCTGAGCCAAAAGCATTACATATGATAAAACAAAAGGTAGGCAGAAATCAGGCCAAGACAGTCAAAGGAAATACATATGAGATGAGATGGTAGGAGGATATAGCCACTGGTTTTAATCCTGTTCCAGAGTAGAATATATTCCAGCTTTTTTGTCTTCAGTCTGTGAAAAGACTTGAAGTAACAGAAGGAAGGATCACATAAATAAATATCATGAGGAGGGTAGAGAGGAATGGGGTGGAAAGGAAGGTGACCTGAGAAGCTATAAAGTATGTACTGCGATCTTTGCAGTGAGAACAGAAGCTGCAACACCAGGTGAGGTCACCTTGGAAAAAAAAAAGAAGCACAGGATCACCATGACAGAGGTTGAAAAGACTCTTTGATGAAGGGCTGGTAACAATTTCCTGTGGTTTCAATATACTGGGCATCAAAAAAAAAAAAAAAAAAAAAAAAAAGGACACATCAGTTTGCATTGCATTGAGGTTTAAAGATTCCTCTCTCTGCCACTTAAACCATGCTGCTTTCTGGACCGTGTCATGCTGCGGTTACTGCTAGTCTATGCTGCCCTCTACTGCTAACTTTCATAGCTACAGCGCTTAATGATCGTTATTTGCAGTCGGTACCGCAAATAAAAGGTACTGGTTTTGCTTAGTATAAGTTAATATAGGAAGCATTTAGATATGGATGAACTATTTATGATCCTGGTTAACATGAAGGGTAACATGCACCTCCGCATCTTTCATACTGATTGCTGGACTGTTAACATGCCTCTCAGCAGCTTATTTATAGAAAGTAAAAAGTGGAGATTGCTTATACTAGAAGGACAAATCCTCAGAAATGTTTTGTTGTGTTAATAACTATGCTGTTCATAAGTTAAAAGGCTAGTGATGTGTATCATATATTCTGATGTTTAGCTGCCTTGCAGGAGGTGGAAAACACTAATGCATCAAGTTGGTCAAGCTGTAGTATAGAATAACCCCCTATAACTCTATATTTACTATCATTCTGTCCAAACAAATACTGAATGCTCTTGCTGACAAGGTTCTATCATTAATAGTTCCAACATTAACAGGTCTATGAACAGAACACTTTTTCATATCTTGTATTTAGTCTGGTTATTTCCATTGTTGCTATGTTTTCTCTTTGTTGTTCAAATATTTAGAGGTTGCTATTGTGTTCTGCTGTCTTAGCCGAGCTTAGACATGCTTTAGTATGTGCCATTAAAAAAAAAAAAAATTCCTTGCATATTCTTAACATTTTCAATGCTTCTTTTAGAATGCTCTGTGTGTGTCAATGATGAGACACCCAGGTCTGGATGCACCATTTCAAATGAATTTTTACAGAGTAAGAAGTTTCTATGGAGTGACAAGAGCCGTGTTATTGCTTTCTGCTATTATTAAAGGCTGCCTTTTCCTGTAAAACCAAAGTTTATCCACCCTCTTACACTATTTCTTGGCCACATTTTTTATGATTTTTGAGTTTCATTGAGATAATTGTAACTCCGCCTTCCAGTCAGGAATTTAACTGGCCATAGTGTTGAAAATTAGGGTTTCTTCTCACTCGAATCTATTCCACAGACCAAATTCTGCTATACAGTAGTATTTCCTATGTGTTAATCAACCTGTTTCCATTAAACATTAAAGTTTTCCTATCTAGGATAAATGAAAATAATTCTTCATTTTGTACTATAAAAGGTGAAACTTCAAGTGCCATAGTTAAGAACGGAGTGCAATATTTTTCTTGTATTATCTTCAACAATTTATTTTGAAATATCACATACACACACACACACACACACACACTCACACACACACACACAAAATCCAGTTTCTTTTACAAAATACAGTCTTCCTAAATCTATGCAACTAATAGCACCTGTCCCATGGTCTTCTGTTGTGTAATTCAGCCCAAACTAGTTGAAAGCAACTAACTGAAGAGTAATTGGCTTATAATTCTGCTTCTTTTATTTTTTTAAAGCTATACTGAAAGAATAATTTTTCAGTCACAGAAGTTTGCTCACATTCCCTGAAAAATCTGTAGTGGGATGCTTTCAGTTCTTTCACTGTTGAAGAGCAGAAATCTCTTATGCATCCTAAATCCTGCTGCTCTGTCCCAACTGGGTATTTCTTTCTGTACCTTGATCCTTCTGGGGGCTCTATGGACATGGACTTTGCCTCAGGTGCGACAGCTTTTTTCAACTGAAGACAAGCTCGTTTTCCTAAGCTCTTTTCACAGCCTACATATAAAAGGGGTAATAAATGAAAAGTGTTTAATACTGGAGTTTTCCTAAGCATGCAAGGTGTCTCATAGTGTTTCATCTGAAATACCACACACCTTATACTCCCACTTATTTTGTCTCTCACTGCTCAGTACTTTAAATTTAATAAGATAACATTTGTGGACAAGAGGAACAATAGCTTTTAATCCTCAGAGTGTTTCAGGTCCTATTCATTGAATGACCAGATCCCTCCAATAACAGTCAACTTGTTATTTTAAATTATATTTTTGGAAATGTCTTTTTCTGTTCCTTTAGTGCAAGCTGACTAGCAGATGTGGATAGATGATGCAATGGGGTTGCTAGAAGGTGGGTGTTTGTTCAGACTGTGCTGCAGTTTTCAAGGCTGAGCAAGGAATCAGACTCTGGAGTTTGGTGCAGTTTCTTAAATCAGCTCTCCAGCACTGAAAATCTCAGCCAAAATCCTTCAACAATGTTTATATTTTGTATTTATTTAGCTAAAAGAAAAGGAACCTTTCAGTGCAGATAAAACTGCCTATTCTTTCAAAACCCAGTGTTTTTTGTTATATTTATTCATTTATCAATGCTGTGAATGTTTCAGGCTCTCCAGCCATTGATTTCAGGAGCAAATGCTATTTTTCCTGTTTATTATAATATATTGTCTCATTGTTGCCGGTAGTTTGCACTTAGTTGAATTTCCCACACAATATACAGGAAACATCTCTATAGCATCAGGCTTCCTCAGATTGATTCTCAGAGTCTGGGAGGGACAAGCCAATTCTGTGTGCTTTGTGATGTGGCTGCAGAGAGTGATGTTAAATCCACCATTCGGAGACTTCCTTCCTTAAACCTTCAGCAGCACATGTAGTAGCCAAATCTTGCCTGCTCCCACCACACACTCTCCCACACAACCTTTGAGAAACTTTTATTGGTGTGTGTGCTTTCACAATTGTATCACTTTCTTTTCATACACTTAACACGTTTGTTACCAGTCTCCAGTGAGAATGTGTGTCTCCAAGGGCGTCTATTTGTATCACAGGGAAACTAATGAAACTATTTATTTAGGGTGTTTCATTTAGGTTTTCTTTCTTTACTGTTGATTAACTGATGACTTGCAAATGTTGACTGATGTATTAAGTTGTCTATGTAGAGATTCTGTGTGTAGAAAAGTGAGCTACATGTGCTCCTTTGAAAACTACTTATACAATACCTGTATGTGTCCCCTGGGAAAGCTGGGATATTAAAGTAACACTGTCTGTGTCTCCTTCATGAGTAATACTTCCCTACTAACAAACAATGAGCTCGAGGGTTTAGAACAGAGACAATTTTACTGGGAGTGGGGGAGTGGTGACGAGAAAGGTGAATATGGAATTAACTTCGCAAAGTCAGTGATTCATAAATCAAGTCTATTAAACTATGTCATCACCTTTTCCTGTTGCCTTCCCTCTTCAATCCTTTCTCCTACAGCTCACCCTCTCCTCCCCCCTATGTTCCACCTCCTTGTCCTCCCGGATATGCTGCACAATATTTGCAAGCCTGCCCTTCTCCCTTGGTTCTGGGTAGATAATGAGGTATTTAGTCACCACTCTACCTCATAACACATTGTTCATGGCTTTTTTTGTTTTGTTTTGTTTTTTAATTCAAAGTTGACTGAATCATATTTTAGCTTATTCCAGTTCTTGACCTTAAAAGGTCACACTGCCTCTGAAGGCTTTGCCTTTTCCCTAGTATGCTGATTCCAGCTCAGATGCTGGGAAAGATGCCATCAATAGCCCTGCTTGAGCACTCTCAGCTCAGCCTAACACTCTGCAGTTGTTCTCGAGCTGTCATAGGTTTCTCAGGTTTTTGTGATGAGTACTGTAAGCATACAGTTCATAATGGCTTGCAAGAAACTCAGTTTTAAAATAGGAAAGCACTTTTTTGTACCATGCTGATACAAACTGCCCAGAAAGATTGTGGTCTCCATTCATGGAGATATTCAGAAACTGACCAGACATGATACATAGCAACTATGAGCAAGTGGGTTGGACTAGAAAATCTCTAGATGACTTTCCTCAACTGTGGTATGATTCTGTGAAAAGTACAATGTTTTCAGTTCTCAGTCAAGTTACCTGAAATATTAGTTTCAGAGAAACAAATACTATTTTATATGAACCAAACAAATACCAAAAAGACAGTGGCAGGGTTATTCCTAAAGTAACTGCCACAGGAGGAAATACTTGGAGACTTTAAATACTTCTGTGAGTAGCAGACTTTTGCAAAGTTTGTGATTAAACATTATAAAACAAATGGCTGAACTCTTGTGTTCGTGAGAGACTCTTGATTGCTCAGTAAAAATACTTTCTAAAGTAAAGTTAACTAAATTCTTGAATATGCTAATTATTCCCTGATGCCAAAATCCAAGAGAACACAGCTTTCTTTTATCCTACCCATTCTTCTTTAGTCTATTGTAACAGACTATTAGACTATTTAGTCTAATATGTGACTCTCATGATGATAGCAGCACAACAGCTAGATCTCCCTCAATAGAAAGACAGGTGTTTAGTTACTTCCTGGTCAGCCTGATAAAGCCATTCTTTTTCCTAAATTCTCATATCAAAGCACAGCAAGGGACATACTGGCTTCAGGCTGCTGCATGTGCCAAAATTAATTTTAACTGACCCGATCAGAGAAAGAATTTTAAGTGGATGATTTATATACAAACACATAAATATATAGATGCTTGTTCAGTGGCATATGTTTTTATGTATTATAAAACAAAACAAATGCAGTCAATTATTTGTCTAGCAACCTTTAAGAGTGGTTGCATTCCTTTTCTGTCAGGAAATGTAGTGAAAATTTATATCATGGGAAGATTACCATCTCAAGAAATAGAAGGCCGGATGAGTTCTTTAGCTCCTGGGACCTTCTGCAGATTTACAAATATATTGACGAGGATGCTTGGTGCTCCATCATTGCTTTCTGTCTTGGCATCCAGTTTGCCCTTTTTATCCCTGGCAATTACTGCCTGCTCAGAGGAGCAGCTAAGCATCTCTAAGGAATCTGCTTCTTTTTCTGCCTGACTTACTGTTTCTTCTGCAGCTATTTGTTTCTCTGCTTTCTTTCTTTTATAAGAAGTTTATCAGAAATTATAATATTTCTCATCTTAGTGAACTTATCTGATAAAATGCCAAATGCCTCTTTTTGTCTAGTGCTTCCTCATTCCTTGTCTTTTGTCCATTTTTGTAGTACAAAATTCATGTATTTGGATCATTCTGCATTTCAAAAAGAACCTTCTGTAATAACCTGTCTGTGTTTAACACTATGGAACCTCCAGAAACTTTATTAGCTATTAATATTGTTAACAGGGTGTCCTGGTGTATAACAGGCTGGCCATGAGCCAGCAGTGTGACCTGGTGGCCAAGAAGGCCAATAGGATTCTGGGGTGCATTACAAAAAGTATGACCAGCAGGTCAAATGAAATGATCCTCCTCTTCTACTCTGTGCTGGTCAGGTTTCACTTGGAGTATTATGTCCAGTTCTGGGCTCCCTGGTACAAAAAAGACACGCATCTCCTTCAAAGAGTCCAGCAGAGGGCCACAAAGGTAATAAAGGGCATGGAACACCTCCCTTATGAGGAAAGGCTGAGAGACCTGGGTCTGTCAGTCTTGAAAAAAGAAGATTCAGAGGAGATATGATCCACATCTATAAATATCTAAGGAGCAGGAGGCAAAGGGACAAGTCTGGACTCTTCTCTGTAGTGTGTGGTGATAGGATGAGGGGTAATGGCCACAAACTGAAGCAAAGGAAGTTCTGCACAAATATGTGTGTGAACTTCTTCACACTGAGGGTGATGGAGCACTGGAGCAAATTCTCCAGAGAGGTTGTGGAGTCTCCTTCTCTGGAGACAATGAAGACCCACCTGGACGCCTACCTGTGCAACCTGGTCTAGGGAGCTGCTTTAACAGGGGGTTGGACTCAATGACCTCTACAGTTCCCTTCCAACCCCTATGATTCTGTGAAAGCCTCTGTAAAGGAAAAAGATAATGGCTACAGAAATATTACTATAAAACTTCTTTAAGTCCTGAAAAATTATAGATTATTTCAAATGCCCCATATTCACATTTTTTTTTTCTTATGAGTTCTATTAAATTCATGATATGTTTTCTTTTACTTTATGGGACTGAACTGAGGGGATGAAATTGCCCAGATGCCTGAGGAGACAGACTGAGTTGACTTCAATCATTATGATTATTCAAATGAGAACTATCCAAATGACCCAGGTTTCTTCCTTGCTGCATCATGACAAATTGCTAGACAATGACACCTCTACTGCTGAATTTCTGTGGGCAGAAACATTTGGATACCCACACAAGTAAGTTGCACAGATTAAAAAAAATCATTAAGATATTTCAATAATAAAGTATGTAAACTGCAGTGTTTTTAGTGTAGTTTTCAAATTTATCATCAATGGTTATTTCTTCATTTGTACATTATTGTTTCAATATTACAAATTCATCTTTATACTGCACAATATCAAAATAAGATATCTGTTTGTAGTTAGCTGTTGTTGATTTACCTGAGTTGTTTTTTTATTTTTCTGATGATTTTTCTGTTTGTTCTCAACTATGTACAGATCAAGCTCACAGTAAGATTTTGTTTAGCTTACAGAGTTTATAGCTGCAGGCTTATTGTTTAGGTGGGATAAAATACAATTTATAGCACAAACTTCCCTAGTGGCATCCCCCTGACTAAGATCTTCCGGATAACTTTCAATCTTGGTTGGAATAATGTGTTCTATGGTGACTTCTGCTAAACAGATTACTTCTCAAAATAGCAGCACTATACCAAAGGAAATGACAAAGATATATATATGTATACATATCCAGATCATAGTATGCTTAGCCTTTTTTTGGGATTATTCTTTAGTCTTGCTTGAAAACTCCTCCTCTCCTCTCCTCTCCTCTCCTCTCCTCTCCTCTCCTCTCCTCTCCTCTCCTCTCCTCTCCTCTCCTCTCCACTCCTCTCCTCTCCTCTCCTCTCCTCTCCTCTCCTCTCCTCTCCTCTCCTCTCCTCTCCTCTCCTCTCCTCTCCTCTCCTCTCCTCTCCTCTCCTCTCCTCTCCTCTCCTCTCCTCTCCTCTCCTCTCCTCTCCTCTCCTCTCCTCTCCTCTCCTCTCCTCTCCTCTCCTCTCCTCTCCTCTCCTCTCCTCTCCTCTCCTCTCCTCTCCTCTCCTCTCCTCTCCTCTCCTCTCCTCTCCTCTCCTCTCCTCTCCTCTCCTCTCCTCTCCTCTCCTCTCCTCTCCTCTCCTCTCCTCTCCTCTCCTCTCCTCTCCTCTCCTCTCCTCTCCTCTCCTCTCCTCTCCTCTCCTCTCCTCTCCTCTCCTCCTCCTTCCTAAAATCTATAAAAAAAAGTGTAAGCTGGTTTGTAGAATATAGTAGAGTAACTGTGATTCTTCTGAATATAGAGTAATATGAAAAGTCTTTCTTTCATATGATCATGAATCAGACAGGTAAAATCTTTAATAATCCTCTTTCCTGTTGTTCTGTGTTCTGCAATATTTTTTTTCCTCCAGACAAAAAAAATTAAAGAAAAATTCCTCCTATATCTCTCTACAACAAACCTGATTCCATTAGAAAGCACTTTAAAAGAAATAACCTCCAATGTAAACAAATAAGATCTGACATTTCTTCTAATATCTGGCAGAAGAACAGGTTAGGTTGATGCTTACAAAAATCCAAAGCTTTCAAAAGAAGTGTATCAGTGACCTCCTAGCTTTTTATGCTGGTAGAATATGGCTCGTAGAATACATTCCCGCCCTTGTGGAATTTTGATGAAACACCAGTTTGCACAAGATATTGCTAACACATTTTTATCCCAACTGTGGTGCTCAGAATGAAGTGCTATGGACATGAGAAGAATGTGCATCATCGGTTACTCAGGTCTGCAGTTCACAGTGACTTTAATTCTCCACCTCCCTGACTCTTAAACACTTATTTATCCTAACCAGATAAATAATATATTAAAATGAGAAACTCTGGGTGGGCCATATACTTATCAGAATTCAAAACAGTTTGATAGTTCGGCCATAAGATGGTGACTCATGAATTTCCACAGCTTTTGATTTGAAAGTAGCCTGCATTCAGCTATTTAGGAGAAGATACAGCAAAAAACTGCTATCCATCAGTAAAAACTCACTGACTGGTTGCAGTGACTAGGAGTGATTAGGACTCCTGTGTTGCTTTTTATTCTGTATTTCAGTTGTCTACACAAATAATAAGTTACATGATTTTACACTGCTACAAAAATTAGATGAAAAATGAGTACATTAAAAATGACATGAGGCAGCTTCAGCTTTTGATAAGACACGAATAAAAAGGAAATTTAGGCTGCAGAAGAAAGATGTGGAGACTATACCAAGGAGCTGCGTTACTGTGCTTCTGCAGGTTCTGACAACAGTGGGAGCAGACACTGGTAGTCACTTCGGACTGAGCCCTAAGACTGTATGCCACTGAATCTGTGTATCACAGAGGAGCACAGAAATTCTGAAGCACAAAATAAAATGAGATAAAGTGCTTTAGACTAATGTTTAAAATACTTCCATGTATACCACTGAATTTGTTTGGAAAAGATGCTATCTGTAAGATAACACACATCCTACCCTTCTATTGCCAATAAAGCCTGTTTTAACCTTGGAATCCTGGGAAACATTAAACTGAAAGATCTATTTATGTCTAAATGACAACTTCCTAAAATAAAAGATCTCAGAAACACAGAAAAAGAAATTTCTGTAATCACTAAATCTGACTGCAAAGTATCCTGTGTACTACATAAATGATAACACTGGCTTCAGAATCATTGTCACATAACCTGTAATTCTGAGCATCTAGATAGAATTTCTGTTTATTTTATATACATAAATGTATCTCTCACAAGAAGACAATATGTCTGTTATTGCAGATGGAACTCTTACTTTCAATACTCTATTGAGAGTTATATTTTTGGTTTACATTTTTTTTAAAGTTACGATTCCAAAAGCTTTGCCCTATGTACAGATCATTGTTCTCTTCCTTTAGAACAGTTAAGTGGTAGATAAACTTCGTGCTGGAATTTCTGAAGAGCTTGAAGTCTCTAAAGAGTATATAAAATCAGTAATCACCTCAAGAGTACTAAGTCGCATGTAGCAAGCAAAAATAACATCTTAAATTGACATATCCGCCTTAAAACAGATGCTGCACAGATGCTGGCATTTGGTTCAGTGGAACAGGAGTCCTTAAAGGCTGGTGTTAAGAAGTAGTTGCTAGGTTTCACAGTTAAATGGAAAAGCTGAAAATTTTCATCCAGCATGAACTGTATGTTGTAGGTCAAAATAAGAAAAAGAGAAACATATTTTTTTCAATGTAGTTTCTTAAATCAGGACAACAAAGATACTCTGTTGGGATTATCATTAAGCTCACTGTGTTATGCCTATCTTGCACTCTTCTTTATCAACGTATCATTCATAGACAGAGTGATGAGATATAGAAGGAAGAAAAGTAATAATAATAAAATAATAATAATAAAAGGAGTTATGTAATAGGAGAAAGGGAAACTTCAGGATGTTGGGGTTGAAGACCTGCCTTTGGATCTTCAGTGTTTTGGTTGGTTTGGGGAGTCATGGGGAGGCACGTCAGCAGTTCTTACATTTAATATGAAGGATTTCATCTCCAAACATTTCTCTAGTCCCTACTTTCCTCAAGGAAGCGTGGAGATTATTTTCCTACCATAAATATGGGATATTTGCTTAAAATTGAATGCTGTAGATGAAACATCCCAGATACCTGTTGAAAACTCCTCTTCACAAGGA